>JAHREE010000161.1:5460692-5683917 GCA_033628505.1 Tringa tobata | reverse complement strand
AATGTTTGTGCTTGCTTGGAGTTTTTTGTTGTTCTAAGGAGTTTGTTTTGGTTTTTCAGTCTTAATGATGTCCCCAGTCTTCCCCCAGAAGGCACTGATAATAAGATACCACACATTTCAGGATGGTGAAATGTGGGCCTACTGAAATCAGAATTTAGCCATCAGTTTGTGATCCTATATTTTTCTTGAAAGTATGAAAGTATATTGGTCAATTCTTTTTTTTCCAAGTTTAGAAACTTGATAGTATATTATCAAATATGGGGATACAGCAATCATTTAGGTGCAGTAGCATGGAAATTTTCATGTTACAAGGATATAAAATGCTAAGGCAACCCAAAATTTCTCTTTTGTGTCATCTTTTTTCTGTGATGTTCCATAGCTAAGAAGAGATGTTTGTGTTATTGTCCATACTGTAGGGGAAAAAAAGTTGGGTTTTGCCCTTAAGTCAGTTCTCTTTACTTTAAGCCAGTTTCCTTTCTCCAAAACAAAAGTGATCAAAGTGTGACTTCATAGTGGAATCTGACTGCAACCTTTAAAATGAACTGATTGTTGTCATCACGTAACTGATACTATCCTGAGGGCTGTCTTTCTGCTTATAAAAAGTTGCCACTGCCCAAACCAGCAATGTTTACTATGTTTCTGTGTAGTAAATTACATATATATTCCACTTTTTAGTCCCTTGGCTATTTCTTTGGCTTATATCAAATTTCCACTAGTAGATCTTTCCATTTTGCCGATTAGAGGTTCAGCTTTGCAAGCCTTGTGTTTATGTTGGCTACTAGTATCATAGTACAGTAGCTTTGACCTAACAGTAGGCTGAAGAGCTGCTATTTTACATAATGACATGTTAAACCCTTGGGAGTTTTTTACCAAGAGATGTGATGGCTTCATAGTGCTGAGGCAGCTGCTGTACTAATGTTTACTTCAGACTTATTTTAAAACTTTGTATATTTTCATGTATGTAGTTATGATTCTTGCTGAAGTTTAAACTTGAAACTTTGAAGATAAATGAGCAAACCTTTCCCAAAACAGACTGTTAAACATCTCTTACTTTGTATTACTGTGGGGTTTTGATGACATTTGTGAATTTTTATGTAGTTTCATGGATGATCTTTACTCTCAATTATTCAATATATATCTTGGACCTGGATTGCAACTGTAGGAAAGGAAAATAAAAAGGCATTAATAATAAGTGCCCTGCAAAAGGCAGTACCTAGTAGTATTAATCTTCACTGTAGTAAAATAAACAGAGTTTAGTTAGGTTTTCAACTCTATGTAATTTCTTATTCCTTCAACTTTTGTATCATTAAGGAACAGCAGATAATACAGGCATTTTGGATGAGAATTTTAGGTCAAAAATATCATGCTGCTTCTAATTGATTTAACTACCATAGCAGGGCTCTAGGTGCACTTATGTCTTTTGAATATCTGTACATTGCTATCATTAGTGTACTGTACTATCAAAGCCATGTTTCCATGGCAGAAACTGCACTTCTACTACAAATTTTTGTTGCTATAGCTATACTAGCAATTTCTGGTTTTCTTTCCAGTCAGGACACTACAGAATGATCATGGGTTTGTGTTAGTAGAAGTAATTAATGAAAGAATATCAAAGGGAAAATTGTACATAGGTTTTCCAAGTAAACAGCAATACAAAGCATGCTATTAAAAAGTATACTGAAATTTATGTGGTGAAGTTATATGTAGCAAGATATTCCAAACAGAGCACGAAAATGTATAAAACTAGAAACTAATGAAACAAAGAGGACAAGAAATGATTACGTTTCCTATAATTAATTTATCATATTTAGAATTAATAACTTAATTACAAGTAGCTTTCATTAGTTTATCAAATATTTTGGATGTAATAATTTTAGTGTTTAAGCACAAGAAAAATGAGTATTGTGAAAATAAACAAATGAAATATGAAAGCAGAAAATTATAATTTTACAAGGAAATGCAAATCTGAATTTCTTAGTTACTTCTGACACATTATAGTCATTAAACTTGGAGCTCATTATATCAAAGATGAATAATCATGTAAATAAAACATAAAATATTTACAGTCTGCAAGGGGTACTGTCAACAGACTTCTCTGCTTCAGGGAAATGGACCTACCTATTCCATCTTGCTTACAAGATTACATACTTAAAAAGGGCGAAGAATAGGAGAGGATAGCATTATGTCCACAAATAGCCTACAAAATAAATGACTGTGATGCAGAAGGATTGTATCTAAACTTTCCACAGCAACAAACGTCATCTCATATAAGCAGCTGAAGGCGGGGAGCTGCATTTTCACTGTTCAGCTTCAAGTTGTTTCAGTTGTTGTCATTTGTGTGAAAACTGGTTAATATTTCAGCTTCCTTAAAACTTGAACATTTGTTGATTCCTCAGAAAGCCCTGTTGGGTACTGACTGCTTTTGAAAAGCTGTCAGTCTGTCTTACCTGAGGTTGCATACCCAGCTTGTAAAGGGCCGAGAATTAAGTCTACACCTCCTGAGTCTTGGTCCAGTGTTTTGAGCCCAAACCCACCCCTCACTTCCCATCAATAATTTATCACCATACAGTAAGGGAAGTTGAATAGTATTTGCAGACAATTGTATATCTCATCTACATATGAATGCACCAAGTTCAAAGACCGTATGAATGCTTATTGCATGTGCTTGAGTAGCCCACAATACCCCCCTACACGTCAGCACATCGAGATCATTTTGCAAGAATTAGTAGGCACGTGGCTTATGGTATCTGTGCATCTGCACCTAGAGTTTTGTCTTTCACGTCCATTTACTATTGTCTATCTGAAGGCTTTGAAAAATGTGACTTCTTCATAATTGAAGAACTGGTATCTTTCATGACTGAATACTGACTAAGGAGTTTAGATAAAGTCACGGATTAGCAACAGCATGGTTTTGACATGTGTGTGGTCTTTTTCCAGGTGTCTATAGCCCTGTGCCAGTTTTCTGTAAAATATCCAGCTGCACAACTTCAGGCTCTATAGATCAGTCTTTTTCTCCAGAAGATGATTTGCTTCAAGAAAGGAATGAATTCATGAGCAATTCCAGTTTTTCTTTCTTAAGGTCCATTTGTGTGTAGCTTGCACAGAGAGCTTTAGGTTTGACTGAAGCTCCCAATGTCATATGTAAATGCAAAAAGTACATAGTTTTGATGCAAATACATGAGATGGAATGCTTAAATCCAAGTAATTAAAATTTGGAAAGGTGATAAACACTTGCAGTGTGGAGGGGTAGGGGTAGGAAATGGTTTATATCTGGATGCTACAGGCACACATATTGTGAATTCTGCAGTCTAGTAGATGAGTATGAAGATGAATACATGTATGTACTGGAAGGATTCATAAAGTTGCTTCACCTACTGTCTAACTTTTAGTTTACAAATATTACAGATAATTTTAGGCAAACATGAACTCCAGTCAGTGTAAGGGCTGATACCCTTTTGGTTTTGTCTACCCAGCACAATTGCAAGGTGCTATTGCAAAGTCCTCCCTGGGTGCATGGGAGCCTTGTGCAATAGCATGGTTGCTACCACAAAAAACAGCCTATTTGCTGCACTCACTTTACATCCGTACCTGGCTACTCGGGGCTAATTAAAACCAAAAAAGGTTGCAAAACTGCTGAAATAATGCAAGACTGTTTACTATAACTTATAATGTTTCATTTCTTTTCTTCTCTCAGGAAAAGCAATCAATAGAGCACATGTGTTTTAATGAAATATTTTTGGTAGGTACTAGTGAAAAAAAATAAATCAGTGAATTTAATTGGGGGAGTGAGGTAAAAAAGTATTGGTCATGTTTTTTGATACATTGCAAACTGCAACTGAGAGACAAAACAGCAGCTTTTGATCTATTCTCCAGAGCACTCATCTTCTCTCAGGTTCTGCTTATGATCTCTTGGTCTCTTTATAGCTCCATTTTACTTGAAATGTCTAGGTACTCTATGGCATACTTCAGTTACAAGTATGAAACAGATATGTGATGCAAATAAGAGATGGAAGCTATAATTTCATGGCAAGAAGAAAAAATAGATCACACCGATTAATGGTAGTGTATGCAACATAGGATCTGAGAAGTGTTTTAAGTTCCTTTCTCAGTAATGTATTAAGTAATATATTAAAACTCTGTAATGAAGTAGGATTGGGACAGAGCCCCTGGTCTGCATTGAAGATAGGTCTGTAACCTAGAACAGCCCTGGAGTGTTCCATATTCTGAGCAAGTTTACAGTTTCTTTTGTATCCAGCCTGTTTGTTTCTTTCATGTAGATTGCCTTCACATCCATTCTGTTTGTTCTGGGAATTGAAGGGTAAGAATCTAGAATAATTTAGATTGTAAAGGACCTCTGGAGATGATCCAATTGATCCCCATCTGAAAATGGGGCTGACTTCCAGGTGAGACACAGCAGAACCTCATACAATCAAGGTTTAAACACCAGCAAGGGCAGAGATTTGCAGACTCTCGGTAGCCTGTTCCAGTACTTAAACCCTGTCACTGTGATGTTTTGGGGTTTTTTTCTCATTTGTAGTTGTAATTTCTTTTGCTGCAACTTGTCACTCAGCCTTACATGCAGATGTGCACACATCGACCAGCCTTGTCATCTTTAGGTTGAACAAATGCAACTCCCTTAGCTGTCTACTGTGGTCCATTTTCCTAACCGTCTCGTTGCCCGTCACATCCCTCACCAGTTTTAACTCCAGGTAGGATTTGGCAGAGTTTGCTTTCCTAAGTTCATCCCTGCATGCCTGGAAAATGTTTCTGTATTCCTTCTAACTAGCCTATCCCTATGTCCAGCTTCTACGCAGTCCCTTTTGTATTTGAGTAGTGCCAAGCATTGTGCAGCCCAGTTGATTGCTCAGTCAGCTGTTGCGGCATGCAGGAATGCTTTCCGGAGTTACGCAGTCAAGCTGATCAGTGCACGGACCATGGCTTTAAGAGGAAAGATGATGTTGCTGTCTTACTAAGAGGCTTCTGCTACCATAGCAGTTGATCTAGTTATCTTTCACATTCAAGTTAGGTTTAGTTTAAGCTTGAAAGTGTGAATGCAGCTTAAGGGAAACAAAAAAACTACAAGGGCCTGATTTATTCTGCAGGGGCTCAAGAGTTAGTCTTGTTGGTGTGCCCATACAGGAAAATGCTGTGTTTTGCTGCTCACAATAGAGCTGGTCTCTTCATTGTAGAGGGCTGTGGTTAGCATTAGGAACTGGGATTCTAAAGATTTGGGACCATAGGCTGTTGCTAGATTTCTGTTTCTTTAGATATAGGAAGGAATCAGGCCTAAATATAATTTTAAGCCTTACATTTTCTTTCACATCAAGGATGGGATACTGTTGCTCTATTTCATCTTGGAATTAGAAGTGCAGAAGGGCTGCAATATGAAACTTTTGGAATTCACATGGCTTCTGTATTATGAGGCATAAATTTTACATATGTATATATGGGAAACTTCTTTCTGGCTCAAGACTTTTTGCAGCCTTTTACTGTAAGATCTGATCTCCTAGGTATGTGTGGTGTTTTGGTTAAATTTGAAAATCTGCAGCGGGGAATTCCACAGTACTGATTTATGTGGCATGATCTGCAGTTAGGAAGACTTTTGTTGATGGCATGATTAACAGAGTACACTGGTTAACAACATGGTACCTGAGACCCATCTGTGCCAGGTACGTTCTTTAGATATTTTTATTGTATAAATTATGACTCTTTGCAGTAGTCTTGGTGTAGAAGAGCTGTTTGTTGTATTATAGCACAGCCATGTGTTGGTGTTAATCCAAGTTTTGAAAGTACAAGAATATGTTTGTATATATGTATGGTACACAGAAAAGGTAAGTAGAATTTTTCCTATAGTAGTAATAACAACTGTCTTTCAACAGCAATTTTTCATAATATGGCATTAGTATTGAACACAGCATCTAAAGTATATTTCTAAAGATACTATGTTAACTAAAGGTTTTAAAAACAGATGCGTCACTGCCTTTCTTCAGTATCTGTCTCAAAAGAGCTGAGCAATGAGACTGTTGAGACATAGAAGCTTTGTAACAACTTCTGTAATGTAATTTTCTTATTCTTCAAAAAACCCAATAAACTAGTATTTGAGCATAAGTCTCCACTTCACTGTGAAAGATACTTGGAGTCGTGAGTTCCTCAGCACAGGGCAAGAGCAGGCACCAGCTGACTGACAGTGAGTGATGTGAATGTCTGTTCAAGACAACTGAACAATATCCAGAGGTTTGTCCAAACAGAAATAACAGAACAGAAAAAGCTTGCAAGGAAAAAAGATGGAATTTCCAAAGACCTTAGGGTCCGCAAAGATTTACTCAACTCTCTGTGTCTCGTTCTGATCCTTCTCTGTTGTTGGTATTTATTCCCTTGCCTCTCTTTAAGTCTGCTTGAAACTACCAATTAGCCTCATTAGCATGCCCTCCGGGCATTCTTTCTGCACAGTTGTATTTCCATGTGAGCTGTCAGCTGTGACAATGTGAGGTTTCCTTTAGCAGGCTTTTTAGGCTCTGGACTGTCAATTGTCAAGTGAGTTGCATGTCTGACACTGGAACTAATAGGCTGTAGAGTTCAAACATGTAGATTTTTTACACTCGTGGGCTGGGTGGCCGACAGCAGTTTATAGATTGATCTTGCTTTAAATTAGAATCAGGCCTGCAGATGAATTAACTCCTTCTCATCTCCCATTTTTACTTTTGACAAAGATGGGTATTTCTGTTTGCTCAGCCTTTGCTATGTTTATGGAGCTACTGCCTTCTTCATACATGTACTACTCACCAAAAATAACTAAGAAACTCTCCCAAAATAAACTAGAAAAATGAAATAGAATTAGATCATAAAATTTAAGAGGATGGCACAACTTTTTGAACAGAAATTTCTACAAGGACACACAATTTTACCAATAAAAATAAGACTATAGGAATCTGTTCAACAGCCAGGCAGTTCACCATTCAGAAAGGAAAAGCTTCACAAATACTAATCTCCATGAGGATTCATCTTCAAGAAACCGTTGGACAGGTCACCAACTGCAGTCTCTGACTATATTAACTGTACTAAAATAATAACGTACACTAGTCAGATGTGGATCTTGAACTGTAATGAATATTTCTCTCAGAAGTGCCTCCTTTAGATTACTCTGATTCAGAAAGTGTAAAGCCAAGCTTGGCCCGTTTTAAAAAGCATTTTGAACTTCCAGCCTGAGAATTTTGGGTGTAACTTACTGGAGGGAAGTAATCACTTCTGGTTTGCCACATAGCAAAGGAAAAATAATCAAGGAAAAATAATTTGTAAAGCTTTTTTAAAATGTTTTGCATTCTCACTAGAAATTATTGTTGGCTATGAAAAGGGAGAAAGTGTTGGGTTACATTGCTCTAAAACTTTTTCCCACTGTATACTTTTGTGGATGTAATATTTTCTTCATTCTGAATTCTTAAGGGAAATCAAATCTAGTCAATCCCTATAGTTTTGTAAATTGTTTTTCAACTTGTTGCTGTAGTCTTACTGAAAAGAGGGAAAATGTGGAAACAAGGGTATACATCAAATCTTAATGTTATTTGTGGAATCAAGGGTTGCATTTGAAGGAACAGATAATTTGAAATATGAACTAAAAATGTCCCTAAGGCATGTCTCTTACTATTGCAGTAGCAACTTACATGTTTCCAAAATGGGAGATACTAGGGAGCCAGAGATAAGTAACTAAGCAAATCACATTAATTAGAGCATTCTGTTAATAAGATTAGGTGGGAGGGAAGTGCTGTCTACCCATGAATATAGGATTATTGATGAAAATCTAATGGAGTCAGGAATGTGTAGGTCTTCCGAAGTCAGAATTTAGAGGCCATATCCCAACTTGTAGTTTATGAGGTTTTGAAGAACTGCAACTATTAAAAGTAAACCGATTCTCAAAATGAAAAAGCATTCACTGGAATTGCATGTACGTACTTACTGTTCAAATTGATTTTAAAAGCAGGTACAGATTTTGTGTTTGAGTTTTGTTTTGTTTTTTCTTTTTTTTTTTTTCCTTAATAGATGTCTAAATGACAGTACAAGTGGTCTTGCTTTGGTATGTGGTCAGGTGAAGCCTCATTACTGCTTCAGTGGTGTATTTCAGGGGCTTGCCATCTTCCTGGGTAACCAGAAGAGAGGGAAGTGGGAAAGCTGGATCTCTTCACGTGTTTTTTATTTTCAAAATTGAAGAGCACTCTGTTCGTTTTATACTAGTTGTAGCTTTTTAACTTGTATTAGTGTTTGCTATGAGAATGGTGTTTATAAGAAAAATGGGGTTCGATGTTTTATATTGATTTTTACCAGTAGCACTCAGAGGTACTGAGATTGTGCTGTCTATTTCCGAGAGGTTAGTGTAATTTATCATAGTTCATTAGATTATAAATTCTTTGAAGCTAAGGGACATCTTTTTGATGTTTGTACAGCCTCCAGAATAATGAGATGAAGGCTCTAGGTGCCACCCTGGTGCAAATAGTCACAGATCAAAGTTCAGAGTAAGTAAGCAAGAGAAGACCTTGGACTTGACTCTCATGAGTTTTCTTCTCAGTTGGAATAATTAAATGATAATGCAGACAAGAAATGGGTAAATTATTATCCTCAGTTTAAAGATAGGGAACTGAGCTAACAATGAAGGTTTTCTGCAAATCTATCCCAAATTTCTCTTCTCAAATCGGATCACAAATTTTGAATTCTGATTTAGTGCCTTGAGCTTAAGACTAAATGTGTTCTCAATACCTGCTGTCTCAGTAAAAATGATTATGTTGCTATTTAGAGAAGACTCTAAACCCTTATATGAAGGATTTTAAAATACACTTTTTTTACTATATGTTCACCTAATGATGCAAGTATCACTATGATGATCTAGACTAGATTAATTATATTACTTTAGCGTCAGAATATAGATATTTTATTGAAAATTATATTTTTTATGAACTAAGAACGGGCAGGCAACATTAGTGTTGGATTAATTGCCATTGTAAAATAATTTATAAATTACTTTCCAATTCAGTTATGCTGTCTTAGAATAGTTCATCTGAGATCCGTCTCATCTGCTGATGGATTTTAAGGTCATGATAATAGTGGTTTCATTTTGTATCTGCTGTCAGGTTGAAGTAGTCACTATTAAACATTTTTGCAGTTTGCTAAAATAATCTTTCTAATAAAAAAAACAGTTCCCTAATTTGTATTATTGAGGGAAAATATTTTCTATGTTTAGGTAGTGCTCTGCAAATCTATTTTAAATGTCTACAGAATTGTAGCTTAAAGAGGCAGTTCTTTCTGTTCCAAGTATTATTTTACAATAAATTACTCTCATCCTAGCCATCTTTTGGAGAAACTCTATTATTGATATTCTTGAAGTACCTGAAGGCCAAATGTTGAGTTAATGGTGATCATGTATGTTTTATAGCTGTCTTTCATGTGGGGTTATGTGAAGAAAAGATAGTTTCTTCTAAAAAACAGATTAACAAGAGAGAATATAAAGAGGTTCGTAAAACAGTAATCATCACAGATAAGACACCTCCAGTTACACGTAGGAAAAGTGAAAGACTCAGTACAACTAAACCAATATAAGAAGTGCTTTTCTTTTTAAAGCTTATCACTTATGCAGTACTTGCTTCCAGAATCTGTGGTGTAATTGAAGAAGAGAGATTCAGAGTAGGATTTGACTCTTTGCAGGCAGAATATTCACAGATAATAAGGCAGGGGTATGTTAAGGGTATATTTGCAGTCTTTGAAAGAAAGATTTCCAATACGCTTGCCTTATTCCATAAAAATCTTAAGTGTGATTCCTGAAGATTTTTTCTCAGATTATCTTGTCCTGTGGTCACAAACCTTTAGTAGATGAAAATGCTATCCCACTGCTGTGTTTGTGAGACATTAGTTAGACATTAAGTGAGACATTAAATTTGACTATTTAGTCTTAAGCTTCCATATGTTCTGGTACACTCCAGCCTCTGTTCTTTATTTGGTTTTTCAACTTGCCTCCTAGGCATGCTTTCTTTATGCTATTATCCCTTTTCAGTTAAAATAATCAAGGCACCCAGAACCAGTGCTGGTTTCCCTGTCCTTTTTCTTTTCCCACAAGATACCCACTTTATTTAAATATATTTTCTCAGAACTTTGAACATGGTGCAATTCTGGGGGCACAGTTACTACTCTGCTTTGTGCTCTGTGTTCTTCCTTTCTGCTGCATGGAGTTTCTCTCTCTTTAATTTCCACAAAAAGACTGGTAGTCTGATTTTCACTTGGCTACCCCAGTTAAATACTCTGAAAATTTCTGAGGGTATTCTGTGTATACAGTAATTCAGCAAGAAGTCCATAGGTGTCATTTGTGTAAAATTAACAACACATTTCAAGTAGTAGATGGAGCATAGGAAGTAGTTTTTAGGAGGAAAGAAAAAAATGACATTTTTAGTTTAAAACCACAGACATTTTCTTGGACACTTATATCAAAACACTGCTATTAATTTATGTGAATGTGGCATATATTTTAGCACATTCTTGTAGATTTTCCATTTGATTGTGGATTGCACTTAACGTACTGATTCAGCATATTTCCCAACTGAAGATGCTTTACTAAGAAAATGTTAGGCTCATTCTTTTTTTACAGGTGTAGTAATGCTCAGAATAGGAACTCTACAGTTTAGGAATTAAAAAAAAAACAACCAAACAAACAAAAAAACCCCCCAAAACCCCAAATCCAAAACAAAACAACAAAGCTAGTTCACACTTCATGTTCCTACCCTTTAATACACCTCAGTACATTTATCTGTCCTGTGGTGTCTTTTATCTCCTTTGTAGAACTTATGTATAAAGTATTTGGTACGTGCTAAAATAGCTACAATGCTAGAAGTTAAAGAGCAGATGAACTTCTGTAATGATAGTTTAAAAGAAAATGGTCAGATTATGTTTATATTGCATGAAAAAATTACCAAAACCGCTATTAAATTTCCAGGCTACTAAAGCTAAAGCACTAGCTCTGAACATTCATGATTCGTTCTCCAGAATAACTATTTTCTAGTGTGCTGCATGTCCTCTGTTTGACAGCCAAGTGTTTCTATGACTCAAAAATTAAACCAAGAGTAATTTATTCTAATCTATGGTGCAGTAAGGCTCACAGTATTAAAAGTCCTGTTTCAGAAGAAATGCTGTGTCCTTAAAATAGACAATTTCATATTTCACATTAAACTGGAAAAGGGCTTTTATAAACTGAGTGTAATGGATAATAGTTATTTGTTCCTATTACTAAGGTTATTGGTGTTTGAATGAGAATTTTCTTCCTAACTCTGAATTCTGGTTTTGGTCCCACAGCAAATTCCTGTTTCTGTGTTTATAATGTCATTGCATGTTGCCATGGCAAAAGAGTGTGATACTACAAGTTCAGCATTATCATGTTAGTCAAGGACAAAGGAGGTAGAAACTAGTTTAGAGCAAAATAAACTTTATTCACAAAATTGACAATGTCTGTGGAATTTTATCTCTGCTTTTATAAGATATAGTTAATATTTTCTAGTACAAAAGGAGGAGCTTCAATACTTTTCCATTTGTCTTTATTAATATAGATACTATATATATATAAATCCCTCACAATTTCTTTCACAGCTTGTAGAGTTCTATTTACATTGAACAGAGGAAGTCTCTAATGACTTTGTGTCCAGCTTCATTCTGAAGATGTTATTGCAAGCTGAACGCTCAGAATTGCACAATCCCACCTTGAAACGGCACATGGAAACTCCTGGCTGTTCTTGTACATGTTGTTATGAAAGAAAGAATCTGAAGCCTGTACTCAGATTCATGCCTAACAATGAAGTCATCTGGGAAATACCTCTTTGTAGGAACAGCCAGTTTCTAAATTACTTCATGGCCTGTTTACTCATGTGGCTCAGAGGTGCACCCTTAATTCAGCTGCCTCACTCCAGTTCTGAGTTAATCAAAATTCTCCAGATTTCAGGAAGCTTCATCATATTGGTAAAGCAGAATGGTTTTGTCAGTTTGAACTAAGATTTGTTTTGTTATTGAATACTTGACAGCATAGCTTGTTTCTATGTAAGGGTTTTTTGTAGTCTTGGTTCAGTTTTCATTGTTCTTGGGAAGGTTTTGTTTGATAGGCTGAATATTTGCAACAGGAAAAAAAGTCAGCAGGACAGATGGAGCTTGAGAACACTGAGTTCAAGCTTTAACTTGCTATAATTTGTGAAAAAAAGCTAGATAGCCTGCAGAATGCTAATACAGAGCAGACCAGTGTGTGCTACAGTTAAAGGAACAGTGGCATTATGAAAACCAGTGGGTTGATACAACAGAGCAAAACAGAGCTAAAAACTAGGACAATGGTTTTGCATATCTTATGCAGGGTGTTACAGTGGTAGCTCTTATAAAAGTTGTTATGAGAATGCCAGCACTTGGGATCATGATCTTGCTGTTCCTTTATTGTAGCACTGTACTAGATTGGGGTGTTTTGAGGGAGTGGGGAGGCCTGTCCTTTAGCTTTATGGGAATGCCAAGAACTGTTATCTCCTTTTGGGTAGGCTAGTAGGTTTATACAAGTAGTAACAATGAAAACATTTTTTTTCCACACTGCAGTACAGTGAAGTTTCCCATAGAATTCCAGTGTCGCTAGGTAGCATCTGTGGAGATTAAGTGGGAATTAAAGCAAAAGTGGTCTCTGTTTTAAAGTTTCTAATAGTACATTTGACATCTTTGCAAAAGAGTCTGTAGATGTAGAGCTGTTTGTACTACTTCAGTACATTCAAGCGGAATACAGGAATTGTTGAAGTCGTCTTATGGTTAGTATAAATTAAATCATATTGGCATCTGGTTTATGGAAAAAAAATACAAACAAGATGTTAGTTTTCTTAAATTAAGATATTGGAAAATATCTAGGACTTGGTGAAAAATAGTATTTCAGTAAATTTGAAGGCTTAGTCTGACTTTACAGTTTTCATAAAGAAATGATCCTTGAGTTGAATCCAATTCCTGTGGTGCAGAACTAAGCCTACTGTCTAATTATGGACTTGTAAAGCTGAAAAATCTATCTACTCTGTTATTATGCAGTTCTAAAGCTAAGAAGTTGACGTTCAAAATAGTGACTGTGAATTATTTTTAGGTGGACTCTCATCCCTTACGTTAAATATGTTTTTACTGGGAACAATGTAGTCAGGAATGCACATCTTCTGAATTGAGGCATTCGAGCAGTATGATGTGTCTTCAGTGGAGTGTCGGAGGCTTCATGTTTAGAATATAACTTTCTACAGGGAGTGTCAAGTCTGATTATCAGTTCTGCTTTCCCTTTCTGGATACAGAATGGTTCTTGTGAATATACAGGTACCCTTCCCTGTACACCCACATTATCAGAAGTATAATCTGTTTGAATAAACACCTTAACTGAATGTTGGTTCAATAATGGTAACTGTTACAAAAATAAAGAGATATCAAATTTTAAGTTTCAACCGTGAGTTTAGAGTTGCCAGTACTTAAGAGATCAGACTAAATAAAATCTAAACTAATATGAGAGTAATGATAGAGGATTGCAGGAGCTGGCAAGGATGTTATTCGGCATTTTTACTTGCATGGCTCAGTCATTTTCTAGGCAAGTCAGGAGCAACTCAGATCATGAATATGGTCAAGCTAGATCATGTTAGACAACCGTTTGCTCATTTGATGAGTTATCTCTTGTTAGTTATCCTAAAATTTCCAGGCAGTAACAATGATACACTACAGGAGGCTCTGTAGAGTTGATGAATAGCAGTGGGGAAACAGAAGATAGTAGATGCTATTGTTTGATGTTAAATTAATCTCTGTGTTAATAGTTTTTGTACTGAAGCAAAGGAGCTATAATAACCTAATGATGCCTTTGAATCACCCACAGGCATCACCTGTTTCTGGCAGATGTTTCTACCAAAAAAAAAAAAAAAAAAAAAGGTTCACATGTGTAAATGCCAAAACTGGGAACACTGAGTGTGTCCGAATTGAAACCCAGAGGATGAAGTTTGGAAGTATGTTTTTCTTTAATTTACTCCTTCATTTTATCCCATCTCTGAGCACAGGATTCTTACATGTGAAGGGTAGTGAACAGTGCAGCACACCTCAAGAATGAACGCTATCAAAATGCGTGTGTCCCAATCACAACCAGAGAACATAGGATAAGAAATTATTTTTCTTCAGTGATAAATTTGTTATTGCTACCATCTTCCTCTGATACTATCTCTGATTTTTTGTTTATATATCAGCTATGTGAAGTGCACCTGGGCTTAAAACAACTCAGGCCTTCAGTATGATATACTACTAATATTAGCATCACTGTCATTTGTGCACTGTTAAAAACTTCCTCTTTAAGCCCTTTTCCTATTCATTAAAAGCTTTTAATGAATTTTCTAAAAATCACTTGAGCTTGCAGTTTTTTTGCTCCAAGCTGGAGTTTCCCTAAGGGATATTCGTATTGCCCTCCTGCTGCTACCTCCATTTCTACACTCGGTAGAGCGCACTTAGACCAGAAGTGAACTGTTAGCTTCAGCTAACAAGTCTGCAGAGCAGAGCCGAAGAACCACTTTTTTCTAACCCAGTTGTTTGAAGCGGTAGTAAGTTTGCATGTAGCTGTGTTTATTCTCAGCCTGTGGCTAAAATCATGGTTAGTTGTAAGGTTGTATATGTAACAATGGTGTACGCTACGGGAGAACAGCTTACACCCCACCACAACCACCCCAGCTCCATTATGATCTTCAGATTGAACCTGACATCTCTTCATGGCATGATACAGTTTCAGATGTGCTTCTCAAGTGCTGTGTAGATTGATGGACTGAAGAAATACTGAATGTTTTTCTTGTACAACTGGTATTTTCTATAGTGACAGTCTTGACAAGATAAGCTTTTTACCTTTTTTGCTTTCTTTCTGTATTCTAGTCTGTTTTTATCTTCCTTGTGGAGGTATTAGCTGTATCTCCTAATATTATTTTACCTTTAGGATTGGATGGGTTTAAGCATAGAACAGCTTTGGTAGCTGTGTTGCAATCTGATTTAAGATTTTATTTTAAATATGTCCTTGTTGATAGCCACCTTAGCATATGCTGGTCTCTCTGGAGAAGGTCTAAGTTTGATTATTTGCAGAATGTGTCTGAAATTCTCCTGAAGTTCTGCTTACAAACAAACTGGTTACGTTAATATAAATGTATATTCCTATTGTATTTTCCTTTTTCTGTTCCCTTTGGTTTTTCCCATTTGGCTGTGGATGGAAATGCGGTGACACTTGAGCAAAAATATGACCTGGTGTAACTATTCTCATTCTTTTACCTTTAAAATTACACCAAGCTAGATTTATCTTACTTTAACCACGTATAAAGTTTCTTCCCTGTGAGTAGCTGTGGAATTTCTTTTCTCAACAAATCTAAACATGAGTTAGAAGACAGGTGTAGGCAGGGTTAGGACTGCCATATGTCCTCAGTTTCTCAGGCTTCTTTACCAGAATATTTGTAGACATTCCTGGTTCCAGACATTCAGGTTCCTGGCAAGAACCACATCCAGGGTAGCATTCCTTGGAGTATTCTGCTCAAAGGAGATGTCTGTATTGTCTATGTCTGTCAGCTGTTCAAAAGCATCTCAAGCTTGAGTTATCAAATTATGTTATTTATTATTTCGGCACTGCACCAAACTGAAAGACTGAGATGATTGCTTAGACATTCGATATCAAAGAGTTCTTAGGTACTGCACATCTAGAGACTAGAGGAAAGTACAAATTAAACCAGTGTAGCTTGCTAATAGTTTGCTTAAAGTTAAGCACAGTGTGTTTTTATATCATTACATCTGGAAGATTCCTTTGTTAACAGTTACCTAATTATTTTATGGTCCTTTCTCTAATGCTCTTCCCCCCCAACATTTCAATAGCTTATCAAATAGATTTTTTTCTTTCTTTATATCTTAATTACTGTAAATATTTTCAGCTCTGTGTTTTCTCACCTGCATTTGGCTTATTTCTGCTTATGCATTAAATACCTGGTAGTATTTTATTTCCAGTAGCAGACCCTTATTTTTTTCTTTATATTTTTAATCATGCATTCCTTTCTTTTTTGCAAATAGTACTTGAACACTCCTTTAGAAAATTGTGTAGAATTTTTTTCCTGTGTCAGAGTCACCATTTGTGCAGAACATTACATGTCAGACAAGCAGGAGACATTCAGGGAATGCACTGATGTCTGTGGCACTTCTCTCTCTCATACTCTCATGTGGTGAGTTTGATTTCTGCGCTCATTTGAGCAGCGATCATGCCTGGGAGAGGCAGTTGTTTTTAAGGTATCGCTAAAGAAGTGCTCCCCTAAAGGGAAAAACCCAAACTTTTATGTACTCTGGCAAAAATGTGTATTGGTAGAGAACGAATGAAGTTGTTACAGGTAGGAAACTGGACTGCAGGATGGGGAAAGAGAAAGAAGCCAAAATAGAAAGAGGTATTTTATAGTCCATATTGTACTTCTGGTGCTTAATTGACAGAGACGACTCACGTATGCAAGGCTGAAAAAAAACTGAAGTGATTAACAGCTTAAGCAGCTTGTTCAGCTGTTTCCTGCATAGCTTCAAACCTAGTCCTACTTCTTTCATTCTTATTTTATATTATATACTGTCACTCTAATGTTATCGGAATGTGGATGCATTTGTCTTCCTTTCCTCAGTAAATCAACATCCCTTCAGCTTCTGCTATAGAAGGAGCTAATTTGTCAAACTTTGGCAGCAGGTATCCAGTAATTTTGCATTGCTTTTAAATTTCTTTATTTTATGAGTTTGGTAAGTACTTTTTTCATAAAATTGCATTGAAATCTGCATAAAGGCGAACTTTTAACGTGCAGGGATATCAGAACAATAAAGAAATGTTGCACTGTGAAAGACTGAATTTTTTTTAAAAATTGAAATGTGATGACAAAAAACAGATGTTGTTTTCATATTAAAATATCCTACACTGCTCTCTACTGGAAGAGTGGAAGTCTACGCTAAATATTCAAAAGTGCACCTAAAACTATTTCTTAGTCAAGTTTTAGGTTTATTGATTGTTTTGACCCTAGTAAAACTTACTTTTCCAAAGGATGGGTAGGGTTAATGGCAAAGAAGAAAGTGAACTGTTAACCTTAATAATTCACGTGGCCTTACTAATAGCTATTGGGCATGTGGTAACTGTAGTAGACTTGTCAGAACTGTAAAGGATTCTGAATGCTTGAAATTGCCCTGTGTTTGACTTGACTTTAAATTGAGCCAGCAAAATAAAAGTAGAAAAGACTTACCTTGCTTTTAAAATTATTAAAACTATTTAAAAAAAATAATTTCTCCAGCCAAAGTGCAGATTTGAAAGCATTTTTAATAATTTGACTGTGGAATTGGACCAAAACATGTCTTGCTCAAGTTAAATGCACAGCAAAATTTTCATTTTAGCTACATTCTGATGGAAGAGATATTTCCCACAAAGGGTCTGTTTACTAGTTTGTTGTGTAAAACAGCCCTCCTGGCCATTTTGGGGCTGAATTATTCTCCCAGTCGTTGTCAATGATAAAAGTTTTGTTGATTCTAATATGATGAAATAGTGTCTGTTAATTCTCTGCAGCTGCACTATCTTACAAATCTTTGCATGTGGAGCAAGCACATCTGGTTGTCTGCTAATATTAGATTATAAATAGTTTGATCTGAGGTGGATGTCTTGTATATGGCTGGTCAACAGCTCACTTTGTTAATGGCAAACATCAGTGAGGGAAGAACAAACCTTAGTATACTTCAAAGGAACAGATAAACTGTTTTGATTGGTAAGATCTGCTGACCTCAAAAAAGGTCTGCATTAAAAAATGTGTAGTTATTTATATGAAAGAAACATTGCCTTAGCTTGCTTTATCTTACACAAAAAGCTGAATGTCATCCTCTTCAAAATTCTTAAAGTATCCAACTGATTGTGGTGAACTTCTCATTAGTACTAGATAATACATAAATGCTTTGAAATATGAGTCTAGTGGCATTCTTAACTTGTTGAGCATTTTTGTTTGAATTGGTTTATGCATGTAGTACACCAAATTCAAGACTAAGCTTTTTACTAGATGCAAACAGTAAATATATGTAACAATCATGTGTAGACATTTATCATTCATATTATGTATGTGGTGTTAATGAACACTTGAGAATTTAATGCATTTATTAAATTGCATATGGGATTAATACTGAATGATCTGAAGGGGAATAGCTGCATTATTTTCTGTTTTTCTCTTCTGCGATTAAATATAGGAGTTGTATTAGGTTGGCTCTCATGAACAGTTATATTTCGTGGTGGTGTTATTGTTTTTCATCTGCTGGGTCTGCAAAAGGGCCATAGCTGCAGGAGGGAACCTGAAGTGATCAAAGCAATCGCTGGCTTTTATAGTTCCCATCTAAGATTCTGCATCAGTACTGCTTACTGAAGCAGCCTGATCTTGAAAAGGGAAGTTTCTTATTTACCAATTTTGCTTGAAATTTTTTTGTACTCTTCCATAATTAATATTTATACTATCCATGCCACAGCTGTTCTGAATTCCTGATATACCAAATATTTGTGTTTGTGTGAGATTTGGTGAGAAAAATCTGCTAAAAAGACCGTAATGAAATGGCTGTCTCCCCATTTCATGAGGATGGTGAATTAGTTGTTAGTCGTTTACTTTAGAAATCCCGGAGGTGGCAGTGCATCCATTCTGTGTTAGGGATTATACAAACACAGAGGCCTTTGTCACACTGAGCTTGTCATCTAAAGTCCCAGTTTTGCAAATATATATGTGTTTGCTTAGCTTAACTAGTGCAACTAATGCGATAGTAATGGGTACCTAATATTAAACAAAATACGATGATAGGGCAGATCACACAGAAAAGGTACAGAGCAGATGGAAGAGCAAACAATAAACAGCTTGGAGTTAATACATTGGCTATATGTTAAACCTGTATTGCACAGTCATTCTTCTGTTATAATTAGAAAATAAATCATCTTCATTTTGATATTCCTTCAGTATTTTGCCCCCAAATAGATCAGTCTAATTAAAGGAAATATTCAGAATAATCGCTCTTAATTGCTGTTTTTCGTTTCATCACTGTCTTACAACAAACAAATAAATAAATAAATATAATGAGAAAGCTTATTAAGCTCAGGCATGAAATGTGTAAGCAGTTATGACTAAAATATGAGCTTACCTCAATTAAAAAAAAAAAAAAAATAAAAAAAAAAGAGCTGCAGTTAAGAGATAAAAACATAGATCAGGTCCAAATGTTGCAACCTATGGCATGGTCTCATCATTCTGGATATTAACACACTACAAATCTCCTTTGTATTTATGGATTAAATGCATTTTACTCTATTTTACTCTATATTTTATTAAGCATAAGCTCTAATTCCACATTCAGTTCAAAACTGCTGAAAACAGTAAAAATTTCAGTAGTGATGCTTAATGTCAACACCGATACTCACCTGGAAGACAGTACATCTAGGAGTGTGCTCAACACAATTCCATCCAAGGTCCAGCCCTCAATGTGTAGCAAGAAATACCAGGCTGCTTACATTGGTAATGCTTCTGGAGCTGCAAGTTTCAAAGCTATAAAAATATTAGGAAGTATGTGTGGATGAATTATGCGCTGCCGACTTCCACTTCACTATGGGCAGCAGTGACCTGCATTCTCTGTCCGTCGAGCCTTATCCACACTTGCAGCTGTTATTTCCTGTGTTTATGCAGGATTCCTGTATGGTATATAATGTACCCTGGCCTGCTCACAAACTACAGAAATTTTACTTCTACCTCTTGTGCTGTGCCAAGTGTATAAATACGCTGGAGTACAGATTCTCATCTGACCTTATCTACTTTCTTTCTTGTCCATTTAAGCTTGTGGTTACTTTTTTCTTTTTTTACTTGCATACATTTGCTCACTTGCATTCACTCACCTTACCCTTTCTCTCTCTTTCATATGTTTTATCCATGATGTCCAAGAATCATTCTTCTTTCTCTGTATGCATTTTCTTCAACTGTCACTTTTCCAGGGAAGAACGTACCCACTGTTTAAAGTCATTGGAGGTGTTGCATGAAAGACATCAAATCAATAATAGAGGTTTCTGCATTGTTCTTAGAAAACATTGATCTCCTGTCTGGACAGTTGTTATAGTAGGAAATATTGACAGCAGATGTGCATGGTGTTTTGATTAACACACTATTGTATTCAAGATGGCGCATCATATTTCAGAGTCAGTAGCAGATTTCTAATGAGACTTAATTATTGGTAGAGCTGCAAAGTTTCTTTGCAGGAGTACAGCTTGCGCACATTGACTACAGTAGACACAATTTGAAGTTTTAATAAAATTAGCAACTCCAGAGTTACTATGTTGAAAGCATCTGTAGCTTGGCAAATTTAAGTTCCTATTGAAACTACTAAGACTTAAAAATTATACATACCTCTGTGTGTCATTTTATATGGAAAACTGTGTATGTTAGAGAAAAAAGGGGGGTTGTTCTTTCTTGCTAGCATTATTTTGGCATATACAGGTAAATGGTGTGACTTAAATCAACTGTACCTCAATGTGAAAACCAGGCAATTGAAAATTAATTAAATTATTACATAGATGCAATTCAGGCAGTATTATCCTACCTTTCATAACAGTATAGTACAAGGCAAGCAAAACTGTATGGAAGACTGTAAAGGCATTTCAGTGTAAAAATAAAGAAATAGTAAGGTCCCGTTGAACTATGATGCTTTGTATATTAACGGCTGTACATTTGGTTTTCATTAAAACCTTACTCAATAAAAATATGATCTCTAGTAGAAAATCTTTGAATATGGGCCTTGTTTTTATGTAAGTTGGAGCCTAGTTCCTTTAAATCTATGAAATTACTGTACCAAGCAGCTGTGAGATCAAAATCAGGCCTTTTTAATGTATCTTGCATTACTGTATGAAAGTTTTAGTAACATAGTCCAAGCTGTTGGCTCATGGTGATTCATGGAAAGTATCGTATTTCAGTATTATTTTTTGATTTTTTTCATTATTTTTCAAAAGAAATTATATTACCAAAATGACAATTTCCTAGTGGAAAAAGGTACTTAACTTCTATTTTACAGACTTTTATAGGACTGAGGTAAATACAATGTTTTTTAAAAGCTGCTTTTGATAACTCGTATTTGTCTAATTAGATTTTAATTCTTGTTATTCTCTTGATTAGAAATAGCTACATGAAGATCTGTTATTTATCAACTATTGAAACTATTGTCTTTCCAAAATGTTATTTGGAAATAATTGGAAAATAAGATTACTTGAGTTAATTATGCTTTCTGTGCGTACCTTATTTCTCACAAATTACAATCTTTTCAGTTTCTTGGCAGTACAGAAGTGGAGCAGCCCAAAGGCACAGAAGTTGTAAGAGATGCTGTTAGAAAATTAAAGGTAAGAAAGAATTTTTAATGAAATAAAAATAGAATGTAATCCTAACTTGTTTCCACAGATGGGACGCTTTGTAAATGTTTCTAGGTAAATTCATTGGTTTTAGTAGCAGTTGCTTTTACTAATCTCTTAACTGGTGTGTAGGCCCTTCCCTATTACATCCATATTGTCAGATGTTCAGCTGTGCAAATATTTAGTTGTCTCCTGGATGATACAACTATTTATAGTATAAAGTTTATGTACTTTAATGTGTAATGCTTGTTCCTTGGAAACTTTAGGGCTTCGTTGGTACAAACTTAAGTAGCAACAATTTGTTTTAGCTGCCATCCTCACTTTATGGCTATCAAATGCCTCTAATTATGGCACACCAAATGTGTTTCCAGAGAATTTAGGAACACAAACTCTTCCTTGACCAAAAAACTAGTGACTTCGGTAATGCTAGTCCTGTGTTTCTCTGGGCTGAGTGTTGCTTGCTATGAGCCCGTTAGGTGAGTTGCCTCTTTTTGCAAAACATGGAATACCCACCCAGTTTAGGGAAACTGTTGGTGCCAGGGAACAGGAGTAAGAATGTCAAACCATGCCGTAAGTGGGCTGTGATAGCTCTGTGGGTACTGGCTGTCCCTGACTGCTCTCCATCTAAAGCTAATGTGTCTGATCCGCATAAACCGACTGTTGGACTGGAGGTGAGGGTTTGTGACACTAGTGTGCATGTCTTCCAGCCTCCAGTTGTGATAATTGGTGATATATCTGGAAATGTAGCTGTAGTGAGAGAATAGCATTTACAAACCAAGCCTATTCATGACAAGGGGCATTACTGCCTTGACCTCAAGGTCTTCATATTTATTTTGAAAAGGTCTGTGCACACAAACCCTTGAGAAAATCAGATGTTTACAAATTCTTCTTGGTTATATGTACTTGGGTACTGAGGGACTCAGTAGAAAATTAGAAAGTATCCTAGTGAAATGAGATGTTGAGAGTTACTGATGGCATGGCTTTGACTTGACTGAGTGGCAGATAATACGCATAAAGCTTTTCAAATGCTATGAGCTGTGGTAGGGAATGCTGATTTGATTTGACTGCTAACTCACTGCTGTGGAATTGCACTGCTTCCTGCTTAACTGCTTAGAGCTATTGGAGCATTAGTTTATTTAGATGTAACGATTGTTCTGCCAATTGTTGTACTTTCCATAACTTTTTGTAGGGTTTACATTATTCATTTAAAAATATGTTTTTAGGAAATAGACAGAAAATTTTGGGAGTCAATATTGAAAAAAATTTATTCTGTGTTATACTATCATAAAAAAGGAAAAAGAAGGCATGAAACACTACTTTGTAGCTCAGCTTTTAAGACTGAGGTTTCCCTTGAAAAACCCATCTTTACAAGATTGGTTAGTAATTGTGTTAAGGTATTGAAAACAGGAGTTGTTTGCCATTATATTTGCTCTACCAAAATGGTACAGCTGCCTTTAAAGATTCATTTAGACAATTCTTAGAATGTTTTATGCCAAAAAAGATTTACTCTGCTGCAGTTCATCAGAGATCTTATTGTCTAGTTGTTTTCAAGTGGTTTAGGCTAATGTAAGTATGATCATTTTTAAACCATTGTAGCATGCTACCAATGGAAACAAAATGTATGGTTTTGTGTGCACCTTGTACAATTTACAGCAGATACTGGAGTGAAGCCTGTTGTGTTAGATGTTTTCTGTTAATAAAATTCCGTTACCCTTAGAAAAGTTAATTCTTTGCAGAAATCTATCAAGATAATATCCTGCTGTGGAGAAGTTTTAATTCTATTTTAATGATGTTTTATCAGACTTCTCCTAAGTAAAGCAACTGCTAAGTGTCTCCGTCTCACTGGTGGAACTCCAGGTTAAGCTGGGCCCTCACTGATCACTGGAGGGTTTTGGTGGGTTGAACTGTGTGATTTGGTACTTTGAAATAGTTTACTCTGAAAGTGGGTCCAAAAAGGATTTCAAATAACTATTATCTGAAGTATAGGAAGAACCAGAACTATTTTCATTTGTCAGCCTAGCACTAAAATTTAAAAGTAGTAATTTTTTTAATGTACTTATAATGTCATTGGAGTATGTAGGTATCTGTTGTAACTCTTTACACGCATTCCCTAAATAAACTGCCTTGGAGATATGTGTCTGAATCGTTGTTGCCAGAATTACGCTATTTTTTTCAAGCTTGGAAGTTTGGAGCTTAGATATTGCATGGAAACTTATATAAACACAAGTTTATTAGAAAACTTCGAGGTAATTAAAGACAACCTTTGGAAAGACTTGAAAAACCTTGGAACAGAATTCAGAGAGCAATGAAGAGGTTTTCTGTTTGAAGCAATCCTGAATTAATTGAATACTCATTTCAGCATTGATTTATGTTGTGCATCCAAATTCTTTGAAGAGAAACCTAGAGGTGTTGGATTTTATTATTAATCATGCACCACTAGCTTGGATTTAGAAAATGGTAATTAAAATTTTTAAAACAGTGAAAACATTTTGAAAACTAATCTCTTATTTTGAAAGAAAACTTCTAGTGTTTTTTGGAGTAGGAGAGTTTTTAAAATGTGTAGCTTGTGATGCTATATTTAGATATTTGTTATTATTATACGGATTTGGTTTTAATCACAATGTTAATCATAATTTGTTTTTAATGAAAATTACTAGCTAGCAGAAAAACAGCTGACTTTCTTAATATTTGGAGCCATTTTTCCAACTGGCGTATATTGCACCAATAACCTCTTGAAATATTGTCACTGTAAACTATTTTTCTTAAGCCATCATGTCATCAAACTGTATCAGAATAGATATTTAATACACAACTTTTTATTTCTTTAAATGAAAAGATCTTAACTCGTACATCACAAAGACTCTTTGCTTGTGGAGAAGGTTTGTGCAAAACTGTAGCACACCATTCCATGAACTTACTTTTACCAGCAGGTGGAGCTGATGTTCTACAGTAAAATACAATAACTTGGAGGAATTTTTTTTGATGTTTCATTGTACTTATTTTATCCTGAATACTACTACTGCAGTTTCTAAACACTTAAAATTTTTGCTGGGTCAGTTGCAATTTGACTATACAGTTTTTTGAAGCATCTCTATTTAATCTTTCTAGAGGGTTGTCCAGTGGTTTTATCTAGTTGGGATTACCCCTTGTGTTTTCAAATTTCTTGGAGACATGCTGCAAGAGAAAAAAGAAAGTTGGACACTAATATTTTAAAATGTGTATTTTTATTTCTAAGATAAGGTGAACTGTTCTCATAATTTATTACGAACAGTTTTCTGGTAGAACTAATTTCTAGAATGAAATAAAAACTAAGGGAAGTGATACCAAGATGTGTCAGGACACACCTCATTATTAAATGTGTAAGTGTTAGTAAATCGCTTTATATTATAAAGTGAAATGATTACTTTCCTTGATTAACGAAGGCTATAACTTCTAAATCAGACTGTAGGAATGAATTTGGTGATTCTCAAAAAGTGCTTGAAGCATCGCCAGTGGTGAGAACAGCTTGAAAGATCAGCATAACAGATGGAAAGGGCTGCATATCCAGGCTGCTAGTAAGAAAATGGTATGGAGGGATGTTAGGGAGAAAACGGATGTAAACACTTGAGTTTTGGTCTGTTCCTTTTGCAGTCTTCAAAGGGATGTTTTTTTGTGAGGACCATGCTTAACGCTGTTCTCTTACCCAACTCAGTTTCCTTTTCTCTTCCTCTTTCTTTCTGTAAGTGGAGATGACCAGATATTGTAAATAGAATTAATCACTTTGAAGCCACTCGAAATAATCTTCGTCAGCTCCTTGACCTGTAAGGATACGCAAAGTGAAGAGTGCTCTTTCATACACCTATACAAATGCTGTGATGGTGTCCTGCTGCTGCCCTAGATTGACCATTAGTGGACATTGCGTTGAGCTCCCTTTCGTGTTAAAGCTGGGTTTCATTTTTTGTTGAAAAAGACAGAGGAGGGTGGAGTACAGAAAATCTATTAATATTGGCATAAAGAGGTTTCCAGACAAGCCTTACAGCCATGACTGTTCTCTTTAAAGTATTGGAGAAAGCAGAATATATGGTATGGGGCCAGCCAGGGACAGCTTGAAGACCAAAGCAGATCAGATGAGAAGAGGTGAAGAAGAGAATACCTGTTTTACACTCTCTCTCAAAAATTAACCAAACAAGCAACCAAAAACCACCAAACAAAAAAAAACCAACCAAAAAAAACCACAAAAAAATCCAAACAACCCCCCCCCCAACCCCCTACCCCCAAAAAAAATTAAAAACAAAACCACCCAAAACAAACAAACAAAAAGCACCCAACACCACCTCACCTCCCCTGAGTCAAACCAAAAAACCCAACTTTAGGGAGTGAGAGATGGGAAAAAAGACTACTACATTGTCTCCTACACTGTGGTTAACAGATCAGTAGCTTTTCTCTCAGTCTGGTGTGTGTTTGGAAAATAAAACACAACATATTCCATAGAAATGGATTTCTGAGACAGCTTTTTCCTTAGCCATCTGTTATCAAGCAATTTAGGGTCACATATCTGTGGCTTTTTCATCCTTTTCCTCCTCTTGACAGTTATTTTTCAGAGGTCGTAATACCCTCTTAAAAAGTACGTGAGAGTTTGGACCATAGTATGATCAAAAAGATGGTATGTAGTCACTGCAAAAGAGATAGGGCCTGTTTTGTTTTTCAGGCATCTTTCCTTATAACGAATGATGTTATGAAAAAAGAGAAAAAGCATAATCTCAAAGCCAGGTATAAAGCTGTGTCTCAGCATAGACAACTACATTGCCATCAAAGAGACATCTTTTAAGGTGTCCACATGAAGTGCAATGTCTGGTGTATCACTGGACAGTGTAAAATGAAGGAGTTGACCTCCTATTCCTTGGGCTGAAAATTAGCACCCAAATCACAGAAATGTCTACCTCTGATGTTTCAAGGTTTTTTAATAAACTCTTGAATGGTGCAGTGAAGTGTAAATATTAAATAAAAGCACATAGCTTTGATTTGCATAGCTTAAATTGATTTTTTGATAGAATTTTTTTGAACCATTATTTCTTTAACTAAAGCTGTTTTAAAACATGATTTTTTTCCCTCGTGTTATTTTTGCTGATTAATCCTCTGATAGTGGTTGGCTAAGACTTGAAACATAAGCATTTTAAATGTCATTTTACTGAGTCTCAAAGTATGCAATTTTCCCTGTTACTGTAATAAAAGAAAAGATATATGGAAGTTTTTTCTTTTTAAAGCTAAATTAAACCATAGAAAATAGATTTATCTGTCTCTGTTCCTTTCCCTAAAAGATTCAAGAAAAATATGATGTTAATTCCAAAACAATTAAATAAAAGCTAGCTCATCCTGCTGAGCCTCTCATATTATTATTGGGCCAAATCTGGGTGTCTTGCCTGAGAACAATATATGTATAAACTAACAGCTTAAGAATTTGGCCCATCGTATCTCTTCCCAAGCCACGTTGTGATTCATTATAATTTTATATCATTGTCCATTTTGATGCCAATGGGAGGCTACAGATTTTTACCCTCTTAAATAATCTTGTTACTGTGGGAGCTACAAATACTACTTTGTTTCAAATGTGTACTGATAGGAGAATATAATGTTTGTAAATCTCCTCTATCCAGAGTTTCCTCAGGGTCCTCTTAGGTAAAATGAGTAAGTAGAAAAAATAGAAGAAAAAAAGCAAATTGGCTAATACCTGACTGGATGTTAGGATCTGCTGTTCAAACCCTCTACAAGTTTGGGAGGTGGCTGAACTTGGCATTCTGGAGAAGTTCAGGTATGAAAGAAATTACTGATCATATCTGTATGTTATCTGTTACCACACAGGACAGGGAGTGGGCAGGAAAAGCATTAAGACAGTAACTGCACCAGATTTTCTGAATTTATCTACACGTACTTTCCAGTCATTGTATCCCAGTAAACCTTTGATTAAAAAGCTGTTTGTCTCTCTAGATGGCTGTGGTGGAGATTCTTTTCTGTTTTTTTCTTTTGCCATTAGCTTTTGATTTGATTGAGTTTCTTACAAAGTGGGTTTCCAGTCCTCTGCCAACTTTTGCAAATATCCTGTGATCTTCCTCCATTTCTTTCAACATCCTTCTGCATTTGAAAACTTCAGAACATAACATTTGACTAGTTTCTCAAAAGCGGCTGATGCAGTGCAGCCATTCTTGTCTTCTTAAGGATCTAATACAAGGATTGCATTAGTCTTCCCAATCGTAGTTTCATGAAAAGATCCACAGTTACTCGAAAGCCTACCATGTCATCAAGACTTTCTTAATTCCATTTTCACAGGGTAGTCACCCAAAAAAGTAAGTTTGTTCTTGTATGTATGATTTGCAAAGTTGATATTGCAGCAGAGATGGTTTTTTTGCATACAGGCGATCTGTGGTGTTCTCGTCAGTGAGTTATTCTCTGTGTTATTTGCCCCTCCATCAACCTTCGTGATCTGAAACCTTCCTCTATAATGATTTTCAAGTTCAGATCGTTAGTCGCTTTTCTCCCTATTTTTTTCCTCGTATTTTTTCTGCCTGCAGATTTTATCAGTAATTATTTTCCTCCTGGTCATTGTTCAATAATGTCATGCTTAAGAAATAAACCCTGCTGGAGTACATTAGAAACATATCTTCCCAATGACAATTTCCTGTTTATAACTGCATCTGGAGACTAATGTAACTAACTTAACTAATACTTTCTTTGTATTGCTTCATTTCCTAAATGTAATGGCATGCAAAACTCAGTCAAATGCTTTTGTCTATTTTGACAAGCTGCATTTTTTTGTAGAATCTGTATCGATCATCATTACTTCATGTCACTTAAATTCTCTAGTTCTTGAACTTGATTTATGCCTTTTGAGAGTGGAGATGTGGTAGGGTCATTTTGTTTAACCTTTTTTTAGTATTGGCACAGAACTATCTTCTGGAACTTCCTCAGTGTTGTAAAACTTCTTGACTACTTGGAGCGAGCTTTGGCCAGCTGTTCTAAAACTCATGCAATTTATTAGTTCTACTTCTATTAAAAAGTTTTCATGTTGTAGCTGTTGTTGGGGACTCTGATGAGATTATTAGAACTGGAAAACCAAGCATTTCGTGATCATTCTCAACATACACAATGGCTTTCACTCAGTGAAGTCAAATATTATTTCTGCCTCCTATTCATTACTACACAGAAATACTTGCATCTTGTTTATAAATGGACATTTCAAAAAAGCCAGGGTTCACTCAGGTTCAAGGCTGTTCCAATTTGAGGTGCGCCCCAGGATTATTTATTGCATAGCTATGCTTCTGTGCACTGTAAAATACAGTGGAAACTAAGATGCCCAAACCGGCCAGGTGATCTGTGGGTTTTGTGGCCACTCTATTTTAACATGTAGCAAAGTGAGCCAAGCAAAGAGCCCTGTTGTATTATGACAAACAACCACATATGTCCTCAAAGTTTTATCCAATAAAAGGACATAATCAAATCACAAATCAGAAAGGAAAGGCAGCAGGGTTGGGGTATTAATAAATGCATGAAAATGACTTGAAAGATGATTTAAGTTTTATGTTCTTTTTGAAAAAAATATGTGTGCTGATTTGGCCTATCATTTTCCTGTTTTATTTTTAAAGTAGAATCTTAAAAATCAAACAGATTAAATTGATTATATAAAATTGAAGTCAGATTTTGGGGGGGGATTAATTAGTAATTTTTATTAAAGAAAGGATGGTTTTTTTCCTGTAGCAGATTTGAATTGTCTTAGAAAGTCAAGAAATGTTGTTGGCCAAAGTGCCTATAAACCAGTAATTAGGTTTTTTAAAATTTTATTTTCTATACAATTACTTAATTTTTTTAAGTAAAAAAGATGCATATGAGATGACCTCTCCCTTAATTAAAATAAAAGGATGGGGGTAGTCATTAAACCGTATTGAAAGTATACTCTGTGTATGTGAGAAAGGGGGTTGATGATAGGAGGACAGGAAAAGGATGTCTGTATTGCAAGAGCTATAAACATGATACTGAAAAGAGGCAGAACTATGTTAGATTTGCTTGACTTTTGACTAGCTGTTTTTCACTAGTAAGTAATGTACAAACCTTCATAAAATATTTAGCCAATATTTAGCAATCCTAGCTGTTGAAGTGCAAAGTGGGTATTTAGGTCTAAGAATTGGTTTTGAGAATGGCATGGAGTGGTTTAGGTGGGGTTTTTCAGTTTGGTTTTTTGGTGCTTTTTTTTAAAAAACTAACTTGTGAAGCATGTGATACTTATCAGTGAATGTGATACGTTAATCAGGAATAAACTGGATAGGTCATGTTACTGTATGAAGTTTTAATTAAAACCAGGTTAATTATAAATTTATATTTAGTTGCTAAAATTTTCAATAAGTGTGTGTTCAAAATGAGGAATAAAATTGGGAGGAAGGGAAAAACAGGTTAATTATGGGCTCTTAGGGTGGCTTCTAAAACTAGTTAATAATTTGCCATGAATGGAGCTTCCTGCAGGCTTCTTACAAAATGAAATAAAATAGATGGAGACAGTCATGCTGCGTAAAGCAGTTGAGTTCATGGAAAGGTTTCCCAAGTACTAATTGGCATAGGAATAGGTACAGAGCAAGAACCTACACTCCCAACTCTCACTTAAATAATTAATTAAAATCAGGGGTTTAGGTGTAGGGGAGATGGGGGCGTGTGTATTAGTTGGCTACAGCCAAGTACTTCACAATCGCAAGGTAATTCAAGCTTCTGCCTTCCAGGTCCGATTCTTCCTAAGATAGGTTAGCTCCCTTGTTGACATCCTAGACTCTTTATGCCACTAAAAGTCATTGTCATCTCCGACAAGTACTGGTGGTGAATTATGTGCTCAATTTTTCTAAAATGGGAGTGAGTTTGAGGATGTTGTGTTCAAACATATAGCTGTGAAGCAGAGACTCCAACTCCTCTGGCCTTCAGTGAGTTATCACCTTTATTTATGCATTTAAAAATGCCGTTCCAGGATGTCAAAGACTTGAGAGGAAAAGGGCTGGTAACAGAGCAAAATATAGAGCAATTCTTAGCTTATCTTTGCTAAGAAATTTACCTAAGTTCATGACACTTCTTAACTGCCATGCAGTAGCAAATTCTAGATACTCTGCTTATTTTATATGCAGTGATCATGGGAGAAAGACAAGTCAGATCTAGCAGCTAGAAAAGGAGATATAAAATGGAAGATGTATTGAATAGAGCACATTACCCCATCCAGTCATATAAAATGTTGCCTAGCCATCATCTAGTGAACTGTTAGCAAATAAATCCTGAGAAGATAATAGAAGAGGTCAAGTATGTAGTGCTTTCACACTGAACCTGTTTAAAAGAACTGATTTTCTTAGAGGAGTATACGGGAAGTACCCTCTGTGCACGTGTACAGAAGGGAGTGTAGAAATAGTGGGATATGGAAAATATATAGCAATATTCACTGGTCAATAAACGAGCAGTTGACAAACTCTGAAAGTGTTCAACTGCATGAAACTGTTCCAGAAAACTCATGCAAAAGCTTAAATTAAGCACATACACAGCAGATAAAAGTTTCAAGAGGACCAGCTAAGTAATTTTAAAACATTTTTTTCTTGAATTATAGGAATATTCTGTAGTGTACAGTCAGAAATGCTGTTCTGTGCCCCGCTGTGACTTTGGGAATTGTCGGCATTGTTTATAAGAGCTTTTTGAAGAAGGAGGGAAACAACTTCAGGTGGAGGGAGTTGAGAGGGAATGAGAAGTAATAAAACAAAAAATAAACCTTATTATTAACGTGATTGCTGTTGTATTTTTCATCTTATAGTTTGCAAGACATATCAAGAAATCTGAAGGCCAGAAAACACCCAAAGTTGAATTACAAATCTCAATCTATGGTGTAAAAATTTTAGATCCAAAAACAAAGGTAAGAGACTTTTAAGTTTATGGGGCTAAACTAGTAATTAAATATTGTTTTAACTGTATTTACTGCTTTTATCGGTTTACATTTTACAAAAGTATTTTAATGAAAGACATTCTGTTGATGGAAAATTCTTCTAAAATATCATTTCTTGTTACAACACATGGGTGACATCTTCCCGAGAAAGTACATGATGCTCCAATATACAGACTGTAGCTAATGTGGGACTTCATTGTTTTAATCTTTTCACACTAGAACTTTTAAACTCTGAGAGAAGTGCAAAACACTGTGGTAAATGAATAGTAATGCTGCATATGAACAACGCATCTTTCCAAATGGTCACCATTGTGTAGGTTCCCACATGTAGGTGTTTGCAGGTGAATGAAGAAACAATTTGTTGGCAGTGACTCATGCTTCATGCTGCTGGCTTAGAATTGCACATTTCTCAAGTGTGTTATGCATTTCTCTGTAAGCTTCACATAGCAGGCCATAAGTACTATTGCAGGCTTTTCATCTGGCGCAGCTTGACAATTCCTTCGTTCTCAGCAGTTAAGTCCATTGAGTCATCCTGTGGATGAGTTTACTGTTCCTTTGTTTGCTCTGGTATTTTGGAAGGGGTTATAGGGTAAGAAAAACAGCCTCCTTGCAGACTTAGAGGATTAATGAGATAAATATAATCAAGCTAAAAGTGTTTATTCAATAGTCAGCAAGTCTTGACATCTAAGTGCTCTTAAATCTTTTGTACATATGTTGAATGTTGGATTTGAATGAACTGTTTTTTACTATTTCCTAATTCTGGAGTAATTGCTACCATACATAGAGTGATGCTGCCCTTTAAGAAAAGGTAGCTTTCATTCAAGGCTATATCTACTTGTAACCCATTTTTGCTTCGAACTCTTGATACAACCACAATTCAACAGTTCATAACCAGAGGGAGCAAGAAATACCCATGTCAACTTTAATTGCAGTTTTTGCATCTTTCTTACATCATAGGGCAGAAAGGGGTACTAAACCCCATATCTTGGCAAAAACAGTTTTAAAATAACAATTTTAAATGCCAAAATATGTTCGTCTTCCTGACTGCTGCAGCAGAGGTTAACAGAAAGCTGTGGGACAGAAGTTCCTGGGGGAATAGGAACATTCTAATCTCTTAGCATTGTTATTATAACTCAAATGGTGATTGACTATGAGTAGTCTTTTTATCTGCCCCAATTTGTTTCTTAAAGCTACATGTAAATATAAATTTGGATCAAGTTTCTTTCATTTTGCAAAATTTTTAGATGTTTTAGGAAATGACTTAAATTCTGTGTTATCATCACTGATTACAATATTTTTTTCCTATGCATTTTTGAAATAAATCAATATCATTAGATATTGGTTTACATTAATGTAGTGACTATTAATTGTCATCATTGTGGTAGGAACAGGAGGCCTGCTCATGTGTCAGGACTTGATTTCTCTACTTGGCACTTAAAAAAGGAGGATTAAAGAAAAGTGGTTCTGTCCTTAAGTGATATAAAGTGGTTACATGGATCTATAAACATAGTGGAGCCAGAACAAGCATGTGTTGTTATGTATCTGTTAAACAGCTACAACAAAAAGAGATTAAATGTGAGAGAGATTTGGGGACATAGGAGAAAAAGGATACACAGAAGAATGGCTATCGAGATCGTTGAGACCAAGAAAAGGAACACAGCTGGTGGGAAAGACTGCCTATGTGCTTTGCTTTTTAAGAAATGGTTGTGTGCAGAGAGGGCATGCCCTTGTTTATGAGCTTATAGCAATCTGGGAACGCCGGTGCTGCACAGAAACTCTTTTTTTTTTTTTTAAATAGATAATTGTTCAAGTCTAAACTGCATATTTTCCTTTAAAGCAAATACTGCTTTCCCATGTAATAAGCCAAACAAAATAAAATACCAAGAGGAGACTTGTTGAAGAAAAACAATAAAAAAATACTTGAAATAGTTTATTTCAGTCTTGTCAAGCTCTCTCAGCTGAAAAGCATTGCTGCTGCAATTCTTTATATAGCTGTAGCATGCTTTTTAATGGAAAGTGGATTATAGTATCTAAAATATACAAATAATAATGTTTAAAAGCTGTTTATATTGTAAGTAAGCTATTATTTAGATGACTAATCTATTTCTCTGTGTCCCTCTATTTGGATAACAAAATAATTTTATTTCTATTTTCTATATTTACGATAGAAAGGTAAGGACTTACTTCAGTAAAACCATTTCAAAAAAACCCTGGGAGATGATGAAATCTGAAGATGGTGTGCACCTGGAGAAAGAACATTTACATAATCAGTCCCTAAATAAATTGCATAGGGACACAAAACAACAGTAAAACCGATTTTCTAGAACAGAAATTACTGTCCAAATAAACACTTCCAGATAAGTGCTGTCCAAATAAAAGCTTCCTGCTTATGTTCAGTAAGAATGGGAACATTTGTTAGGAGATGAGTTTGCTAACTTCTGTTATACTTTAAGTCCATTTTCGGGCACTCTCATATATATTGAGAGACATTAAAAAATGTTACTGCAGCTTGCCTGCTCTTTTGTACACGAGGAAATCCAGAGATTTATTTTGTTCATCTTTTTCCTGAACAAGTATAGTAGTTTATTGAAATTAATCTTTCTTTTTATTTGCAGGAAGTCCAGCACAACTGTCAGCTCCATAGGATATCATTTTGTGCTGATGATAAAACTGACAAGAGAATATTTACTTTCATATGCAAAGACTCCGAATCAAATAAGCATCTGTGCTATGTATTTGACAGTGAAAAGTGTGTAAGTACACAAGATGCTTTAAAAAAATTAGGATAACTCTCACGGATTTTGGTCTGCTTTGAAATAAACCAGGAATGATTAATAAAGGCGTATCGCCTGCCCGTTAATTAGAGTTATTTGACATAATCTTTCATGCCAGTAACTTAGATGCATTAATTTAAAGGAGAGCCTTTTTCTTCATTGATCTAAGGTGGCTCCCTGGACAATTCTTTTTACTGCCCATCTTGGTCTGAGGCCAGGCATCTGCAGTACTCTCAGAGAACAGGCTGCATCCCACCAAACTTGAAATATTTCCACAGCTGTTTTGCAGAGATTGCTGCAACCCTGTAGCTGTGAGCCTCAGAGGCTCTTCTGCTGATGTGTCTGCCTCAGATATCTTTTTTTTTTTTTTCTTTTAATTTTTTTTTTTTCACAGCAAAGTTCCCCCTTCTCTGCCCACCCCACCACCACATCTCGAGTTTGTTAATGCTGTGATGCACTACCAGAGAATTCATTGCACCAACCACTGACAATTCTCCCGTGTCTGAGACAGAACAGGGCAACTGTTCAAAAACGTGAAATAGCAGAAAAAATAAAATACTTTAGCACAGGAAATGAAGAAAATAGTGTCTAGCTGTAACAGTGTCATGTGCTTACCCTGACAGAAAGTAATTAACAAATAAAAACACTGGAATCAACACCAAAAATGGATGTTTAGGGTTTGGTTTTTTTTTTTTTGTAATCTGGAGCCTCTTTCTGGTTTATTCTGAAGTAGCTGAGATACCATACGAAGGAGATACTAATGAAACAATATTTTTTTTTTTAGAAAAAGATGCATATTCACTTCTATTTATATGCAATTATGTAGCATTATCTGTTACCTCAGTGTTCCTCAAAAAGTGTTCCCCCAAAGTGTTTTTCATCAGAAAAAGACATACTACAGCATGCTATTGGTATTTACAGAAATTAGAGGCATAATTTATACTGAAAATTAGCTAATTGTATTCTGACTGCTCAGTCTCCCTTCTTTATCCAAAGTATTCTTAAGTTGCTTTCATAGCATTTTCTGTCAAGATATTTTGCTGAAGAGTGTTTGCCATGCTTCATTGTAGTGTTGACTTCATGATGGATGAGGCAAACCCTTTGAATATGATACATGGTGAAAAGTATTTTGTGATCATCTGAAATTAATGTAATCATATATAGTATTCTTAATGTACTGATTTCAATCTTATGTTTTATGTAAAGGCAGAAGAGATAACTTTAACAATTGGTCAAGCATTTGACTTAGCTTACAGGAAATTTCTGGAATCTGGAGGAAAAGACGTTGAAACAAGGAAACAAATTGCAGGTTTACAGAAAAGAGTAAGTTCTGAACTATGTTTTTTTAAGACATAAAGGAACATGCTATTGTATTTGTGTTATCTGCCTTCTAAGATGCCGTGATTTCCAGTGTTATTCTTGGATTGCTAAGAATTGCAGCAGATACTAAAAAAAAGAAAACTGAAAAAATACCTGATAACTGTGAAATATTTTAAGTTTTGCCACTTGCAAGGTCATTAAAGAGAAGAACAAGGCTGAAATACGGAAGATACAGAAATTGAAGTTTAATTACTTTTTTGTAATCGGATAACTAGTTAAACAATGCTTGTAAGTCACCAGATCTCAGATGAAACTGTTGTTTAATGGATGCTATTGAAATGACTGAATACCAATAGCTGTTGCAATAACCACTTGCTTTGTAGATTCAAGAATTAGAAACCGAAAACACAGAGCTGAAAAATAAAGTTCAAGATTTGGAAAACCAGTTAAGAATAACACAAGTGCATGCATCTCCGGTAAGTACATGAACGTAACTCCTATATCTGAAGTTACTCTAAATTTATAATCATTGTGTTACGATGATTATTAGCATCAGTGCTGTTTTCAGTGACTGTGATTAATATAGAATGATCATGTAACATATCTGTTGAAATGCAGTATTGAAGTAACACTAAGATTGTGACAAGCCAACAAAAGTGCAAATTCCAGTCTCTCAAATTGTGTTTCTTTAATCACCTTGTCATAGCTATTCATTGCTGCTTAAGGAAAGTAAATAGTCATTCTAGTAGACATCTAAGCATGCTACCTAAGGATGAAAAACTCTGTTCTGCACCTAAAGGAATCTGGTTCAAGAATGCTACTTTGGATTTTTCTGGGAACTTTCCGTCACAAGCATATTGTCACTTACAACTGACATTTTCTAAATTATTTGTTTTTTTTTAAATTTTGCTTGTCTCAAAGGAATCATTAGGTCTCAGGAACTAACACTGCGTGCACAGGTAAAAAGGAGCAAGTGCAGGTTCCTTACCACTGGAAATGTCTAATGCTTTCTGCAGTTTCTATAAGATCTCATGACAAAAGTATCTTTACATGACTGGCAGTTATTTGTTTCTAGGTAGGACCTCTAAAAATGCAAGTTGCATTGCAGACTGGTCCTAATGACTCCCCTCTTACTAGTACATTCTATCTATGCAGCATTAGGTAACTGTAAAAATAAGTAAAATTTCTTAATATACATATAGCAAAATCTTAGAAAAAGATGGACTGCTTTTAAGGTGTGCATTTGGGGCCACCTTGTTTCTGCCCTCAATATACATCATTTCACTTTAAGTGGATGCTTAGAAATTTGGGCAATGTAAAAATAAGTTTATGGTGGTGATGGCAGTTTTTCCGTAGTGTCTGTATACTCCCTTGGTATTGATTAGATGGTTGTTCCCATGAGGAACTGGCATTTCATTTTACTGAAATCTCTTTTGAGAAGAGAGACCCATAAATTATAAATACTGCATAACTCCCACAGTGAAAATTGTAAATTATGGATGTGTTCTCACTTATGAAGAGTTCAGTGAAAGATAATCAACTTTATTGCTAGATTTAAAATCAGTTTAGTGAGTTCCTTAATCTTTTATTTTCCTTAATTAGGGTGGCAGCTAGTTTGTTTTTATTTATGAATATAATAACTAAATATATCTTTGAATTCAACTAAACAGGCTTCTAAGTCTCTTGTGACAGATGCATTTCTTTTATTTAAATTAGTGAGCAAGTTCATAAATGTATTTAGCAAAAACCTAAAAGTGTCAGCAACGACCAAAATATTTCCTGTAGGATGTGTAGTGCATCTTTATATTTATTTTATCTTTTAAGACAATGAAATCTAATTCCTCACTAATGAGTTAAGATCTAAATTTGTAAATTTGCCAGACTGTATTCTCTCCCTAGATGATGTTTTGTTGTTAATTACTATTGGCACAATGAATATGCATATTGCTTAAATATAACTTATGCTACCACAAAATTATATAACAATTATTGATAATTACTAGTATTAAAATATTAATTCATTTTAATAAATCACTACCAGCTATTATTTTTCACATATAATTCCATTGCTTTATTTACTTCTTAATCTTTGAAAAAAGCTACACAAATGTTTCCTGACACAAATTTCTTTGTGAGTAGAATTGCAGTAAGAGCCATCTAACAGCCTGTTTGATATCTAAATTGATTCTGCTGCAAAATAATCTTACAGAAATGATTTGAATAAATATTGGAACAGGTTTCCCAGAGAGATATGAAGTATCTGTGTTCCTGAAGATATTAAAAACTTCCCTGGACATGGTCCTCGGCAGGGTCAGCTAATTGGGTCCTGCTTCAAACAGGAGTTTGGATTCAGCTACTTTCTGCTTATGTGGTGCTTTGATCAGTTGTGCAGCCCATGATAAAAAGGAAACGTTTTCAGGAAAATGTGTTTCTCAAATCTATGAATGTAACTGTATCCACCAAACACTATCAACTTTTGTACCTTACCAAGAGACATCATTCGAATAGGCCTGTTTTAAACTAGTTTGTGTACATTGTAAATGAAATGACAGCTCTTAATTGTGCTGGCATAAGAGTAAGTTTATACAAGTGCAACAGATTGAAAATAAATGAAGGAATGGAATAGTGAGGTTATGACGTGACAGTTCAGTGCAAGGAAGAGGAAGCACAGATTTATTTTTTTTAAGATAGTTTGATGAGTGCCTGGAATAGCATAGGATAGGATTTGATGCTACATAGCTGCTCTTCTACTATGTGAACAACAAAGATATACAAAAGAAGGAAATGACAAAGAATTCATGAGACAATAAATTGCCCGTCATAGGTTGCAATTACTTTTATATGATTTTAATTCAAATCAACTATCATTTCAAGCATCCCTTTGGAAAGTTTCAGCTCCTATTGGAAAAAAAAAAAAAAACAGAAGCAATGTAAAGAATGTTTTCCTCTATTTGTATATTTATGTGATGAAAAAATAACACTTGCTCTTGAAAAAGTTTTTAGAGATTTGATTTTTTTTTTTCTGAATTTAAACTTAAAACTTATAAGTACCACATTGTTAAAAATATTTGTACTACTGCCGCTCTATGTCTTAAAAAATAGCAAAGAAAAATCGCAGTTCTAGCATGGTCATTTTCTTGGAGTAACATTTTCCAATCTGACGATGATAGTATTTTGTTAAATACTGAAATAAAATAGCTTGCATAAATGAAACAGAATATCCAGCATGGGGAATAATACCTTTTCTGAGTCACTTCCTAAGCATTTTTGGTTAGATGGAGGGAAAATTTGCTTCCCTGCAGATATTCTTCATGTTACATACTATGAACATAACACAATCATTTTCATGATTTCATCATTTAAAACAGGCTTATAAAACTATAAAGTTTAGTTTTTTTCACAGGTCTCATATTTATGTTATTGAATTATACAGTACCCATTATACACTAGCCAGTGCCAAGCTAGAGCTTTCTGAAGCTTTTTAGACATCATAGCTTATTAGATGTATTTATATTTAGCTAATTTGATACAGGTATAACTCCTTATCTGTCAATCCAGTTTGCTTTTATTCTGCATGCTGAGGTCTAGGGAGGGATCATTTAATGATCAATGGGAAGTTTAGGCCCTTATACTTTATATCCAGTATGATAAAAGCACATGTGCCATTAATTGACATCACAGTAAGTTGTAAAGAAATGTTCATTTTCACAAGCCAACTACAGATGGTTGTGAAGTTGTTCTGTTTATGCTTAAATTGATTGGATTTTCTTATCTTATGCTTTCCTTTTTCTGTTTGTTTCTTTGCACACTGTTTGTACTTCTCAACGCTTGCCAGATGTGCTGAAATGGCTTTCCTGTCTTATAGGTTGTTGACTGTGCTCTTCCTTTAGTGATTAGTGTGTGGTCACAGAAACACTTGGTAATCAACAATTGATTTAGCACTTCAAAAGTCAACACTAGCAACTTGATTAAAGAAGCATGTGCTTAAAGAAGCAGAAGATGTTGCAAGGGCCTGTGATGACAGTTCACAGAACATGACAAATATAAATATTGAAATCACGTTGTGTGCCACGTCCTCTACTCTTCTGAAAAAACATTCTACTATTTGTATGCAGTGCCAGTCTGATGGTTTCTTTACTCCTGCTTCTTCCTTCTGAAATGGACCGATTTTGGTGTCTTTAATTATTCTAGACACATTAGTCTTCCCATTAATTTTTAATGAAATGTAGTAGGTAGAAAATACCCTCAGAAATTGGAAGTTCGGTTCTTTTTGTATTATTTCACTGATACTTGACATGGTTCAGTTGCTTTTTTTTTTTTAAATAGCCATTTCTGCTCTTGCTGACAGTGAAGCTAAAGTTCAGGTCTTCTGATTCCCAATTTCTTTTTTATTTTCAATAAACAGAACCAGATTACATCTCCTATTCTCACTTCAATATTAAAAAGACAATCTGAGAGCATCTTTAAACTGTGGATGGATAACTTCATATGTATAGAGGATTAAACGCATAGTTATTAATTTCACATTTGAAAAAAAAAACTAAACTCTAGTCTCAGCATCCTTCAAACTCTTCTAACTTCCTGTTGTCAATTAAAATAGGCTTGCTAACTAAACATGAGGACATACATAAAACTATTTTCTGGAATTTGTACTCAAGATCAAATGTAATACTGTCAAGACTTAAAATTCAGATCCTCTTTTATTTCCAAAATGTTTTAAAAATATTTTGTCTATAGTTTATCAAAAATAGTGCTCTGCGTGTGTGATGCGCAAGAACAAAATAGATGTACCAAGATGTACCGCGCTATGTGACTTACGACAGATTTGCTTCTCTAAAAGGAGGCAGTCATGTATTCATGTATTGAACTCATTGGTAATAATGTAGAACAGTTTATTTGCAAAACATAATGCTAAAACATCTGAAGTTGCTATTCTCTGACATCAAAATGTGTGCAAAGAAATATTACACATGGTGACTTATCCAAAATCCTTCAGTGGTCTAACTAAGAAAAGAAAATGCAAGCAGTGCATTGTAAGCTGAAGCTTCATTTTAAGCACAGAATTAAAAATAATTGGATGATTGATAACTTCACATGTGAGAGAATATTTTTCCTGCTGAAAAATCCATTACTAATTGTTTTAATTACATTGTTTTTTTAGGCAATAACAATAAATTGGAGTATTAGGGTGTTTATTGTGAGTCCTTAACTGCTCTACCTAACAAATATCCACTCACATGAGAAAATTGAAAGTAATAATAATAATAAATTAGAGGTGACTTTACTCTCCAGTTCACAAGTAGTGCAAATTACAGGCTTGTTTGGGAAATGCAAAGGGAAATCTATCTGAACCTGCTTTCCTGATTCTTCTTGCTTGTATTGCTAATTTTTTGCAGGCCTTTTAAGGGTTCATTTAAGGATGTATTTTGAAATAATGCTGGCAGACTGAAATGGACGCAAATTACATGCGTGAATGATGCAATTGCGTACCCTTTACTTTTTTGCAATGTGTATTGACAGCAGGCTGTATTGACAGCAGTCGACTTTTACTTGTAAAGGATACATTTGCTGTGAAAATTATCTTGTTTGGTTATTAGTATCAGTATGAAAATTTTTCTGTGGCTCTCCTATATCTAGCAAAATGGCCAAATTAACATCAATCTTATCTAGTTGTTTTTTCTGTCTGTTTGTAAACTGTATGGGGAAAATAAAATTTCTTTTTGGATATAAAAAAGAAGCCATTGAAAGCAATGAGATCACAGTTAGAATTGAGAAAAAGAAAACTGCGTTATATAATCAAATACTTCTGCATAAAATATACTGTGAAAGTTGAACACCAAATTATCAATCTTCTGCATACTTTTTCTCACAGGGTATTGTGACTATTTAGATTTATGTTTGTTCAGGACAATCAGTAAACTGCTTAGTAATCTTTTTTCCTGCTTTTGGGTTGATGTTTTTAAGTATGCTGGTCTTGCTAAAACTTTAAAAAGCTAGTCCCTAAAATATCTATATTTGCTAGTGCAATAGAGACTGCAGCTTTTTTTTTATTTTATTTCCTGAATGGATGTGTCAAGGATACACTATACCAAAGTAGGAGTTTCCTTAGAGTACTTTGCCTCTGTAGCTGCACTTACGTGTGCCATGGGAAATGCTGGCATGGGAAGTTTCTTTTGTCTCTCACTCCCTTGCATGTACAGCTAGTTTCCATTACTTTATATCTGTGCTGTTTGCTTTTCATCTGTTCTGGTGGTTTGGCAATACATTAGTCACTGGTCTTTTTTGCATTTGGTCTTGATTATATGAGGGCAATCTGATCTTCATTTTGTTGTTTGTTTATGATGACACTGCTCAAGTTTGTATCACAGTAAGACTTTGGATGCTGCTTCTATGTGTAAATCCAACCTCCAAGGATCATTGCATCCATGGGAGTGCTGTTTCACATGACGTCTTTTTGTTTTGCTATTTATACTGTTGGAGTTTCTCAGCCTGGGTTTTCTGTACAAACAGCCTTCCTGTGGGTTAGCAGTTACACTTAGCACTCTGTTTTTTAGTGGACTGAACAGTAAAGCATTGTGGGCCACTGAGGAACCTCTGATGAGATAAGAGAGATTTTTAATCTATTTTGGGCTTGGCTGAAGTTTCTTAGCCGTGCCTTTAAGGTTTTCTCTTTGAACAGCATGCTTAAGGCATGTGGCAACTACATGACTCTCAAGTTAGATAGAAGAAAATAGCAATATTCAGGAAAAGAACTTAAAAGATAAAACAATGAAATGTAAGAGAAGCAGAACTGAAAGGCAGCAGGAAAAGGTATTGGAAGAAACAGCCCCCAAAAGGGTCGTATTCTTCTGTTCTCCCTAAGTATTATCAATGAAGTAGTATGTAATATGTATTTTTATCATGGCAGTGTTGCAAAACCCCTCCATTTTTAAATGGATCATTAAAGATTCTGATTGATTAGACCTTTTTTTAAAGTTCTTTAACTGTGACTCGGAAGCATAAGCCACCTGCACCTATTACCCTCATTATAACATTTTAACACATTTATGAGAAAACCCCAAGATAGATATTGGAACTGTATGCATATTTCAGAAAAGAATTTTGGAGTGTGTTTAGGCATATCACTTGATTCGTGTTTCTATTAAGACTGCCACATAGGAAAACGCACATGTTTTTTCTTTGCCTATCTTCTGCTCTTTCAGTTTTATAATATTCGGTATCCCATTCAGTGAGTGCTTCTTGAGGATTAAAATTCTATTATGTTTGTGATGTTAAAACAAAAATAATTTGAAATTGCTAATGTCAGATTTCATATTACTGGAAAAGTACTAACTGAAGCAAAGATGAAGCAGTTAATTAATTAAGCTGCCAATACTTATACATTATTTTATAACTTAGTAAATTAATATATCTTTAGTAGTCCCAAACCTCAGGTAGCTTGAAATCAGTGGGTTTGTAAGTAACCACATAATTTCCAATTCAGGGTCATTCACAGTTCCCTATAACGTTCATCGCAGTTATCCACTGTGACTATTTTGTATATTACAAACCTGAATGTTTTAAGGAAGAAAAACATTTTCTAATTCATTAATATACTTATGCGATTCCTATGGGGATATGACACAGAGATTGCAATCAATGTCTTGAGACAATTAGTACAAACAAGCAATTTTGAAATAATTTCTTGATTAACAAAAACTCAGTCATGCTACATTTTCTAGTATGAGGCAGCCAAACAGAGCATCTTCAGAATCAGGCTAAGTCAAAAATAAACCCTTTGACGGGCACGTAATAACATCCAATCAGAATAAAGATCAAGTCCACTGAATTAGTATGTTAATTTCATTAAGAAAGATAACATGTTGTTTTCTTACATTTATGAAATGGGGCCCAAAATGGGAAAGTAATACATCAACCTGACCAATACTACCTGTTCACACAGTGAAAAGGTCAGACAAAATAGAATTGCCATATAAAATGGCAATGTAATACATTTTTACTCTATTTTCCTCCTTTCCAATTTGGTGTAAGAGTATTCAGTTTCAGAAGTTACACACTTTTTAGGTTGTATTCTTTAGAGTAAGGGTCTGTTCCCTTCCCTTCCTGCATTTTCTGAATCCGGTGACATTTCCTACGTCATTAAAAGCCTTCTGTGCAATCCTTCTCTTTGTGATCTTCCAATTGTTACTTTTGATTGTTAAATATACTTCCCTGCTGTGCCTGTCCTGTCCGTGGGCTGCTTGAATACGTAGGGCTGTAAGCAGAAAGCTCACACTGTCAGCCTCGCAGGTCTCTGAGTCACGGGCTGCAACACACAGAACAGCACTCACAACACAGGGCCAAGTGCCTGCTGGTAGGCTTCTGTGCAGCCATGCAAGTGAAGAATTACTAGTGAAAATTCATTATTGACATGGCACATTGCCAAAACCGTCATATGAAACTTGACGTATCTTTCCTCGCCCTATATGGTGTGGATTGTCCAAAGATCATTGTTTGTTAGATAAGTAGGAAGAAACGTGACTGCCAGGTGTTCAGGGCTTGAATGATACAAGTAGTGCATGTTGTGGTTTTTTATCGAAACCTTTCATTGTCTGGATTTAATACATGTTCATCATCCTTATAGTTTTGCTGCTTTGCATCCTATTTGCATTTTACTGGTTTCTGCATGGTTTTTCATGTGATACACATGCTTTTTTATGGAAACTACTCATCCTCTCCTGATTTAAATTTCAGAGAAATATTTTATTTACTTAGTTTGCCTGTTTACATTTAGTATCTTCCAGTGTTTACAAATACGAGATGTATTTTTGCCATATATTTGTATAGAAGCAAGTATTACAGAGTAGAGGGAGAACAATGCATTGCAAATCTACCTATAGTCTCATGATGCTCTTGAAATAATAATCAAAATTATTTAAGTCTTATTTCTTGTAGTTTTTTGCTTTCATTTTTATTGATTATCATTCCAACCCACCAATTTCACAATACCAGCTTGGCAACAGAGGAGTCCTTTGCAATTGCAGTAGAAAACTCTTTTTTTCTTATGAATTGTAAATTTTGATTAGAGAGTTTTGTTGTGTGTGTTGTGTTTTTGCAAGTATAGCATTATTACTAAATTTGGATATCTGTACCCTTAATCTGGTTTACCTTTAAAGAAAGTGAAGAAAGGAACTAAGACTCAGTTTAACAGGATTTGAAATGTTTTGTTTTCTACATAACTATGAAATAAATGGTTTAAAATCATTGATTAAAACCTGCTTCACTGGAGGTATGTAAACTTCCAATGAAATAATCATGTTGTATCATTGTGTAACACTGTGTGAAGAGTTAAAAAGCAGACTTCAAAAATTTTGCTGCACATGTCTACCACTGCTTCAGCCTGGGGAAGTCAGAGGGTTTTTTAGGAAAGGTACCTGCAGCACAGATTGAATTCCCACCTTGTCAGTGTATAAACTCTTGCTGTAGCCAGGAACTGTCTGTAAAAGTGTTTAATCCCTTCTGTTAAGATTCAGAGATGAATGTGTCCTTCTCTAAAGCCTTGTTTTAATTGTTCAGCGCTGTTTTCCTCAGATTTTGAGGAAGAAATCAAACTTGGCCTCAACAGGATTGGTTTGGCATGTTTCTTAAATATTTAAAGACATTTCCGATCTTGCTTTTCTTTCCAGGACCAGTCCTAAAGGCCCTTTGTTTCTAATTTCACCAACATAAGGTCCATTTCTTTTTAAACCTTTCAGGATTGCAGATATTTTTTAACTGGGGCAAAAAATTAAGATGTTTTGTTTTTTATCAATGTGGACAAAGCCCTCTACCTTTGCTTTCCGTACACAATGAATCTTTCTGGAATATATAGTTAAATAATTCCCAGTCATATGAGGCACAGTTAGCTTCAGGTTCTTTCCTACCTAATTCAGACCAGAACCTTGCAATTACCACTCTGTCATCTTCAATGAATACTTTTAGCATCTGTATTCTGATGTGGGTATTACTCATTTGTCTCAGTTCAAAGCTGTTCTGTGTATTTGCTAAGAAATCCAGAGTATCTAACAATCCTCAATTTTTATTTCCCCAGCAGCAAAGTTTTATTCAGTCCTACATCCTATGCTGCTGTTGTAGGGACAGGAGAATTCCTTTGCTTTGCAACGATGAGCCTCAGCTTTTGAGATACCTACTGAAAGTACCAAGTTCAATTAGTTATTCGTCCACACAGAAAAGGTGGCAGAAGGTTATGATTGTACATAAATGTCTAGGTTCTCAAATCCTGTAGACAGGGAAATGAAAAGAAGTCTAGTATTAATGTAAATATTAAATTTTGTCTAGTGTGAGCTTCTACTCTAAGAAAGTTTTAGTTAAGTAATTAAATGTTCTTTAAATATTGGTGGGATGTAAATGGTAGGTGTCTCCTGGTTTGGAGAAAGAAAATTCTGACCTGTGCTTTTACCAGCAGAGTAACTCTTCTTCCAAGATAAGTGCTTACCTGCTAATTTACCTGTGCAGATATATGAGATATTGCTGATATGTTGGTGGATTTAGACATTTGTCAGTGCATCTGGCCCACCTCCTTTTGGAAAGGTGCCTGTCTTAATTTTATTTGGTGTAATCATCAAGGAGCAGGTCGTTCTTCATTCCAGCTAATACTGAGTTACCTCTTACTGTGATATATTTTTAGATTTTGTTTTAAAATATTTTCAAGTTCTGTATCTTCTAACAATAGCACTGAACAGCAAGTTGCTGAAAAACTTTTTTGAAGTATGAATTGTGTTTTTTTTCTTCTTTCCCTGACGTTACCATGTTCTGTTCCTTAGAATGTTTTCTCTTTCTGTGATTCCTTTTCAGCTGCTGCACATAAAGTGTGATAATGATGAACATATGTTTCAAAGACCCTCTGCTTTTTTCTGGTGTAACAATGAGGATTCACCTCCTTGTTTAGATATCTCTTCCATTACGCTTACTCCTAGGAGTTCTCCTGACTCTAGACTACCATCTGGATTATTAATACCACCACCTTCAAAAAGTGGTCTTCCAAAGCCAACCAGTGAATACAGCTGCCCAAGACCTCGTGTAATCCTGCTGTGCAAAAGCTTTTTCAGTTTTTTTGGCTTTCCTTTATTTTCTGTTGTCTGTTAACTTGTATTATAAATGTGCATTTTGTACAGTGGTTAAAGGACAGAGCAGATGTATCTTAGGTTCTCTAGGGATACTCTTAAAATACGGAACTTGTGAAGACTTACTCTTATTTCTACATAGCTTTTTCTCTCTCATCCCCAAAATGTCAATTCTCATTTTTCCAACATGTTTAAATTAGTCCATTAATTAATTACTTCTCTGTTATCTGTCAATCTTTTGTTAAAACTCTTTATATTAATAGCTATTCAAAACAAAGAATTCTAAAGGTCCAAGTTTAAGGGCTCCCTGTGAATTAGTAGAAAAGCAATCAGCCATTAAATACCTCCTAGTGTACTTTATAAAAACTCTGTGCAAAATGAAGATTGAAAAATATTCTTAAATACAAAATGGGCATATTGCCTGCTTTTTCATAGCAATATGCTTATAGTCTCAACTTTTCTTCCATTTGCAAGTAACATTTGGCTGTATTTGGCAAACATCCTGGCTTTCTGCATGTGTTCACTAAATAAAACTGCTTCTTGTGCTCCTATGTGTTGAAAATATAAATTTCTTAAAATAGCTAAATGATAGTTTTACTTAAATTAGCTATCAAACTATCAAAATGGCCAGTAACTTCCAACTAAATGGCATATAGACAGGAAATGACATTGTAAAGTTTGGTTTTGCTTTTTTTTTGCCTAAAAGACTTATTTAAGAGTAAACATAAATACTTCTTGGGTTTTTTATCTAGCTTCTAGGTAGCTGTAAATACTTAACAAATAAGGATAGTCTACATTAGCATTTATTATCTCCAAGACATTCTAGGATTATCCATCACCGTTGATGGGAAATGTAGGTTAATATATGGCATGTACTTATGCATTAAACCTGATCCCACCTTCCTGATGTAGGCAAAACCTATCTATAGTCAGGGAGAGTTTTCTTTGTATGAATAAAGGGTTATGAGATTGATTATATGTTTACTTTGGGTCAAGCACATCCATTGCCCTGCTTTCAGTGGAAGCAGATGACAGCCAGTGATCTTCCTGGTTTGAATTATACTGGTTCCCTGACTATGCTCAAAGGCACCAGGAGGTTAATGCAAGGTCCGTGAACACAGTAATAAGAGTCTATCGTGTCTAAACAGTATGTACTGAAATCTTTTTACAACAGACTATCTTTAAAGTTGCTGGCCTAACTCATGTTGAGGTCAGTAAGAGTTCTGTATGTGGTCTTTCCAGGGAATTAAAATGACTAATTTTTTTTTTTAATAGAACAAAAAGGATGCAGCATATCCCAGCACTTCAGTAAACTTAGGTAGAATTATCCTAGGTTTTTTGAGATATTGAAGAGTTCTAGATCTCTGCTAATCCAAATTTAAAATATAAATTCGGACCTCCTAAGAAAGAGGAAATATAGAACTTCAGATTCTAGTTTTCTCTTTAGTAGTGTATGCAATGGATACTAGTTTTCTCTTTAAGCACTGTAGTCAGTGGAAAAACATAGATAAATGTCCTTTCCTTCTCAGCAACCACTGCAGCCTCCAGTGAGAAACAGAGGGAGTTCAGAGCTACCTATAGATTTATTTGTCTTAGAAATGTATGTTGTTAGCTGTGTGCTGTGAGAGGGCAGCTTCAGCTGCTGCAGCAGAGGCACTAAAGTAGCATTCCAAAGTAAGGTTTAGGTCCATGAAGCTCTCATGGACCTGTAGTGCTAAAGACTATCTGCTTGCCAGGTTGTTTTATTTGTGTGTTCTGAGTAAAAGGATCTGTGTGATTTAATTTGTGCTTAAAATTTTTCATGTGAATATTTTGGTGAAATTGAATCTCATTTGAAAACAGCAGACTTTCCCCGTGCCTGGCTCTGTCGTCTTTCTAATACACAGAATGTAGGGGGTTTGTATTGTCTAAATAATATTAACATGCAAATTAGCTTTTCGTATCTGTTTTGCCTTTGGCTTGTCAATCTCAGATTTAATCTATTTCATCTGTCTTTCATGTTCAGTTTATTCTTACTTGACTGTGCCCCTTTTGTGTCCTCAAGTAGTGAACTGATGGGAGGAGGAATTAATCATTAAAATATAAATATTGCTATAGAATGATAGTAATTATCAGGTTTGGGATTTCTTTGCCTATCCAGTATTTTTTGAACCCTTCCAAATTCTTGGGCCATACTAATGAAATCTCTTCTGTGCCATGTTCAAGAATGAGAGGGTTTTTTTGGATATTAATGTTCAGTTTATTGCATGTCTAGGTTGTTACTTACCAAAAAATATATTTGAAGCTTTGATCACACCAGGTTTTTTAAGTTGTCAAGTAAGTTATCATGTAAGGAAGAATTAGTAAACAGGAAATACTGGAATTGTATCTGATTTAGCTGCTTGTTCTGTGCACTCCAGAGCATAGTATATTCTTGTTGCAGCATTACCTTAAATGGGTCTTGTGAACATACTTGTCTTCATCCGTCTGCAATATAGAACTGCTTGTCACCAGCTTTTTCAGGTTTAACTGTGATACATTTCTGGCTGCACCAGAGGGACAGAAAATGGGAAAATTACAATGCTGCTTATATATTGTTGAGTTTTAGCATGTCTCAGACTCTGAACTGCAAATGCCATTTGCTTGGTGTCAGGAGCTGTCTTTTGCATGCTGATGGTTATTTTTAACTTTTTTGAAAATGTGGCTTTTATCTGCATGCTGAAGAATTCAGTATTGTGATCTTTTCATGTGAAATATTGCCCTAATATTTATTGTCCTTATTGTAGGCAGGCAGTGTGACACCTAAATCACCCTCCACTGACATCTTTGATATGGTTCCCTTTTCTCCCATATCCCCTCAATCATCAACACCTACTCGCAATGGTACACAGCCTCCTCCAGTACCCAGTAGATCTACAGAGATCAGTAAGTTTTGTAAGAACTGACCTAATTTTGCTTCCATTATATTTTTTAATAAAGCATCTTTAAAGATTTACGTACATTTTGCATGAAAAGCCAAATGCAGTTTTTGTAAATCACATTCAATAATGCCATTTCATTTTTGTACCATCTTCCCAAAGTCATTGAGGTTGCTGCCAAGTTATATTATAAACAGATTTATTTACTTGCTGAAGCTATTCTATAAACAGTTTGAAGGAGTTGGGTTGGGAATTTTAACTTGGCTTTTTTTTTTTTACAGTATCTCTTTTGTACTTACTTCAAGAATTATTTTTACTTCCTATTAGTTCTTTCCTTGACAAGCCACAGTTGTAGTAGCATCTAAAGCCTACATTTCTGGGGAAGAAAACAGGTGGTGTAAGTATGGTGATGATGATGCAGAAGGGAGAGCTGAAGAAGTCCCTCAAGATGTAGACTGTCTTGGAATACTGATTTTAATACTACTTCTCATATCATCCACAGCTTTGTTTTTCAGTTATAGTTGATGAACCTCTCCGGATGTGTGAAACACTGCTAAAAGATCTTCAAAAGATAATTAACAATAGCAATTTTATTTTCTAAAGGCTTGAAAGCAGCCAGAGTAAGGTTCATGGCTTTACTGGAAATCTTTTAGGAGTCCACAAAGTATTTTTAAAAGCTTTGAAATGCCTTGGGGGTGAGGGGAGTAGAGCATATGTAAACAGTGTTAATAGTTGTAGAAATAGCAGTCTGTGCACAGTGTCTTCTATTTTTCATGCCTATTTTAGTAATGTTACTGCCTGCCACCATAGAATACCACATTTGAAGAGTTTCTGCCTCTTTTGGGAAGTGCTGCTAGTATGTAGAATTTTCAGGTATGAATGAGAGATGTGCACAATTATAAAAATGCACTGTAAAATTTAAGTCAGTGGGTGTATTTCCTCAATACCATATCCATTGCTCAAAATGACTATCAGCCTCTAATGAGAAAGTAAATGTCAAGGCTATTGATTCAATTAAAAAGAAAACGTTATTTTTCAAGAGAAAATTTTAAGTTAATTGAGATTAATTTCTGTGGGTTTTTGAAAGTATATATGAACAGAGTTTAAAACTACTGTATTAAGAATAGTTGTTATTAAATATTCTTAAATAACTTAAAATACTATTAGAATGTTCTAATACAATATTAGAACAGAACTTTTCTATTAAGAGAATTTTTATGACTTTGTAAAGAAGAACAAAAAAGCAATTCAAAGACACTCCCTCCCAGAACTCCCTTAGCATTTTCAAATTTGTTCCTCTGAAACTGCAGACAGTGCCATAAAATCAATCTCGATCTGCATATCCAGCTTCAACGAATAAAAACTTGAACTGAATTACAGATTATCTTTTTTTTTCATCTGTTGTCCTACCTCGGTTCTGTTGGAATTGTGGCTAGAAATCTTGTTGGAGTCAGCGCTCAGTGCAGTGGTCTTGAGAATTCCAGCTATCTAGGTTTTGTAACTGTTTAATCAGTAGGTTTTTCTAATACAGAAAATACTATAAATAAGTTGCTTATTCAGTGATGTGTACTGTTTAAAATAGTTGTTTCTTCTGCATTTGATTCGCTTGCATTATATTAAGATGATGTAGTTCAGAGATGTGGTAGACAGTGTCTGTTAATTCTCTGTGCTCCTCAGTCTGCCGTGCTTCAGAGAGAGATTACAGAACTACATCATAGAGTACATCATAACTTTTACGCTTTGGATCCCTGCTCTTTATGTTGAAAATTGTTGCGTTCATCAGCTATTAACACCCTTCAGCATATTTCAGAAATGCAATTTGAAACAGAAGAGGAATATTTTATAATCAAACAAGACTTATTGTCTTAGATGAGAAAGTTCAGCTCCCAAAAGAATCTCAATCAAGCTGTGTAATGTTACATTACTATAAAAACATACAATAATACATTGGCTTATATGGTGTTATTGCTGCCAGTACAAGCAAGCTGGCATTTCTTTCTCCAGTACAAGTCAGATAGGTGGCAACCAAGAGGAGCCGAAGTTTAGTGTTTTCCATTTTCTGAGGTCTTTGGACCATCTTCTCATGTTCTTACCTCTACTTTGCCGCTGTACTTGAGCATTTTTTTCCATCACTTTTGTTGAAATTATAGGGTGATTTTCTTGGATTTTATAATTTTTATAGCTTTCACCTTTATCACACTCAGTAGTGAACAAGAAGAAAGATCAGGATGCACCTGTGCATCTATTTGTTAGTGTCAACCTTAATTGCTCTGTTTATTTAAGTGAGGTTCAGCTGCCTGATACCTAGGGATGGCACTTGTTCTGCTCAACAAAATGAGCTTTTCAAAGTCCATCTTACTCATCAACTGGCCAGTTTGACAAATCACCCAAAAATACTGCTGCACAGTAAAGACAGGTCCTGTTTGCAGGACCAGTAATGATACCAAGCACTTTGGTTTCCTCCAAGACAAGAGCTTCATAGTTGATAATTGGCACCAGGATGGCAGTTGAGCTTTTCATAAAGAGAAATGCCTAGAGTTAGAATTCTGCTTGCAAAAGCTCTCCTTTGGGTAGTTCCCCAGAAAAAAAAATAGTGGGGTTATAAATTATATCTTTTGCTTTGAGTAGCTTGCGGTACGTTCAAGAAACCCAGCATGCTAATACTGGAAGAGTGCAACACTGACATTTTTGCGGAAAGATGATTATCTCCAAAGCATTGAAGATTTATAAAAGGGAGCAGTTTCTTGAAATTTTGAATTTTTATTCAGCATTATACCAACGTGGCTTCTCAGTAAATGTCTGCTCACTACTGGGTATATCAGTGACAGCAAATAGATTATTTTTACCTATTTTGAAAGAGAAAATGTCTCTTAAGTAATAATTGCAAAAAAGTGTGTTTTTCAAGAAAAAAAGACCTTTCTAGAATTGTATTTATACTCAAAATTTTGCTGAGAAATATCTCTTTTAATGCTAAGTTTACAGGAACTGGCTTGCAGACTAAACATAAATATTTCAGCCCAGTGTAATAATTGCTTAATTGAACAATTGACCAATGCAGTTAGTGCAACCAAACATGCCATGTTAAACACCATGCTGCTGCTTCCTTATGGAGTAAGGGATAGCACACTTTCTTTTGCGTTATCTTAAAGCAAGGAATTAATTTATTAGTTTTAATTATTTAAAAGAAGAGTTAATTTATGTATTTCTTGTTGGCACGGCAGTGTTGTCATATCTCAGAAAAGAACTGGAGAGGAACATTCTCTATTGAATTGTCAACATTTATTTCACTCAAAGGCATCTTGAAAATCCAAGGTCACAACTGGCAGATGTAGAAATCTGCTCCAAGATGCTATCTTTCCAGAGATTTAAGAGTCTGTTGTCAGGATAACGGTGGAACCATTTTTTATGCTGTAATAATTCCAAAAGAAAAAAGCGTGGAGTAGCCTGCATCTAAGGGATAGGCTTCCTGGACTACTTCAGCTGATTCCAAGTATTTTCTTGGGTGCTTGTCTTCATTGTGATTAATTTTTTTTTGTTATCAGAGCTGCTCCAGGACATCTAGGGAAAGCATATAGCAGCATAGCTCTGTGCCTGGATGATAGCTAAGGTAAAGAAGATTGGGATGCAAAATGCAGCAGAAAAGCCAAATATTTGTAGGTTTGATTGGTAATTGCTACGTTTGAGTTTATTACAGAGGCAAGGTTGCTACTTTCCAGTATTACATGTTTCTTGCCCTGAATGTCAGATAGGTCACAAAACCAAGAATTTATTACCTGCTCATGACTTTCTGTGGTTTGATTTGCGGATGTAAAACATCAGCATTTACCTTTGAATTTGCTGGTTGATTTTCCAACCTGTGAATTTATTTCCATCCAGAAAAGAATGGGAAAGGGAAAGGAAATTATACCTGCTGTTTGAAAGGGTCATTTTCAAAGATTAACTGTTTGCTGTGTATTGGAGAAAGAAATACCTGTCTATGCTACAATTATTTTGGGGAGTGTGCCAGGCAAGATATTCTTGTTATACTTTATCTTCATGCAAATACTCTAGCCTGAAATGAAAAATTACTGATTTATCCCATCTCTGCTAAAAAGGAGGCCCCTGTGGACAGTGGAATGAACACTAGCAGATAAGCTTATGGAGAGCCCATGCAATAGTGCTGTTCTCCAATGACTCAATTTTAGCATTCATCCAGTTTCCACGTGTTCTTCAGTTTGTGTTCAAAAGAGAAATATGATGATGCTATTGAAAGTATTTCATGGAACTTTATCCTACCTTGACTCTTGGCACTGTTATCTCCCATATAAGACACAAGTTTTAAATGCAGAAAAGCAGTTGTACTGTGGACTTTTTCAGCTGGTGTACTGAAATGGTTAGCAAGTTATAAAAGAGACAGTTCCAAAAATAATATTTCAGAGAAACTCAGCTAGGAAACAATTCTCTATTTTGAACTTGGTTCTGTACAGGATTTATTAGGCTATGTCACTTAGAATAAGTTACACATGTTAATTTTGAAGTCTGCCTTGAATAACAACAGAAATTAAGTAATCCTTCACCTGAAGCAGCTGACATTAAAGGAGCTAAAGCTTCTGGCGTTCTGCTGAGTGCGGAAGTGCTGTCATTTTAAAAAGCCCAATAATAAGGCATGCATGAGAAAATATCCGTAATAATGTACAAAATATTTGCTTTCAAAAATAGCGGCAAGTCATATTTCAGTACTTAGAAATGCAAGAGTTGTGTCCTCTACTTTTTTTTCCTAAATACATTCCTTGAATGTTTTCTAAGGCTTGGTGTTGAAACTGGCTGCTTTTAGCTGTCTGACCAAATTGTCAGCTCCTTTTAAAGGGTAAAAAGAACCTATGGAGATGGGGCGAAGAAAAAAAAAAAAATAAAAAAAAAAAGAAATCATAATCATTTTTTGCGCAGCAGAGTTTAGATTGAAAGTCAAAGCTGCTACATATCTAAAGGTTACGTGGTGGGAGCATCAGAGCATGTAAGTACACTGGTTATACTGGAGCAGACCCATTTTGGCTATGAAAGAGGCAGGCATGTGTTACATCCTAATTTTTACATTAGATTATCCTAGCTAAAGTCTCTTTTGCATGCAGGTGATCTGCCTCTGCCAGGAAAGACCAGAATGAATTTCCTTATTTATTTATTTTGGCTAAAGTGGGCTTTTGGAATAAGGCTCTCCAGTCTGGGCCATCTCCTGGTCTCATGTGACAGTTTATAGCTGCTTAGCCACAGGTTTTGCAATATGTAATTACTCAAGTTCCTGCTTGTTTCTGTACTTTACTGTGGAAATGAATGCTGGTAGCTAGTTATTTAAAATGTCTATTCTGCAGCCTGATAACACCTAAATGATTAGGTCAAAACCCTTGGAGACTGACACACACAATAAAATGTTGAAGAACCTAGATATGTACAGGTCTAAAACTCTGACTGCAAGGAGGCCAAAATAAAGACCTGTTTTTAGCTATATACGTGATCTTCAGCATTGATAAGATGACTGGTATCACTGCAACATGGATTTTGTGTCAAGTAGTCAGTTGTCAGCTTCCATATCTTGGATGTTTAGCATAAAACTTTGCACTTAACCAGAAAACTAGCTAGTCATTTTGAACATACTAAGGGCCCTTTCTACTCTCATGCTCTGAAGCTAACATTGTTTTAAGGTAAGTAGTGTGTCTACCAGGGTCCTTGGTGGAGAACCATGAAAGTTAGGCAGTAGGATATAGTTTTAATTTTCTCTCCACCAATGACAAGACTGTATTAACTTGCTTGTGTAAATTTTGAAATCAGTATGGTTGGGTTAGCAAAATTATTTTCTTACTGGTTTAGTTCAACCCAATGTGGTATAGAAAGTCTGTATAGATGGCATGGTTACCTATAGAGGAAAAAAAAAAAAAACATTACTGAGAAGGAAAAAACAAACCAAACCAACCAACCAAAAATCCACAACCCAGAAATACCTGGGCTGTCAGATGTGAAAAACCATTACTACACTGTACTAATAAGGAAAAAAAAAGAAATGTATTGGAGGTGTTTCTTTTTGTCCAGACATAAAAAAAAACCAAACAAACAAGAAAATCAACCAAACAAACAAAAAACCAAAAGTCGTCACCACTAGAAAGCATGCTACAGTTCAGAAAAGGTGAGAAACTGTGCGGTATTGACAGAGGGAAATTTGCAGTCATTCAGTTTATGAATCCAGATTTAGTGGAATTTTAGGGCAAGTGACCATTCATGGTCCTATGCATTTGTCATTCTTTCTTTCTTGACTTGATCTTATCCAAGATTTTAAAACCCTGACAATTAGTTTTAGATACTGCCATTTTTTCATTGAGGAACTCTATGCAATGAAGGCCTTACCTTACATGAGTAAGAGTAGTTTCTTTTCCTTACAAAGACAACTTTAACCTGACAGTGAGAAGTGGCAGACAGGGGTCATAAAGATTAGTTTGCTTGCAAAAATATGTTTCTGACATAATGCTAAGTCAAGATTTGACAACTGATGTCTAATTATTCCCTTCTCATTTATGAAACTTCTTATAAACAATGATTCCGGAGCACACTTCAATAGAATTTGCCCTGTTCAAACTGAACAACTTCTCATTGGATCCCTATTATTCCTGTAGAAGTCACAAGCATTAATGAAAGCTAAATAGAGGTTTAAACAGAAGTTGATGGTGTTCTTGGAAAAATATTTCAGTATTAAACATTGGAAAATGAATCAAGACCTGGCTTTCAAATTTGGATGTTAAAAGTTGTGGTTAATCAGTTGCATATCTGGAGGTCCTATTTTTCAGCTTGTAAAGGAATGTAAACTGACTTTTTCAAAACCTATTGTCATAGTCCATACCTTTTCTCTCAATGACACACTTTTCTGTTGTTCCAGAGAGAGACCTTTTTGGAGCAGAACCTTTTGACCCTTTTAGCTGCGGAGCAGGAGATTTCCCTCCAGACATTCAGTCCAAACTAGATGAGATGCAGGTAACTATTGAGTTATCAATTAGGCAGTTTTCTGTGGCTGTATGACTATTCTTGAAATACATGTTTACAGTATTCTGAAAATGTATTCCAGACTGCACACACAAATACATAGAAAAAAACCTATTTCTGACTATTCCTATTGTAAGTATATCTCATCATCTTTGTGCTGGAGTTTGAATTTGCCTGAAGATCCTTACAAATGTTAACCCACGGTATTAATACCGACACCCGTACTAATTTAGGTTTTAGTGTAATCAAAGTGGGTACTGCTACTCCTGCCTGGGAAGGGACTGAGCGAGGTGAAAAAGAGAGCTAAGGCAAGAACCCTATAGATACTCTGATGCTGTTGCTCTTCAGTTCCAGCAATCTCCACGATCCCCTTATACCCTGCTCTTTCCCTCAGTGGTGTTAGTCTGTTTTCTTGTAGCATTGGCATAGACAGAGTACATGCTTAAGGGGCCACGCCGATTTTCTGCCGCCTTTAAAAATAGCTGTATTTGACTAAAGCACTCTGGGACAATTAAACTATTGAGAATTGCTTCAAGAATTCTGAACTGATGTGTTTTTATCGGAAAATGTTTGTTGATTCTGAAACGCTCAATAGTATCTGTTCAGTTATTGACCCAATTTTGCAACAATTCTAGGAGAAAGCCTTCAAGTTTTGGAATAAATCACTCTCTTCAGTGAGACTTTCCAAACTACTTCCTTGCCAGCTTGCTTATCTGTATTTTTTTCAGAAGCCTGCCAGCAAAATGAAAATACTGGGAACTTGAATTTCTAGGATCCAGGGCTTCCAGACCTCTTGTATCTTGAGAACCCACAAAGTCCAATAGCTAGCTCTCAGGCTTCTTCAGTTCCTCTCTTCTGCCTGGAGAGCAGGAGAAACATTTCAAAATGGCTGAAATAAGATTAAAATACCATTTAGTTTACCTAAGTAAGATTTTTGAATTTCTCTTCATTGTGAAATTTCACTTTCCATGTCAGTTTAGGATGATGCCACTGGCAAACTCTCAATGGGAAGTAAGAAATTTAGATTCTTGCTTACCTGTACTCTACTCCACACAATTTCCAGTAACAGTAAAAGCCAAAATTGGTTTCCTTGCAATTCCATTAAAAATGGAATGTGTTTTGTGAATGCTGTAATGTTATTGCTCTTTAGCACAAAACCCAAATCTTTTAGCACTTCGCATTGATATATATCAATGTTTCCATTATGTAGTCTATTTTAGGAAAAAGTATACTGTAGTATCTGTGAATGCTAAGAAGAATCCTGTGACTATAGATAAATGTCACACAGTAAGAGTTCTTACTACAGGTAACTTTTTGGCTAAATTTTATATTGTTAATGTAGAAGGCTGCAAGGTGTTAGCACCTCATAAAACATCAGTGAGAGGAACAGTAGAAATCTCTATCAAAGATTTTTGAAGTCATAAATTTAAAAGTCATAAAGAAGTCATAAAATTAAAAACTCCTATCATTGTACTGTCTTCACTTGAAAAAAAAACAACAGACAAATAACTAATAAAAAACCCCACCCAAACCTTAGGGCACTACTGTGTCCTGTTGCAAAGATTATTGTATAGGTTGGGTATTCCCCCTGCACATACGTATTTGGTTTTTTCCAACTTTTTTGTATGCTTTATAAACGAGTCTTACAATTGGTCAGTCTAGCATATCAGTTTTAGCATACCCTGATATTTCCACTGAAATTTAATTAGTGGATCTTTATGTAGACACAAAACTTGTTCAGGTGTAATCTAATTGAGAAGTGTAAAGCTGACGGGGTGTGAAACAGGGCAAAAATAATATTCTGACTTTGACCAAAGCAAAAGCTATGTGCAGTTATTTTACTAGATGTTTGGTGCAAAATACAGATTACAACATGTTTTTTCTAATATCTTCTTTTATCTTCTTGTGCTTTCCCTGGTGCCTAGCGTCAGCGATGGTTGGTATATCATATTTTAATAATGGTACTTCAAGCATTTGCAATTGAAGTGTGCATGTGTTCATGTCTGGTGTTTTTATTTTTATGTATATGTGTGTACATATCTATAAACTTTTAAGATTTATATTTTATGTATGCAACTCTAAGTCAGGGCCATTTTAACTTTTAGGGTCCTACAATTTTTAAGGTGTGGACAGCTGATTTTAATTTTCTTTAGTCCCTCTTACCAGATGTTAATAATACTAAGCCTTCATTTTCATTCCTGTTTGTTTTCCATGTGCTTGAGTGAAATCGCCAGTTTTTATTATCAAATTGCCAGTAGTGAAATGCTTTAAGCAAAAACCTTTGATATGTAGATTTTTGTGTTAATACAATAATAATTATTTAAAACTTGCAATAAGCAGAAGAAAACTGTGCTAGACGGTAGCAGCTGTTAGATACACAGCCTATAAGAAGGAAGGTGAAATGGACACTACAAAAAGAAAAATCTAGTCATCTTTTCTTCTCTGGAATGTAAAGTGAAGGGATCTGTTGTCTTCACATTATGAAAGTACAGCCCAAGTTTCAGTAAATATGTGTTTCATTAAATATACAAAGGTAAGTTGTTTACGAACACATCTGATTAGTTCAAAATACAAACTTACTCTGAGAGGGTATTAAATGCGGTTTATCCTACACTTAGTAACAAGCAAGCTGCCTCGGCACCAGGCAGTGACAGCCTGGTGGGAGCAGCTCAGTCCAGTCTCTCTTCTCCTATTTCTGTGTGTGCGTTGGAAGGTGATGTGTAAGCGAAGTGGGAGAGGAAGGCACAGCAGAAGAAGCTTTGGAGAAATAAACACTTAAGTAGTGGGTGCTTTTCCTTTGCATCTGGTATTCTGCACTGAGATCAGATAAATTTCTCTGACCTCTGGGGGAACTTTAGGTCCTAAACTTTAGTTAGGATCCAGATTTCACACTTAAGCTCCTTCTATTCCATTTCTCAGTCCAGTCAATTTTTGGAGAGCTCAAAACTCAAACATGTGCTGATATGTGACTTTTACAGCTCAGGCCTCTCTCTGATGACTATCCAACCTCCTGTTTCCCCCCACCCTTATGCTGAAACATATTTTCATCCTCTCTATTTTGACGGTATCCAGACATTAATAAAATGAATTTGTCTGTTTTCCCAGAAATCTTGCAGTGAAGGGAAGTTTCCCTGGATCATGAATCATACCAGCAACAGCTGCTATAATTTATTAAACTCTCAAGGTAGTTAATATCATAAAGCTTCCAGGAGCTGCAAGCCATTCTCCCCGCATGGCCTGAAGCAGTCAGTAGGCTTGTCATCTTTCCATCTGAAATAAGTTATGCTCAGCCCTCTAAATTATCTTCTTGGAGACGTGTAAATTTATCATTGGTTCGTGGGACTTGCGCTGACTTAACCTCATTGAGTGAAGTCATTGTGAAGTGATAAGTGAGTTAACCTCAGAGCCATAAGGTTGACTTTGGCAAATTTGTCTCCTGATAAAATGGAGTTCTTTGTCTTTTACTGGTTTTAATCAGAATAGCTCACATCTTCTTATTATAGACACAAAAAACGTGGAAGTTTTGGAAGAGGGTTGTTTTCAGGTCACTTTTTCTGGTGAAAACAAGCTTTGCTCCTCTCTTTAAGAGAGCAATCATATCCTTTAGTACAATACCATCATTTTTCTGGGTAACTAAGATGTTCAGTCCTAGAGTTTCAGTCACCTTGGCAGTGTCATCATGGGGATATGAACGCAGAAGTGAGGCACAATATAGATGCACACTTCATAGTCCTTCCTATTCCCACTCCTGTGCAGTGCCAGGGGATGGCCTTTTTCTTCATTCACTGAAAATCAGCACATTTAAGAAATTTTCTGACCACGTCAGGAGTTACTGTTTCCTGAATGTTTAAAGTACAGGAAGCCATAGCACACATGTTTTTTAATAGGCAGCGTGTTATGTTAAGAACACATTATTAGAAGCTGAAATGTCTAAATTTTACAAGGCAAACTATTTAAAATGCTGTGTATTAAAACCTTTGAAAGATTTTTTAAATATACATAGTATGTAATGTTTCCCAAGTGCTGACTATATATGTCACTTTCAAAGAAAAAATATTCTCCTTAACATGTTAATTGAATTTATTAGAGAAAAAAATATAAAAGCTAATCATAATTTATAATCTGCTCGGTCATCCAACTGACTTCATTGTTATTACAGCTGCAAATGCTGGGTTTTGGAGTGGAGAGTTGAAAGTGGGCATATGCTGTATGATGGATACTATAATAATCATACAGAAGCTTCAAGCAGGAGCCATAAGACTTGAGAGACATGTGAAGTTCAGGTATATATATAAACTGTATTTCTGAAAGTGGACATAAAGATCAAAGTGTTCTGCGTTGCTGTGAGAACTACAGCATTCTATTTTCTGCATTAATCACAGTTTCAGCTGTGGATGTAAAGGAGAATCCTTTCTTAAAACCTTGTCTTCCCACGGCTTGCTTGACTACTGACAGCTGATTGGATTTTTTAAAAATTATATCGTATCTTTGCAAAAGTATATTTTTGGAGATTCAAAAAATTATTTAAGCATTTGGAATTATTTTGCAAAACCTGAGGGATTAGGAACGGAGATGGCTATAGGAAATCTGGAGTCTGTGCTTTCCGAATCCCTGGAAATTTCATTGCAATCAGTTTGCCAAAGAGACTACTAGACAAGAAAGTTGTGATTTCTTTTCCCTTTAGAGGCCTGCATTTAATTTAATGGGAATATTGGTTGAGACAATGCAGTTTGCTTTGGTTTATACTCCTATGCACTTCTTGTCCTCCACTTAAATATTTATGAAGAAAAAAATCAGGTTTTTATATTATTTTAAAATCTGAAAAATGCCCAGATGGCTATCTAGATTGCCTTGATGTCTCTTTATGTTCTTGGGCTTTTTTTGACCCTGGGGTTGGCATGGAAGTTTCAGCTTACTATTAACTGTAGCATCTGGTCCTTGATGATGCTGTTTTTGTGTGATTTAATAGGTGAACACTGAAATGTCATGTTCCTGTTATAGACAGCTGTATGCATGGCCCTTTTTTAAGCATGCATGTGTTAACACTGCATTTCCTGGCACTGTAGTGGTAGGTTTTACTTCTGACAGTTCTGCCTGTAATAGAAGCTGGGTTCTCAGGTATGCAACCGATAACAGCACATGGCAACCACATGACTATTTTCTTTTAGAACACACAATATTTCATTAAGTTAATAATGTTAAAAGGCTATTTAAATAATTATGATACATATAGTGCAGCAATCTCTTAATGGATTAACATTGATCACGTTGCAAATATGTGAAAATGTGATTGTTTTAAATGCAAAATATCACAGCTTAGAGGAGGACGACTAAATGGGGGGCAAAGTGGTCTGGAGTGAGATTGCAGATGGAAAGGTTAAGGAGACCACTGTTCTTCAAGAAAGTAGAAATGGTTCGAAGTAAAATCATAGCAAGCACAAGCTAAGTGGTAAGTGACAAAATATCAGTTTGTATGGAATAAAAAAAAAATTAGAAACCCCCACATGATCAATGAGATGCGTGCACTTGCAAAATGCGTAATCTGATTTGTTCTTGGCTAGCCAGAAAAAGGGCATTGGAAGTGCAGCTACGTAAGACACCAACAAACAGGGCTTAAATGAACGCTACTGGCATGCAGGACATGAAGGGGATGCATGTTCAGTGAAAGGGTTCTCTGGATTGGATTGCTAAGAATGAAGCTGGTTGTCCTTGTTAAACCAGTTGCAAGGAAGTTTATTCTATTTCTCAACACTACTCTAGTAGCCGGTGGGGTTATTAAATACTCATAAGCTTTCAAAATTCTAGCCCGCGGTTTAAATTTGTTTGAAATTAAGCTGGTTTGACTTGAGATTTATGTTTTAAAGCCAAAAAGCATGCTCTTGAGGTACTGCTGTGCATTTTGAGAAAAGGCTTGAGTTTATGCCTGATCCCAATACAGATTACTTTACAAAAAGATTTGTTTACAAGGTATTTACTTCATGAAAGCACATACTATTGATTTCACAGCATGCAATCAACATTTTCTAAGTGAACTGTGTGTTAGGACATACCTGAACTGAACATTGTGACAGCTGCCACTGGAGTTGATGTTCTCATGGCGTTTCTATTCAGAGCCCTTGTTTCCAACTCCTTATAGCTGTACAGTACTTCCACCTAACAGACTGACATTTCCTTGACTCAAAGGTGACTTTTCTCTTGAAGGTCAAGCCACAATTGCTCAGCTTCTTTTAAAGAAAAAAGAGAAATGAAAACAAGAGCACTTTGCCTGTATTAAAAGTGCCGTTCTTATTTTAGAACAGGTGCAAGATAATTATATTTTGTAAAACCAACTACAGGTACTTGTGGAATGAACTTCTTTTCAATAGAGGGGGTGATAACCATGTTTGTGTTTCTACTAATAAAACTAATGTGACTAAAACAGGAATTTTGGTCTAAACTTTTAAAGAAATTTGTTGCACTTTCTAAAGATCATTGTATTTTATGTCACTGAGTTACATGCTTTTGAAATGCACTGATTTTAGTATTTTAGTATGATTTTATTTGCGTTTTTTAGTGAAGCTCAGATGGCAGTAGGTTGTAAAGCATGCACTTGTCAATTTAACTGCCCAGGGAGCAATTCAGAACAAACCTCTGAGATGCGGTTGAGTACTATAGTTATTGTTGGACTACTTGTAAGAGAAGGTATTACTGAATGTAGGAGACACCTGATATTAGTAACAATGTCTGTGACTTATCTGAATCTTTAAAGTGTAAATATAATAAACTGTTTGCTCATATAGCCCTAATCTTTCCTGCTTATAAATCATGTTGAGTTTTACTCAGGAACAGCATGATGCAAGTCAAGCTTGTTTGCTTTTCTATCAACTTATGTATATGAATTTTCAATATTTTTTATTCTTTAATATTTTCTTCATTTTATATACGTACTGTATTTCTTTTGTTGTACAAGATACATCCTTTTATAAGTTAACCACTAAGACTTATTAAAAATCAGCTGACCAAATAATGCAAATGTCTATGAATTCATTCTGAAGTATCGTTATGGTTTATCTGCCTAAAGATAAGTTCAAATTTAGGTGTTCTTAGAAAGAGAGCTTTATTCTCCATAAATCACTTTCCTTTTTAATAACTATGTCTTGTTTCATTGCAGGAGGGGTTCAAAATGGGATTAACTCTTGAAGGCACAGTATTTTGTCTTGACCCACTAGACAGCAGGTGCTGATGACAAGAAGCTAAATGTGAAATTCCTTCACAGTGGTTTGTTTTTTTTTTTTAATTCTGAACACGTATTCACAAATATTATCCATGTGCCAAAAATTGCTTTTTTCAACATGTAAACTCTTGTGAGGTTTGCTTCTGTAAAAATCCAACTTAGTTCCAGCCTTTCCCTGTACAAATGTAAAAAATTGTATTTGTTTATGAGATGTGAATTAAATTACACTGTTGTGTTTCTTTCTGTCAAATTTTGGCCCGAGCTTACTATGCTTTATGACTATTAGCCTGGAGAATTTCTTCAGAAAGCTCACACATACCTCTCTGTTTGCAGACGTGCAAGCATGATTTTTACGTAATACTTTACCTGGCAGCATTTTGAAATTATGCTCTTAAGTCATTATTTAATATTCAAGCAGTAAAATGATTAATATCTAGTACAAAAAGTTCAAATTGCAGTGAAAAAGCAGAAAATACTAACCATTAATGTATGCTTAAAACATAAATCTGGATGCCATGTAATTGATTTCCATTACTGTGTATGGTTACTATGCTGTATATATGTTGTCATTAGTTTATAAAATACAGAAGATTTTTAGGTCCTTACTTCATGTTTTAGTAATTAACAAATTCTTAGTATGCTAATTAGTGTTTAAGAGCATAATAAAACTGCTAAATTGCAGAATGGACAAAGTAACTGCCCTTTTTTTGATATTTTATAGCTGAACTGTAAAGTATGTAATTTGGAATTTATTACATGATAACCATAACTTTAAAAGAAGATTATGGTCTTACATTTACTTAGAAATCTATGTAATTTTGTGTATAAGCAGGCACTATGTTTACTGTGCACCGCTCTGTAAGTTACTTTCAACACCTGAGTGTTCACAGTCAGGCTTTGTTGAAAATTTTTTTCACTATCTGCTTTAATGTTATATGTGTTACTATAATTTTGAAGCTTGCTGCAAGAGCTCAATATAAGTTAGTAAGTCCTTCATACCCACTGATTGTTCAAGTTACAGAAATAACTACACACCAAAATTTTCAGCTGTTAGTGAGTTTAATGCTGACCTGTCTATGCATACTCTTCATTAACCTTTAGCATAAGCAATAAAATACCATCTTAAACCTATTTCAGAAAATTATTATCATTAGTGTTTTGATGCCCAAACTCCATGTTAGTTCAATTCAAAAACTTTAAAAACTCTAATATTTTCCCCTCAAAACATACAGATGTGGAAAAAACAAAATTTCAGATTCTTTTAAAAATATTTTTGTTTCCTTTTTCATGAGAGGTTTTTTGTGATACTTATGGTTTTATCCTTAACAGTTACAGTTTACACCAAAAATGCATTTTGCAAATTTGTCATCACATGTTTATCTTTATGCCTTGTTCAACAAAGTACTTCTGCATATACCTTGAAATCCACTGAAATGAATGGGATTATTCTTTTGTTGAGTTTAACATATGTTCAGGTACCTTGCTGAACGGGGGCCTTAATGTTCTACATGACATTAGTCTTCCTCTCTCTTATTCTGTGTTCAACATTCATATAGAGTATTATATATATAAATATATATATATTAAAAATATATAAAATCACTAACAAATAGAATAGTATATGTTTCATAAAGAAAAGTCTTTATAATTTTGTTTGTCATATAGTATTTTGCAATTTGTATAATGAGGATGTTTAGTAGCCATAGCAATGGCCTTTTTTAACAAATAGAATTTGTATTTTTATTGTACTTTAAAAAGCTTTACGTAATAAGCATCTATTTAGTGGTCATTTATTATCAATGGTAACACTAAGATAATATTTGCACATTTTAAGAAACCTTTTTCGTTACTGATTTTTATGATAGTTGACTGCAAGTGGCATGGTTAAATATTACATACCTGCTCAATCCATACAAAATTACTTAAATCAACACAGCAGTGCATTTTTAATGGAAAGATTATGTGATTCAATTGGAAATTGTATTTCTATGTAATCTCAAATGTCTGTTTAATTTTGCCTAAAATAAATGTTTTTAAATAAATTGCATCCTAGAACACAATGTTCATTCAGTAAATTGCCCAGTGGAAGGGAGGGTGGGGAGGTGCTTAAATGTTGGGCAGAACCTGCTGCAAAGAATGGTTTAGAGCTGAAATGTGTCAGTCACCTTCTATGCTGGAGAGAATCTGATCTCGGCCAGTGTAGAATAACTCCAATGTTTAACTTTTATTATTGAGTTTGGTCTAATCTGTAATCAGCAGAGAAAAATCTTGTTTTATATGTAGCTACCTAATACTAATAATCAGAGAGTAACTTTCTCCACAGTGCTTCATGGATTTAATGGACTCTTTTTTTATTGCCTTCTGTTTTTATACGTAGCTGCTCAGTATACTTCGCTACTAAATGACCCTAATGGTTATTTAAGGAGTAAAGGATGTACTTGAAGTCTTCCTGAATCCTAGAAAGCAACTTCTGTAAACCAGGTGTGTTAATGGGACAGGCTGCAGCATATGGTGTTGATGCTTTTGAGAGAAGGAAACTAGTCTTAAATAATCTGGTATTGACTTGCTTTGCAAAATTTCTCTTCAAGCTAATGCTCAAAACCCATCTAACCCCTGCCATTTGTGGAAATGGGGCTTGGATAGCTGGTTTTGACTGAGAATGTGAAGTGATTCTGCTAATTGTGTGACCATAGGCATTTCACTTGACAGAAACCTGTAAGAGGAGAGTAACATCATCAACTGTGTTAGGGATAGGGTGTTAAAGGAGTTGTGACCAAGACTTTTTTTGGACTTGTAAATTTGCCCTCCAAGAAAAATAAAATACCAATGCAGTTGGGTGCTGCTAGAAGATTTGTCCAAACTTTTAAGCTACAATCACACTGCTGATTGTGCTAACTGTGACTATATCACTTTGTGAATGTGTAATACTAGATTTTGATTCTACTTGTCAGCTGTCCAGCTACTTCACTGGCATGTCATACCATGCTATATTAACACCTAAAAGTAAGATTCTTTGCTTTCTGTTTCTTTTTTTTTTTTTTTTATGACATGGACTATTTTTCTCTTCCTACTCACTTATTACACCGTGCCTGAGTAACTGAGATGCTTACGTTAGAATTCTTAAGTCAAATAAGCTGATGCGTGGTGAGTTTGTGTTTTCTTTTTTTAACCTTTGATAAATTACTGAGCATCATTGCAAGATGTTCATAAGCTTAACCCATTGCCTTTACTTTAGATTGATTTCTGAGTGGCTGTATTTTGTCCTTCCATGTGGCAGATGTGATTTGTGCCAAACTTATAGTTGATCAAATCACTCAAATTGGCAAAGATCAAATCCTTCATGTGGTAAAAGGAATTACATTTCATTTTGGCTTCATTTATGGAAAGAAAGAAAGAAAGGAAAAATAGAATTCTCACACTTGCAGAAGTAAGAGTGGTTGTGTAATCCCAGACGTGATTGCATGTGCCAAGGAATGGGCTGGCTCTGAGACTTCATTATGATGATTATTTTTCAATTTGTGGAACTAAGCACGGTCTTATTCTCACCGAGCAATTCAGTTTCACAAAAAGAGTCTTTTCTGCAAAGGAAGAGAGTGCCACTGCCTGAGAAATCTCCAGTCAAACCATCCAGTGCTCCTAGTTGCATTACATCCTCTCAGGCACTAGAGATGATCACCCTTTGGACACCCTCTTAAGGCAAAGAAATATGTTAATAATTGCAGGCAAGCTCACGGCTTTCTTAATTTGACACTTAGAGGTTTTATTGTTGCTTTTAAAGTCAGAGGAAGCAGAAGTGACAGTTTAAAAAAAAAAAAAAAAGAAAAAGAATAAAATTAAACCAAAAATGCCTGCTATTAGTTGTTCTGGAAGCTTCAGCTAAAAGAGAGCAAGTAAGCTTTGGTACATAACTGGCCTGCATTTCCCCCTCATTCTAAGACATATTCTTATTGAGAGACTGAGACGTATGTTGCTTTGTCAGCTGGTGAAAAGTGCGTAGCAGTTCTCATCAGCAAAATAGAGAATGGGGTTTTGAAGATATCATTTTGTTCAGTTATTTGAGAATGGTAGGCAAAGTTTTGTCAAAATGAAAGTCTGACACTTGTAATATATGCAGCCTTGTGGAGATGCTTCAACATTTAGTGAGTGTCAGTGCATAGATTAAAGAAACTACGGATTTATTTATTCATCAGACCAAAACACTCCCTGGAACTACGAGACTCTTTCAGTGGATTTCATGGGCTGCATGCATAAGATTTGTGCGTGATGGGATAAAGGTTTCTGAACATATGAATATGCAATTTACCGTTTGCATGTAAGAAATTTCCCAAGAGTCTAGTTTATATATAGTTTGGGATGAAAAAACCCTGCAAGTTTAGGCTCCTGCAGTGATTTCTGGAATGGATTGAACCTATTTTAAGGCTCATATGCATAACGGTAACCAAAACCAGTATATTTGAGTTTTTGAACTCTTTTTTGGGTTTGTTTTTCCTTCCTTCCCCCCCATTTTCCAGTATTTATTTCAGCAAAGCTTATGCCTTGCAATAAATAATAAGCAGAAATAGATCAGGAAGGAAGTACATAAGAAAAATAAAGGAGGAAAAATGTTATCTTGTGCCAACATAATGCACTTTAGTACTATTGCATTTTTTTTGTGAAACTTAACTGATTTGGTAACTTCCTTTGTTCTGCCACATCACTTTTTATGCTTACCTCAGGATTTTGCAAGGGCAGCCAAGAAGCAGATTTGCCATATTTGAGGTCCACAAGAACTTCTACTGGAACTACTTCAGCTAGCCAGAAACAAGGAATGTTTTCCCTACCACCTGTAGCCTCGTTACACAGAGTAGTGACACTCACAGCGAGCCTCTTCCAAGGTATCTGGCAGGCCTGCCACAAGATCCAGTTTCCATCCATTTATCCTAATTTCTAGTAGTTTGTACCATATTAAAGACCTAGGTAATTTGTTTATCTGATGAAGGCTTCCAGAAAGAGAGTCTTCTGTGCTAAACCATTACAAAAGTGCTATAGCTAATTGTACTTATACCCGTATTGACTGGAAAGTGTGACAAAAAGAATAATGATCATCCGTACTTTCTAAATGTCTATTAATAAATTATTTACATAAATTAATCTTGTTAGGGTAAGCGCTTTCCCAAAACAGGAGTCTTGGAATAGACCCTTAAGAATTGTCATCAATTCCATTTCCTTTGCAGCATCATCCTACACACACACTTTTCTGACTAAAAAGCAACTTGGAAAATCTATTCAATTGAACATTTGTAAAAGCTACTTGGGGCTCTACCATGCATGGTATTTAAATTGTTGCAAGTTTTATTTCTTTTATTATTGTATTCTGTAAGCATTTTATTCAGTAAAATCAAGATGCTTTTTGAAGCTTCACAAAAATTTGCACCGGAATATTTTGGGTGTTCAGTGAATATTTGTGCTGAAAATAATTACATGAGTTCTCTAGGAATCTGCACTGGTTCACTTTTGAAAAGTATTATGCATTTTAAATATCCTGTGATGTTCTTGATTTTCTTTAAAGGAACGTTGTTGTTTTCAAATAAAGTGATCCTTGACACTGTGGAAAGGCTGAGAAAATACTTAGCCTGTGTGCTGCATTGCAATAAGATTCTACAGAAGATACGGTTTGGGGTGGGGTGGGGGGGATGACAATCAACCAACCAACAAAACCTATTTGAAACCCCTTCTTAGACTGTTAATATCTCTTTGTTTCATGCTCATCATTAATTTTTAGAGTATGTTAGAACAATATTATCATTCACATACATACTTTGCTTTTTTTTTTTTTGTAGTGGAAGAGAGCTACTAGAATGGCAGATCAAAGTCACCTACAGTTTAAACAATGCAGGAATGGGTTTCCTGTGGTTTTGCAACCTTATATATATTAGAATACTATGAGGAAGCCAGAATAGATCTGAATTTCTGAGGCACTTCAACCCTGTCAAATAACGACATCATCACATGTAATTTGTGACAGATAAACCTGGGATGCAAAATGAGCAACTACATTTGGAAAGAAAAGTAAGAGAGTTTCCAAGATAAGTGAGAGTGAGAAATTTTACAGGAGAATGAAAATGCTCTATGGGATTGCTTGCCTGACAGGGCTTAGCCATGCCCTATTCCCAAGTGATGCCATATTTATGTAGTTTCAACTGATGATCTGACATACTGCTTCTGAGAAGCAAAAAAAAAAAACAACCGAACTTGATGCTGTTTCCAGATTATCAACAGAAGTGTCTAATGATCAAAAGTTTTAATCTTGAGTTTACAAGTTGTGTGTCTGTATTATCTTCTTTAAAGTTGTGCATCTACACTAAAATCTGTCATTGGTGGTGTTTCAGGATTGTTAGCATTTGCTGTGTGCATTTTGATAGTACCTTGTAGATTGCCATAATATTTAATGTATATTGTAAGAAGACTAGAGAAGGCTGTGTTCTGTGTCATCATGATTGGATACTGTCATAACATTGCAGTGGATTATGTATGAAACTGAAGTAACACAATGTCATAGAAAATTCCATTATTTAATAATCCTTTAAACATGTAGGTATTTTAAAAGAACTGAGCGTTATTTAAAAGTTAGAAATGACCAGAGACCTAAGTAAACAAGATTAATTGCTTCTTGGCACTTTAGTAAATAAACCAATAAGGCCAGTAAAGCCACATGAGCCATATAACCATAATGAATTTACATGAAACTTAGAAAAACAGGGATTTGTTTTCTCAGGATCACAGATTCAGTCTCTCACGGACCTACCCAGTTAAAAAGTTGAATGCTGAAGGGGGCGAAAAAAAAAGGTCTCATGATATTCTAAACAATATTTGACTCTGATCCAATGTATTGCTGTAGATAAGTTTATATCAAGGTTGGTCGAGAAACATGATCATTGCAAACAGTAATGCAGGCTGCGAGTTGTCAGAGTTCAAGCATTTAGAAATAATAGCATTACTTGTAAAAGGCATTTGCTGCTGAAAAAGTGCAAGAGACTGTTATGACTTTAGCAGATATTAAAATAGACTTTGAGGGGTCCTGATCCTTGGTGTGTTTATATGCAAACTTTATGGTTGCAAAAGGTAATGGGAAGCAATTGGAAAGGCAGTGTAAAACGAGAAAGCTGATGTGAGATGATCAACAGGAAAACCTGAGTTTGCATGACAACACAGACCATAGAAAACACTTGCATGATGTTTAACTGCTCTGAAAAAATAATTTTTAAGCATCTGTGAACTTTTAACAGATTCAGAAAATGCTACAGAGCAGTATCTATCAAGTGTCTAAATACTACTGTATAGATTTCATTTTTCAGAAAAACGTGGACAAACTGTTCATAATATATGAAGTGATATTTGCTTTATATAATGTATATAATAATATATCACCTATTCACATTAGAACAGGAAAGCTGATATGTGTTGTTGTGCACAAGGCATGGTGTGGTATGCAGGCAGTAATGTGCAAACGAGTATGCTGAATGTTTTTCCTGCAGAGACTGATGCTTCAAAGTGTAGCTCTGGAGTCAGGAGGAGAGTTTGAAGTGGTTAAATGGGGAGATCCTTCATATGCCACAATTTCAGGATGAGAATACAGATTGCCAGAGCTGACAGAGGTTATGGAAATGTCAAGTTGATCTCCATCAGGATTGCAAGCACAATGCAAGTAAGTGCAGACAGATGGCAAAGGCATTCCAGACACTGGCCCCTCTCTCAGTTGTTACAAAGCAGAGAACATTTAAAACTTTCTTTTCCTCAGCCTGAAAGTAAACCCATGGGAAAAAGCACTTTCAGATACAGTCTGGCAGAATTTAGATTAAATAGGGACACATTCTGACTCTCCATATTTAATTTAAAAAGCAAAATTTAATTAAAAAGTAAAAAGAGAGTAAGCAAGAGAGAGTTTAATGCTATATATAAAAATGCATTACCTCTATGTTTTATAAATGCAAACTTTTGAAATTTCGAGTAGTTATTTGTACATAGAGCATTCTAGCTTCTGTGTCTTTGAATACTACTTACTTTTTCTTATAATTGCTTAGACTTTAAGAATTCATTTTTATTTTTTCGTGATTTTAATTTTCCTAAAGAACCTTCTGGAAAAGTGTGAATTATGCGGGCTATGTAAATTTCAATTTTCAGATGTTTCTGCCTAGAAATAATGGCAAAACACTTTTCTTTCTTTCAATGCAACCTAAAATCCAGTCATCTTCCTAGGAGTCACAAATTTCATGTTGCTGTTTTCAAAGGTAAGCAAGCCTACCAAGGAAAGTTGGAAAAAATACTGTGGTTGGCCCTGAGAAGCATGCTGTCTTCCAGGAATCATATGATCATAGAATGCTGAATTTATTTGTAATCTACAGCTCCATGTCTCCTTACTGTTGTGCTCTTTTTCCCATACCTTATGCAATGTCATCACACAGCTTGAGCATTGACTGAAAATGATCCAGTATTATATGCTTGGAAAGCAGTATTTGTGGCTGCTTTCCACAGGAACACTGTTTTAAGGACGAGCTAATGGGGAGTTTGTACCCATTTATGTGCAAGCATACAGAGAAGCAAATTCTGTGCATACTGAGACCTGCTGAAAGGCAGGGACAATTCAAGGTTTTTGAAGTTTTGCAAATTGCTTGAGGAGCCTTGCTCCACTTTTTCTGACCTGAGATACCAGAAGCAATAATTTCCAGTGCCAAGACCACCTGTGCAGGTTGACTATGGTCACATTTCCTGTTGGGAAACTGGGACAGGAGAGTGAAAACTGGCAGATGGTGTCACTGCAAACCCACAACTTGATGCAGCCACCTCTGAAACCATTGGTACAGTATGTTTTGAATTCTGCACAATGTGCTAAGACCTTGGTCGTGGATTTTTTTTTCTCCTCCTCTCTTTTCTGTAGTCCAAGTAATGTCTCCTTAATTCTTTTCCATGCAGCTTCCTAGGCGCATGTCGCTCCCACCGTGCAGTCTGTTTTTCATCCAGCCAGCTGCTGACTCTTAGTTTTATTCTGGTGTTATAGTTTATGTCCTAACAATCCATAATGAATATATGATAGAAAAACATTGCCAAATTTATAAAGCAGGGAAAGAGAACAGTGACATACCTTTGTTTTATACAAATAATTTCTGACCAAAATTCTCATGTGCTGCTTTGGGAGTGTCTTCTACATATTAGCTTTTCAAAGCTGATTTGTTAGAGCAAGTGTGAATTTAAGCTGTATTGGAAATTTCCCAGTTTCTTTACCATATTTGGTGTGGTGCAATAAAGTCAGAAAAATGCTCCTGCCTCTTTTTATATCTTCTAGTGTCATTGGATGGCAGACCATTCCTTTATCTTCATAAGTATCTGCGTATTATATACTTTATCTTTTTATATTGTTCCACCTCTGTGATCCTTATTCCTTTAAACTAAAAGATCAGAAGTTCAGGATAAGGGTGTTAAAAGCCCTCTGCAGTGGAGCCAAATTCCAGAAGGCCACGCTGTCAAGGAGATTCACCCCAAGCTTCTGGTGCCACAACTATCCCTGTACATCTTGAGGGCAGCTGTGGGTTATGACCTCTGGGCTTGCCTGTTCAGGTGATCTTCTGTTGTTTAGCATGCTGGTGTCCAGCAGCGGGTAAGCCTATTGGTGTGAGCTTCTTGCTTCCAGTCCCGTGATTTAGCGATGTACATACATGCAGTGGGGCAAACAAGTCTTGTGGCCATCAACTCTGTGGTGTTTTATAAGGCCATCTGTCCCCTGCTCTACCTTAAGCAACTCAGACAGGTGGATAAGGTCATCTCCTTCAAGGTGGCACAAGGTAGAGATCTACCTGTTGCTATAGAGGCACATCAGACCCAAATACGGTTGTGTGGCCCAGCATGCCCATCTTGCACTAACTTTCTGGAGATGGTGACTGGTATAGTTGAAGCTGTTGGAGACAGCGAGGAGCCATTCCTTTCAGTAGGAACAGGAGGACAAGGCAGCCCAGGAATCTCAGGCGTGGTTGGCCCTGTTGACTGTGAAATACCTTATGTGCTGGGATGGCTTGGACACACTGATGTGGTGTCTGTATCCTGCTCTGAACTTAGATGAGCCTTTGATGTTTCAGCTCTGGATTCCTCCTTCCAGCTGCCCTCTTCCTCACCCCAGCAGTGCCTCTGCAGGCACCAGAATCATGCTTGTACAGTTACAGCCACATCCATTAGTCTGGTCTCTTGACTAGTTTATATAGTGAAGAGACTTTCTGCTCTTGAAATGAGATCCTTTATCGAACCTCACTTGATAGGGCTTAATTGTTTTTTCTTCACAAGCTTTACTTGCTTCCTGTGGAGCATCTGTGTCTGCTGAGAGCGCAACAGACTGCCAAGCACCTCTGCTATAGGACCTGTTTGAAGCCTAAGTATTTAAACCTCATGAAAGGCAGACTAGATGCTTCTTATGAATCAGTCCCAGCTTCCCTTTAAAGACTGTCTGGAACTACTGTCTTTGTGTGGCTGCCATTATGGTCCTCAGCAATTCATTCGGTGAGGAAATGCTGGTTGAGGGCAAGCCAAATGTACTTTTGATTTCCACAGTGTTCTCTCAGGACCAGTCTGTGGCTATGGCAGATTAAATGCACATGGAAAAGTGAATTGCTGCTCCACAGGCCTGGGTGTCTTGACTATCCAACCTCTTCCACCCACACAATTCTCTGTGACCAGTATTCCTGTTAATAATGCCTGTGCATTGCTGCAGGCCTATGTGTTATTTTTTAGGACTTCAAAAAGAGACCAAAGGCAGTGTATCCTCCAAATTTGTACATCAACTCAGGATAAGACCACACATTCAAGTAGACTGTAAAGCTCACAGCTTCATCTCCACCACTAACTGATGGATTAATTCCCTAATGCACCATTGCCTCTGGCCATCTCAAGTCCTGGGAACCCCAGGGTACAGTCAGGATCGTGTGCGAGGGATTTCCTTGATGGTTGGAGGAAACATGTCAAGCAGTAATGAAAATATAGGCTCTGGGAAAGTTCTTGGGTCAAAGTCCTCCCGCAAACTTCTTTCCTCTTCAACTACATTAGGTCTAAGTAGCTTTTCTTCTGAAACTTTGCCAATGTGGTCAGAGGCTTTCCTGACTTTTGCTGTGGGTAAAATACTCTTTGGTATGAAAGATGGTTCTGATGGAGGGAAGGGCAGTGTGTGCTGCAGCCCAGCCTGTGGGAACTGTAGAATACAGTCTGTCCATCCGCAGACTGCCAAGGCCTTGGCTGGGCCAGGCCAGGTTATGACAGCTTTATCAGTTTCCTTTGGAAGCTGCAGCTGGAGCTGGTGTCTGGATGGTCTGGCTAGGCAAACAAGCATAAGTGCAAGGGTTGGTGAGAGAGGGTTGGGTTGTGGACAAAAATGATGAGCTTTCACATTAGCAGCCTATTAGTGCAATTAAAAGGGAGAGGCACAGGAAAGATTTGCAATTGAGGACAGTGCAGGGAAAGGCAAGAGAGAAAGTGGCGTAATTCTGTTGTTCAGTCACTTTATCTTGTGTCAGCATTTTTAGCAGCTGCCAGAGAAGCAATGAACCATGTTTTGTGTCACGTGCACAGCGCACTTATGTTAGACCTTCTGTGACACTTAGGGCATCCTCTTTAGCTTCCCAAGTACTTGCTGCCTGACTTCATGTCCCATGGTTGATGTGTTTGAAGCCCTGCATGGAGAAAGCAGTCCTTCTCTAGTCAATGTGTGTTTCAAAGTCATGGAACTTATTAACTGCTAACAGCAGTGAATTGGTCCTTTGAGGGGTATATATTTACGTTGGTGTATGAGAGTACATTTTTATGTGATCCCTTAATGGATTATTATACATGTAATTTAATTTATATTGTTTCATAATAACCATTATTGACAGAGTATAATAAGTTATTTCAAGCTGACCGTGGTTCTCCCTCTGATTGTCCCATAGGTACCCTTAGATACTTGGCAGATAACATAGGCACTTATCTCCCCCAAGTTTGGCAGACATTGTTCTTTCCCTATAAGAATTAGCATAACACATTTCTAATCTCATCTGTAGGGAATCTATTTAATTCTTGTTTGTCCCCCTCTGGAATAAGGAAAAATGTTTAGGTAGAGTTCATAATAATATAATTACCTACATTTATATGAAGTCAACCTGCAGTTTGGGAAAAAGAATATGAACCTTTTGCTTCTTAAGAATAAGGCAAGCCTGGGGGTTATCATCAAACATATTAAATTCCAGCTCTTGTCTTTAATTGTGCAAATGCTTATACATGTTTGTGTAAATGCAAATATTTATATATATATATATGAATACATACGTAACTTCAAACAGAAAAGCCCCTAAAGATCTTCAGAAGACTTTACAATAGCACAGTAAGTAACCAGATGAATTAGGTGTAAGAGCTGTGTGCTTCATCACTGCCAGATTAATACTGCTATGGATCTTGTGAAATACTGTTTTCCATCCAGACTTTTACTGCAATCTACAAGCTTACATATATTAATGTCATCATCCAAAGCCACCATACAAAGGGTTAAAAGTTCTTCAGAAGATTGATATATATTTTTAAGATAAGGACATTAAAGTAATTTTTATTTTATCCTTTTTGTGCTTACTGTTACTTTTGATCTATCCACAAAGCCCAGAGCTTTGCTCCTAACAAGAAAGGAAAGAAGGATAACGCATAGTAAGAGACATTCTGATATTACTACATTTCTAATATATAAAGTTTTGAATTGGTCTATGGTTGTCCGTTCTACACTAGATAAAACTGTCGGTAGCTGAGAGGTTAGGCCATAATGACTCCGTCAGGTTTTAGCTTAGAACCTCAATTAAATTTCAACAGGAATGGCTGCAGGCTTTTGAAGAACTGTGCCACGCTTCTGAGGACGGATACTCCATAATCCTTGATGCGGCCTTTAGCCAATTTTCTGGCCTTCAGCTTGTTATCAAAACAAACAGATTATAAGGAAAGTTTTTATGTGTTTAGCAAATGCCATGGTAGCATACATTAAAGTGGAAATAAAAAATCCTGTTTATTTCATAAAGTAAAAAATAAGTGTAAATGTTTATTAATTAATTATATTATCATTTGTCACAAATATTGTGTTTCTTAAGCCAAAAAATATCACATTTAAAACAATATAGTGAAATTATGTAGATGAATATGCAGCTAACATTTCCATGGCAAAAAAAAAGCCCAAACCATTAAAAGCAATGGAAGAGTTGCTTGGTGCTTTTTCTGTTGAGCTGAATTACTCTGTTCTCCCAGCTGATATTTTAGCACTCTTTAGCTACCTATTTAGAGAACTTTAATTAAAGTTAATTTCATTAATACTACCAGGCTTCAATGTTTTTAGGCCAAATATTAGTGAGCTTTTTATATTTCTCATGATATCTTAACTCACTTATGAGTAAAGCTTTTAGTGCGCTCACTAGTAACCTGGGCTTCTTTCATATGACGTGACCACAAGCTGAACTCTGCAATGAAGATTTTACTTCTTTTGTTTTGCCCCTGATCTGAAGTGATATCAAGTTTCCGTTGTTTCTGGAAAAGCTCAAATCCAAGCTGAACTCCAACATGCTCTGTGGTTTTGGTCTAAGTCTGAACATGCAGTTTGCAAATCTCAGGCTGCTCTGCTAGGAAATCCTTGACAACCATCTGCTTGATTTTACATACCAAAATTTTAGATTAATTTTAGTCACAGGCACAACAGGGGAGTCAAATCAGCCTGGCCCATTTTTGTTCTTTTTTAGCAGCTTGGCAGAGGGAGAAGCACATATTGAATTGGTAATCGTTTACTCTGCAGCCATACAATAACAGTAATGATTTATTACCATTCAGGTAACGAATGGTATTGTTACCATCCTACCTATGCATACAGGAAGAGGCTAAAGAGGGCTGAGATACCTACATCTGAAAGCAGCCTGCAAAAATCCTTCCAAACCACATAGGTGCCACAACTTCTGTACCTTCAATTGTCTATGAGACAGAAATATCTGCCTCAGCCAAGCATGAAGGGTTTCATCTGACCTCCTCACGTGTGGCGTTCCCAAGTTCAGCCAGGGTAGAAGACCTCCCAGGACCTGACTGTGGCAGGTATGTAATAGCCACACAGATCTGTGTTAGCCCAGACCACGGCAACAGTGGTCAAAAGCACTAAGGGAATTTAGGGGAAGCGAAGGGGGATGAGTAAAGATGTCAGCTTTAGTGGCCCCAGGCTTTGCACACTAGTATCGAGTGCGTCACCTGGGAAGCGGATTCGATGTCCCGTGGTTCAGTTTGGCTGCTGTGAGTGCCTCGTGGTATCTTGGGAAGCCACGATGCTGTGCATCATTCAGGTTTGCTAATGTTGCGGGGGTTTTTTTTGTTTGCTTGGTTGGTTTGGGTTTTTTTGTTTCATTTAACGAATGAGGAAGAAGTACTTGGGGTAAGATTAGAAGTGAAGCAGTCTGAAGGGAGGCTGGTCAGGCAGGAGTGTTTTCTTTACAGGGAAGGAGGACAGATATGTTGAAAGATGAGAGTTGGAGAAGATAGCTAGGATAGCACTCTGGAAAAAACAGCATTTCCACTCATCTATACCTCTCACTAGAACTGTAAACAAGATAATTTAAGCCACCTTGCTATTAAATAAGAGACTTTAAATCCTTTTAAAGACAATAGCTCATGGATTTAATCAAAAATTTAAAAGAAAGGAAAAAAGTGAAAAAGCGTAATAATAAAATGTTTTATTATTTTATGCTGTTTTAAAATACTTGTGCTTCCTGACATAATCTTACAGCATGTTGAATAGGAATTAGTAAGAAATATCTCCTATAGGAAGTATATTTTTTTGATTCTTTCAAAACACTGAAATATATATAGGCCACTTTGTCCTACCACTTTAAACTGTGGGTATAACATCCACGTAATATGTGAGCTGAGCGCTGTTTATTTTCACATTGAAACTCTACTGCAGGCTCAGTAACAGGCTCTACAGTTGTGAATGATAGCAGGGAAAGAAGTGGAATGAGCAGCTATCAGACTGTTGGCACTATTGCTTACTAATCCTGAACAGAACAAGGATCTTCATTTCAGTTGTTTCTGTTTATTACTCTGGATGTATTGCCCATTTAATTTCATTGCTGTACTTCTCTTCAATAAAGCATATCACACAGCTATGATTTTAAACAATTACACGGGCCACATATTTATAGGAACCGAATCCCAGCAGGAGCCTGCAATGTTTCATAACAGCGTTTCTAAATGATTGCCTGGTGAAATGCTGACCACAGTGTAGTAGATTTAATTTCTATTACATGCAGATGGCTCTCTTTGTGTAGTTTACTTTGCTGTAACAGCATTCTGTGTCAAGGTGACACTGTACCCAGTTACAGCAACAATTAGCAGCAAACTTAATGATGTGCTTATTAGACTGTTTTATTTGGGAATTAGTTGATTTTGGTTTTATTGATGTCCTTGGGGAAAATCCAATGTATTTTTTCTCAAAATGTTTCAGATCTAAAATTAATATTGCCAGGGATTATTAAATTATCTGGGCTCATCTGCTGTTTCCATCTGTTAATAGAAAGTGCAACTACATGCTTTTATTCTTGATGATTGACGTTATGTGGTTTACTTTGAAAGTTGTCTATTTGAAAGCCTCCTTGCATTACAAAGCTGAGGTATTTGAAAACCAAACATCATCAAACATCAGTAAAAATATGAAAGAATGAAAACCTATAGGACTATCTAAATTAAATTCTGTAGTCTCTTATAACATTTGTGTTGAATTTATTTATTTTTTTTAAATTAAAACTCCAGAAAGATCCCATAGGGGATCAATTCTAGAAAAACTCCATAATGTGGTATAGGTTACTGTAGATATCCACACAAAATAATAGCCATTCTAGATAATCTTTTGTCATCAGCCTGACCGTCATTTAGAGATTAAATACTTGGAGAAGTTTCATATAGCTATAAAGAAAATTAGCAGTTTCTGGGTTATGGTTTCTCTCTTCTGGTTCTCGTGGTTCAATTTAAATAATTTCTTTTCTAATTTTCTCTTGTATTTTAAAAATTATGTTCATGAAAATTATCAAGCTAATTTATTGTGAAAGTGATGGTCTTCTTCCAGAAGTGAGACTTCCTTACTTAACAAATTAATTTGGCCTATTTTTCTTTTTAAATAACTGTACTTTTACAGACTGTCTCCTAAGTATATTAGTATTGGGGTTTTGTGTGTTGTGCGAGAATTAAGTGATGTTGATCAGGGGAGGGAAAGGAGAAGAGGAAAGTTATGAAATACAGTCAGAGATTTCTGAACACCATGTGAAAGGAGGGTGCTGAAAATGTAATAAAAGACAGGAACTGGGATCCAGGACAAAATTTTGTTGGAGACTACTGCAGGACCAGAACAAACCCCTGATAAAATAATTAGAGGTTGGCCACTTAGTGCGATTCAGATGGGAGGTGTAGAAAGCGAATTATCTTCTCACATACAGGAGATGATAGAGAATCCAAAATAGCTTAGTGGAGGAAACTTGAGTACACAAGACAAAGTGTATCATGTTGTCATGTTTGTCACAGCATATACAAACCAGAGCAGTGGTCAGCCTCTGCAGGAAGCATGCACTGGTCTGAAAGTGCCAGAAGAGTGATCAGTGCATTGGCAGATAGGGTGACAAGAGCACTGTTAGTTTAGGAAGGATGACAGGATCCAAAGTCAGCCAAGATTTTGAGATCTGTCTGCACCCTTGTTCAAAGCAAACATGCATAAAAAGTTTAAAAAATCAGATTTGTTTGCATAATATTTGGAACAAGGTAACTGATGAAACAGAAAAAGCTGAAAAGAAAGCAGATGGAAATACAAGGGTCAGAATGTAACCTTTGCCAGCCCTCTTTGTCTTTGAAAGAGTGCATGTGTTCCCTTTCCTCACTCTCAGTCAAGAAATTTTCTATTGCTTTCTATTTTGCAGCAAATTTTACGTGGTCCTGTAGGGGAAAAAACCTTCTTTCCATCCCTGCTGAAGCCTCACCATGGATCAGTGTCGTGCCTTTGCCATGTGTCTCCTGACTTGCCCCATCTGTTGGCTCCCTCTCTGTCCAGCCTGTGCCCAAATGCTTCTCCAGGGGTTTCCCGCAGCCAGTGGCAATAGGCAAACAGGCTGCACCCACCTCCACACTTCTGGGGGGACCAGGATCACTAGAATGGGAGTATCTGCAGGGATCAATGGACACAAGAGCACTGGAGAGTGGTGGAATTGTCATTCCAGAAGAAAATGGAAAGTTTCTTTATTTTAAACTGGACAGAGACTTGCAGCTCAAAGTAGTGTCCATGATGTGGGGAACAATGAAAGGCAAGAGGACAACAACAATCAGAAAATAAACAGATACAGGGCAGGTGCTCAGCAGTGGAGCAGAAAGACAAGGGACTTAGGCAGGACCTGGTGAGCAATGAGCATCTGGCAAACAACTATTTAAAAGATTACTTTTTAGTGACAATTGGGAAAATTTCAAGTTGGATACAAACACAAGGGATATCTGATGCCTGGAGAAACACCGTTCCAGGTGTATGGCAAAAGTGTAGTGATGTGAAGAGTGAGAAATTTCATATTTCAAATTTATACAAAAAATGTAGACCCATCTAGATTCCACAAGAGTATAATCTGCAATTTCTGGAACTCCTGTGAAGGAGAAGACCCAGTAAAATAGATTGAATATTTTTTTTAGTAGCATGGTCATTACAGCACAATATTAGTCCCTAGCAATCCTAGATGAATTTTTTCCCATCAACAGTATTCATTCTGAAAAAGAAGTGTTTAAATTTACATTTAAAGGTCATTTAAGGATTGGGATATACAATAGATGGTTTACATTGGCCCTAGATAAGCAGCAAACATGAAGAAAATTGTTAAGGCTTTTGCTTGTGCCAAAGATTATAAAAAAAATATCTCAAAGGACACCATGTCAGTAAAATAGAAAAATCAGCTCCTTGGAATAAGTACAGTTTAGGCTAGAGGAAAAAAAAAAAAGAACAAAAAACAACAAACCACCCCAAAAAGAGAGATATTTGGCATAATCTCAGACAGTAAGAATACATTTTGAGATCTCGTTTAATCAAATCCACTTCTGGTAGACAAGACATATTCTAAATGAGTGTCTGGCAGATGGCAATAATCCAGTGAACACCTCAAGAGTTTTCTGTATACAATGGGGTAAGTTCTAAATATTTTTTTATGCAGTCTAGGAGTTTGGTAAGAAAAAGGTGTTGAAATAAGTAAGTGCTTACCGAAAAAAAGATAGCAGGGTAATGTGGATATTTTGGTTAGTACTGAGTGACGGTGCCAGCACTATTAAAAAATTCTGTGTGATCCCCAGGGAGTGCAGCAGTGAGAGGCAGATCAGGAAAAGGAAAACACAAGAGACTGAGATCCAGGAGTTCCTTCTGTTCTATGAAAGTTTTAGCGTGCATTAGCCTGGTTGCAAGTGGTTGTGCTTTGTCCCAGGCAGCTGTGAGGCTGCCACCAGGAGTGGACCCCTGAAATGGTGGTGCATCTGAAGGGTTCCTGGGGCTGGGAGGCAAAGATGCCCTGCAGAGGCTGCCTGGAGCCAAGCCCAAGGCCCAGGGAGCTGTGGGGTGCTGTGGCCACAGCATGCGGCTCTCGCAGAGCTAAAGGGGCTCCTTGCTGTCTGTCAACAATGATGTTTGGAGGTCTTGTGGGAAATCCATCAGGTAGTACTTCATGCTGTAGAGTATTCATAATTAATAGTCTGTGTATGAGTACTTAGGTTGTTTACTGAGGTAACTATGGTATACTGGTAACCCAAATATTTATGGTGATGTTTGGCAAGGACCAGGACATGTGGGATCTGGGCGTTTTGAATAGCACTGACAGGAACCAGGAAGCACATCCTATTTTCAGAATCTTCAGTGAAGCGGTGCAGGCTTCCCCATGCAAGTGGCTGCTGGTAGAACCAGAGGGCTTAGACAGAGGTGATAAACGTAGAGAAGAGTGGAAGAGCAATGAGAAAGCATTTAAGGTTCTGGCAAACTTCTGGAAAACTTCCTCCAGAAAAAAAACAAAACACAGTATATGAATGTGTATAACATTTCTTGAATGCATATTTCTCTAAGGCCTAATTTTTGTTACCTACAAGTTGTGTTGCTTCTGCATCTAACCTCCTTTCCTTCCTTCATGTCTTTTAGTGCTTTCAGGTCCCTCTCCCCTTGCCTGGGTTACTCTTGTTCTGAATAGTCTTGTTCCCACCTCCCTTCCCGCTCCCAAACTATCTCCATTTTTCCAGGCACTGGTCATCTCCTCCAAGCCTTCAATTTTGCACCATAGTAGTGACTTTTAGTTCAATGGTCACTTTTTAATGCTACTAATCTCTTTTAAATAGGGCAGGGGAGAAGGGTATACCATTTACGCCAGTTTTCTTCTTTTCTTTCTGGGAAGAAAAATTGTATGTTTACCCACAATAGTGTGTAAAGTTCATGGACACAGTGCAAAATCAAACAGCTTAATGATTTCTCTGGCTGAATAACTCTTGGATAATTTTCTTTGGATATGACCAGTTGATGCATTGCACATCCCTCTGTCCAAATGAAAAACAACATAGTCACAGGCCAGATTTGCAGCTGATTTAAATTGGCATGGTTTTATTCTATTCAACTGAGTTTTGACAGAGTGTAGCTATGTGTCTGGAACTTAGTATCTCTACGTTCTGCTTCCTGCTAACAAAATATTAATCTGTAAAAATACAGATATATGCAATTATTTTCCAATTAAAAGACCAAATAAGATCGAGATGACAGAGACTATGTAATTTTTAATTCTATCATTTTAGTTGTTTAATTCTTAGTTATTAAAATAGAATGTAACATTTTAAAAAGAGTTTAACTTATCTAATAATCATATTTAAAACACATATTATTAATTAATACAAAACACTTCAAGAAATTCAGTTCTCAGAATTTTGTAACATGTTATCTCTGCAACTGGGCAAAAAAGGAATATAATTTTATGATGTTGAAATAAATTCTACACTCTTACAATTTGCTTATCCAAAATCTAGATAAAGTGTTATATGGGGTTGAAGGAGAGGGTTGTGCCATTAGTCTAACTGCCTGCTGGATCATCTAAACTTCAAAATATTATGCAGTTTCCTTCTCCTTCTCAGGGAGGTGCTGATGTCTCAGAGAAGTATCAGACAAAATGATATCATTATATTTTGTCAGGAGGCAGTTCTGTCCCTTTCAAATTCTCAGCAACTCTCATTTTTGTATAAGAATAGGATCTGCTTTTTGTAACCGAAGTTTATGCAACTCTTATTTTCTATTTCAGTCCATAACTGTCCCTTTGTGACTTCAAAATCATCAATCAGCAGCATGTTAGGATGTCAGTTGCTGAGTAAGAAGTGGGACCATTAGGACTTGAAGGCAAGTATTTAAATAACAGGGACAGAGTTCTCTTTATATAATGTTTTTAGGGCTCTTTATTAGCTTTAATTCCTTAAAACCAAGAAGATGCATTCCAAACTGCAGTGAATGAAAACGAAAAGCCGTGGAACAACCTCCTCTCTTACTTGTTATTACAAACCATTGTAGGCTGTTATGCCTTCCATTAAATAAGAGCACATTTAACGGCCATAGGAGCTAGGCATTTAGAAAGGAGGGGAAAAAATTGTGGTTTCCTAACTGCAGCTTGATTTTTTTTTTTTTTTCTCTGAAGAACATCCCCCACAAAATAAAAGTAGTGTTTATCTGCTCAGATGCAAAAAACCTATAATTTGTCATGAGAAAGTCAATATGCCTTGGAGAGAAACTAAGCTAGCAAAGATTGTCTGCCGACCTTCTTTCCCACTACCATGGGAAAGCCATCATTAACAATCTGGTTTTGTTGCTTTCCAATCAGGGACTCAAAGCGTATATCCTCACATTAATCTCTGGTAACACCAGCCTCTTAGTACCATTATACAGCTAAAGTTCCCTTTCTAGCTGTGTGCCTACTTATGAAAAAAAATCACAGTAAAGACACGTGGATTTTCTTGTACATGTCAGTACTTTAAGGGTCATTACATAAGCTGGCACCAATGTCTTGGTTTTTTAGTCTCCAAGAATTGTGGTGACCATCTGTAAGATCTGAATTTTGCAGCTGTACTCAATAAGACATTGTTGGACTAAATCTTGGAAAAAAGTGGTTAATGCCAAACCGTCTATCACTGTCAATTTGGCTGTGCTTTAAACTTACAAATATAAATTTCCCTGAACAGTTGGGAAACAATAATAAAGTCAAATGTCTCATTAAGCAATACATGCTTTATCCTAATGAATGTATCACATATGAGATAAAGGATGAAGCATAATTAATGACATGCGTGATAGCACAGAGATTGTCTGGACCGTAGTGGCCTGTATTTCAACTTTAACTCTTACAGGAAAGCAGTTACTTTGCATAAAGAGGATGAGTTCAAGTGGGGATTTTCCAAACCAGCATTGCCAAATAAACTGAATTATGACAGTGGTGTCATGCAGATTGCAGCTCACTGTAAACTGGCCTTACATAAGGTCATTAGACATGAGAAAGTTTCTAATTTACTTTGTGAGGCAAATAGGGAAACTGCAGTCAAAATCAAATGCAGCAAGTGCATGCCTTCAAATAATTCAGGCTTAAAGCAGTTCTTGACTTTATGGAAAGAAAAAAAAAGCATGTAAGTATCAAGACTTGTAAGTAGTCTTACTCAAGATCAATGACATTTAAGATTGTCGAATGTCTGCAAGAAGGTATGAATGGAGCTGATTCTAAGTCATTCAATATCAATTATACTTTTTCTAGTTACTTTATGGCCTTATATTTAGATGCAGCATGTTTTGCCTCCTGGTGTTTTTCCGATGGTTAAAGCTAAAGCAATCAATTATTACATATAAACATAAGTAAAAAAAAAAACTAAAAAAAAAAAACATAAAAATATAACAAAACTCATTGGGGCGGGAACTGAGTGAAATGGTCTTGCTTAATATAAAAACTTGTGCTGGCAATATTCACTATTGCACCATTTAAGTTGCAAATCTTATTTAATAGAGGGGGAAAATTAAGATTAGGAGATGGAAACATAAAATCCAGTGTCATATTGACATTATTATTTACTTTTAATAGATGTTTATATTATGTAGCATATTTTTCAAAAGTGTTATTACTAACTTAATTAGAAATCTTAGCCTATAGTGTAACGTTAAATAAAATACAGAATTCAAAGTAATTCACATTATATGTATTATCAGCATGAGATATATTTATTCCATTACTGAAACACCCTATTCCCATTATACAATCATTAGAAAATGCTTCCTTTGTAAATGTTGCAAATTCAAACAAAGCAAGAAGTCTAATGTTAAAAAAATAGAAATAAAAGCTTTACTAGGAGCAACTTCAGCTTGCGCTAGTCCATACTTTTGTATTGTTCAGCTTGTTGCAAAGCATGCAGCTTGAGGTACAGTTCTGGCATTTTATCATTTCATTTTATAGCAAAGGTCAAACAAAAAAAAATATTTGAAAACATTTTGAGATATATATATATATATAATCATGCCTCAAATATGTAATGAGTGGAGATTGTTTCTAACTGAGCCAAAACCAAACCTGGCATTAGCGACTGTAAAATTTGCAGTACAGGCATTCTGACTCTGAATAATACTATGAAGAAATCTTTCATTACTCTCCAGTTTTCTCATGACAGTCTTCATATCCCTGGAGTTTTTATTCTAGCCAGCAGCCTGACAGTCCCTCCAAGTCAACCTGTGATTTCCTCTCCCTTCCGTGCAAGATCTGGTAATTGTTCATTTAAAGAAGTAGTTTACTGGGGCTTTGATACATTCGCCTCACTCTTTCTCCCCTGCTCCCTTTTTTCCTTTTAGACTTGTGTAGCCTAAAGCACCCTTCCAGGCAAGGACACGCCAGAGAAGCAGAAACAGTCTTTGCGGAGCATCTGTTTGGGAGCCTTCCTAAAGGCAGATCCCTGCCGACTGCTGATGGAAATCATCTGCGGGAAAGCGGAGGGCGTGAGTCATGTGACCTCTTGGGGCTTAATTACCAAGAAGTAAATTGCCTGGGTCCCTCTCTCTTACTGGCTGCTTTTAGAAAACAGCCAAAATGTGAGCAAAGGATGCAGTTCTCAAATAGCCGAATATGAACTCTTCTGTTTCAAGTGTGTGTCTCTAATTTGTATGGGCCCGTATGATGACACACTTATGTCTATGAACAAAGAGTATTTTTAAAAAATGTGAACAACTATGTTTCTACACAGCATGAAAGCAGGTAGCAGAAAGGAGAATATTCACAGTTCACAAACTAGAGCACAGGTATTGGATATAGTTGATAGACAAAAGTAGCTTTAATATATCAAATCTTGTAGAGGAGGCCAGCATGATCTTCTGCACAAGTGTTTACCCCAACAGCATAGTTATAAATAAGCATGCCTGTTTTCTAAATAAACCAAAAGTCTGGTGGCTTAAGATACCATCAGCAACATTTTACGACGCCAGCATTGTATCAAAATAACAGTAAAACCCGGTAAAGGAAAGCCATGTAACCATGATTAAATGTCCATCCCATGCAGGACAAAATGAAGCTTCACCGGGTACTGGGCTAGCCTTTCTGTCCGTAGCCCACAGGTATTGCTTTTCTTCCATTAATATTAATGAGAAAATGACAATTATCTTGCATAGCTGTGCTTCTGCATTTAGAAGAAGCATGTTTTAGCTAATAAAGAAACATGCCTTTCTGGTGGAGCAGGAAAGGGTTTTGCTCAGATCTCAGTAACAGTAGCAAGAATGCATAACAAAATGATTGCATTTCTCTGCAGTTACTGTACAACCGAGACTGACTTTATGCCTAGTAATACATGAATACATTTAATTTGTTCCTGTTGCAAGAATTTTCTGAAGCAACATCACCACAGATGATCACAGTATATATTTTCTGTCAGTCCTTCCTAAGGTCCTCCATATTGACAAGAAAACAGATGTACCAGACTAAGGGAATTTCTGTGGTTTACGGCCAGGATGAATACAGCAACTTGGTGACTGTCCAAGAGTCTTAAAAATTAAGAGCTTACAAAAGCTCTTCATATGGCAGTATTTGATTTACCACAGCGTTTCCTGTTCCTAATACAGGGGGATGATGGCAGCTGTTGACGAACAGTCTCTTTGTATTGGAACCCCCTGTCTGGATTTTGAAACAAATTCTTCCATGCTTTAGTACAAAGATGTGCCGTGTGGTCATAAAGCAAGCACATCGATAGTAATAATTTCTGGGCCACACAGCGTGATTACAAAGTATGTGATGGGGCTGGGACTCTATCAGATAGATTAAAGCTAAAAATGAGTGTAGCTGGGGAGTGACTCCAGAAACGACAGGCCTAGAGGTCAGGCTGGAGGAAGAAAAAAGTCTGCAGGAACCCCAAGGCAGGAGACAGATAAACTTTTTTTTTGAAAACTCTGAAAGACAGTCTGAAAGAAAGGCTGAGAGCACAGAAGCTGGACAGGCTGACTCCCAGATCCTCATGGGGCCCTAAAATAAACAGGCAACATTTAGAGCATAGACATAGCCAGCAGGATGAGGGAAATGATTATTCCTTTCTATGTGGCACTTGTGGAGCAGTGTGTAACATTTTGGGCATTCCAGGACAAGAGGGATGACAAACAGTGGGGAGTACATCAGAGGTCCACCAAGATGGATAGGATTGGACTGTGTCACGTACGGAGGGGCTGAGGGAGTTGGGTTTGTTCAGCATGGAGAGCAAAAGGCAGAGAGCACCTCGTCGCTGCCTTAAGCTCCCTTGCAGGGGGGTGAATGTTACAGAGAGGACAGAGCCAGACTCTCCTCAGAGGGGCAAAGCAAAAGAATGAGAAATAAAAGTCATGAATTGCAGCTAGGGAAACCCTGCTGGGTACAAATCCACAGCTGAAGTGATTAAACACTGTAGCAGGTAGTCCAGAGAGTTTGTGGGCTCTCCATCCTTGTAGGCATTTGGTGCTGCATTAGGCAAGGTTCTGAGCAGCCTGACCTAACTTTAAAGTTAGCTGTGCCCTGAGTCCCTGATGGGACCGTATGGCCTCCAGGGGACCTCCCGGCCTGAATTATTCTGGTTCTGATATGGACCATTTAGAAAGCAACAAAAAGTACCAACCAAGAAATACTCAGTAGAGGAAATCATGGAGCCCAGTCAACTAGAGCATTCACTAAACACAGCCTGTGCCATATTCCCAGTGTATCCAAGGAGGTAAATGTCTCAGCAGATGAGGTGAGGTTTGTATTTGTCCCTGGTTCAGAGAGGAGGCACAAGGAGTAAAGCACTGAGAAAACTGTCATCTTTTTTGTTAAGTCAGTCATTATCTGATTTTTACACTTCAATAGCAGAAATAGCAGAAAAACAAACACCCTTATCTTCAGTTGTCAAAGTTAAATGCTGCCTGGTTCTGGTTTTGCTTGTTTCAAATGGGGAACAGTCAGATTTGAGGGGAGGGTCCTCAGCTCTAGTTTGAGAAAAATGAAGGAGGAAAAAAAAAACTATTTTAAAATTCATAATAATCAAATAATCCGAGTATTTGCACTGCAGGTTGGTTGTTGCAATGTCTCTGGGATTGCTGCTGGAAAGCTAAATAGGATCTTGGCTCTACTCTGGACACAAGTGCAGATACAGAAATTGTCTACATATAATTCTCTAATTAGGCCATTTCTAATGTGTCCAAAGCATACTAGCCACAAATATATTCAGTTGTTTCACTGTCTACTGTTTACTAAAATTGGACAGATAAGAGTATTAGAAATAGAGTATTTATAATTTGTGACCCTGCATCTAGATAATTTTTTAAGTAAAAAAACCAAGAAGAATCTGTAATGAGCCTTTTCCCTTTTGTTTCTCAGTCAGTTTTGTTTGAGTTATTTATTTATTTTATTTTATTTTATTTTATTTTATTTCCCCCTCAACTGTACTTCTTCCTGGAAAATACTCATGAGACATATGTTTTGAATGCTATTGTTTAACCTTAGCTGACATGGCCATCTCGAGAACACATGCAGACTTGCAAGTTTATAGACCTGGTGCACATGCTTTGAAAAACACATGTATCACTTCCAGACTGTAATTCAAAAAGCTTTTTGAGCTCTGCGGTGCTTTACTGACAGCCTGGCGTGGTATCTTATTCCTTAATTTTGTTTTGTTTGAAGACTGATTTCCTTTCCTATGTTTTGGTTTTCTCATTTCATAAGCCAAAATAGTTCTTCAGCTCAATTTATTTCCTTTCTTTGTCAGTGGAACAGAAAAGTTTTTACACGTATATGTTCCTATTTATAAAATAGGGTAGTGTTTATTGTCTCCAGTTATAGTTTTCCATGTTGTGAACTGTAGCCATTTACAGCTTTGTCTCCTGCTTAGTCCAAACCTTTATTACTGGCACAACTCACACCAACACCATTTTGAGGACTAAGGCAAATGTTTTTGTCTTAGGGAAATGCATTGGAAATGCATTCTCGAAGTCTTGAGGGTTTTCCATTGAAGTCTAGAATAAGCAAAAGAACTGTTCACTCGCATACACGCTACTTATGTGAGTAAAGGATTTAAAAGGACTAGTTCTCTTCTGTAAATCAGAATTATGTAACCAAAAAGGAACTTTATCCTTGTGCTGAACATAGTGATTCCATGGTCTTGCCTCTGTAGCTGTAACTAAACTTCATTAAAACCTCTAATTATCTTTATTAAGCTACATGGGGACTTAGAAGTAGAAAGTGTTGTTGGCCAGGAAAAATCTTTTCCTCAAACTCTGATAAAATCAAAAAGGTTAATAAAAATAAATGGTTTTATGGGAGGTTGAATATATTCTCAATAGCAATTATTTCTGTCAACCACAGCTAAGTAAAATATGGTGTCTATTTTGTGAAAGACATCATTATGAAGCAAAGCTATTATTTTCTGCTTCAACATCCAACAGTGCTTGGATACGTTAATAGCTTCTACTGAATGCAGACCATTTAATTCCAGATCCTTTTGGTTTTTATAGAAAACTGGCAAATGGAGTAAATATAAAACACTTTTCTGGCAACTAAACCTTGTTATGAGTAGATATGCATAAACATCCAAGAGGTTTCTCTTGATGGAGTTCCTCCCTAAACATTCCAGCCTCGTGGAAGAAGGTCAGGTCCTATGGAAAATGGGCAAGAATCTGAACCAATAAAACCCATAACTCTCCTCAATGTGTAGGAGGCCAGACCGATGGGAAAGAGAAGTTACATGGTGCCAGCTGGGATTGCTATTGCACCAAATGCAGTATCTCCTGATAAGCAGAAAATCCACCTCATCACCATAACCCTACATATATTCCAACTACCACTAACATGACTTTAAGGGTCACAATTCACTGCAGACAACCTTCTAGAAAACACTGCTATTGAAAGCTTGGGATATATATGGATCCCTTTTAACAAAGCATCCTGAAGTAATGAATGCCATCTATTTCTTTTTCATCTATGCTAATTTTTATTTCTTACCTAATTCACATTTTAAGTGAATGCATTGAATTCAGTAGCTATAATAATAATATTTTAACTGTATTTTACTAATAAACTGAATAATTCTGCTTTATTCTTTAACTTAAAAAACAAACCTGCCATCTGGGACATAATAATTATTATTTATACAGTAAGAGCCAATTTGATTCCTCTTTTGTTTAAATCCTGTTCTAGAGCTGAGAGAAGTCTTGACTACAGGCTAAAACCTCTAAATCAGAATCTCCTTTTTATGTAGAGGGGATTTCTGTAGTGGTGAAAAAATCTACATGTTCACGTTCTGTTCATGGCAAAATCCACATGTTCATCTCCTGTTCATTCTTTCATTAAAAGTGCAAAGACATGTGAATGACAAACTATAAAGATGTGAAACAGATGATCCGGCCATTGATTCTATCCCGTAGAGCACAACATGAGGATTTTTTTGCTTTTAGTTATGAAAAATAACATTTTGTTAATCCTGTGCATTACTTGTGATTAAATCACACTGCAAAACACTGATGCATATAAATACAATTACCAGCCTACCCACACATACTTTTCCACTTGGAGAAGAGATTAACAAATATTACACACAGCAAATGCTAACTGGATCATCAAGGGCACTTGTGGGACCTTCTCAAGCACTACAGTGAGAGAACAGGTCATTTTTTCCCTCTCCATTTCAGACCGAATTCAGTCACAGGTCAGTGACACACATCAGCAAAATCCAAAAAGCTTTAAGAGAGGATGAGATATTATGAAAGATGCATCTATGGACCCATCTGTGGCCTACCTTTCAGGAAATCTTCCATAGCTTATATCTAGTCCAAAGCTTTTAGGGGAGAAGGGGATCTGGAAGGCAAAGTTTTTATAGCCAGAATTACAAGCTGCCTTTAAGAGAGTTTTCTTTCCAGGAGTTTGTGAACGTGGGATTGACCGATTAGAACAGTGAGCAGCTTGCTGAGTGATGAATATGTAACAAACAATGTATAATAAAGTCATCCACTTCCCCAGATAATCTGTACCAACCCAAATGAATAAATGTGTAAGAAAAGAACAATAGTTGGCATATTTATAAGAAATTTGGCTTGTTGCTACTTCTAACTCTCTATTGTGTGACAGAGTTTGGGGGTACAAAAATAAGGCTTAAAAGTGCAATTCTCTTAAAGGTGCTCATTGGAAGCCGCATGAAGATGTTGGCTTTGGCCAGCATGAGAGATGGAGCACGCACAAGCGGAGCTGTCAGTGCCCCAGTGCTAGATGTCTGCTCCGGGTCCCCACAGAGATGGTTTGGTTTTATTCACCTGGTCACTCAAAGTGGTACTTGAATTTTCTGGATTTCAGCAGAATGGCCATTAGTGTGAGGATATGTTTAAGTTCTTTGTGTTTGTAGGGCCCTTGTTTAACAGTTAGATATCATACTTTCACCTATGAAACAAATTTGTGCATCTTTTTGTGCTAGAATTGGTGCTTTACAAGGCCCGTTTAGCCTCATGTATCATCTCTGCCACCTCTGAGGTCCCGTAGGATTGATTGATGACAGCATTGATCCTGCGTTTTTTCTTTATACTACTTTTCCATTATAGTCACTGCATACTGAATTACTACCAGCACCATTTGACAACATTAAACTGTTACAAATCCTATTCCAGAGCCTTGTTCGTAAAGCAATGCTTCATCTGAGGTCTTCAGCATCTTGCATGACAAGGCTCCTAGCTGCAAAGTTATTCCATTATTCATTTGGGTGATATTTTGCTCAACGACATGCATAGGACAGCTAAACTCTGCACAATGCTTGAATTTTTCACAGCAGTTGTGTGTCTCTCAGGTGTCTGGTGATCAAGAAGATGACTGTGGATCAGCATGCACTGTGATATAACTGAAGATGGGAGTTCTTTGTTTTCCCTAAAGCAAGATGATCACCTGGAAGGCAGTTTCATTGTCCTGAGTTTCTTGATTTAAATCAGTCAACAAAGCCTCACTCAGGTAGGTGTGAAAGCATCTGGCAAACAGTTTTGTGCCAGACTGCTGGGAGCAATGACTGTTAGCCACTGCATACAAGGGCAGGAGCTATGGACAGACTGCAGAGATGTGCTTAGAATGGAAATCTTCTCTGTTCATCTCCAGAGCACTAATTAGACATGATATATAGTAGGGATTGTACCAGTTGCTGATTGATCTTGGATTTTCTAATTGGGGCAGAAATGTGCTGCCTACTGAACCTACCTCTAGCAACGTCATCTCAGCAATGCTAGAGGTAAAACACAAGTCGGCTGCTCTTGGTGAACTCCTTGTCGCAGGAATATGATGGTGCTCTGTGGGAACACCCATTGCAACCACCAACAGTCACTTTACCGAGTACATTTTGCTATTCACTTGTCTAATTAGATGAGTGGAATTGCTTCATTCTGCTCTCTGGTGTATATCTGTGATAGTTTTATCAGTATCATGCTGTAATCCGTAACGCTGTAATCAGCACAGAACATGCCTGCCTATTTTCAGAGCATTTGAAGGGCCAAAATGTTACATTTTTATGTGCGGTTGGTTAGATTACTCTTACAGTTTCCCCTCTAAATAATGTTTCATTGCAGTTTTAGTTTCTCCAGACATCCTCCAGTTACTAAAGAGTGCTAATTTAATTAAAATACAATTCTTTCCTAATAAGATTGAGACAGTCAAATCCATTATCTAATAGTGTCAGGGATACTTTGTTGACAGTCCTATACTAGTGTTAATCCTGCAAACTGTGTACTTATTAAAGAGTAAACAGTTTCAGTCAATGAGTGATTATGAGATCTATTTGTCCCCTGTGAACTTTTCCCAGTTAGGGGAACACTTGTTCTGTCCTTTGTTCTGCCACTGGAGTAGAATATTTTTTCACAAAGCCTTTTATCAGTAGATAATTGGGTTCTCTAGTCTATAACTTCCTCTCAAAATGAACAGACGTCTTAGAGAACAGAAATTATTCTCGGAGATCAATTATATCTATAAAAAAAATAAATTATCCTATTAATTTCTTTCAGTCATGCTCAAGCAATTAACCAATTCTGGTACCAAACCAGGATTCATGGCACTTGGCTTACAGCATTTCTTTTACTTCTTGTCTGTCATCTGAGTTAAAGTTAGTCTTCTTTTTTACCTTTTATGGACAATTTTATTTATCTCACAATTTTGTGAGTTGAATAATAATTCTTGGACAATCAGAACAGTTCATCAGATAAGCTTCCCTTTAGCCTTAACATCCCTACATGTGCTTCTAAACCCTGGGGATCTTTCTGGCTAGGACAAGAACCTCTGGGCTTGCATTGAGCTGAGCTTCTGATGGTATGATAGCCCTCCACACAGGAAAAGAAAAAATTATTTTGTTTCAGTGTGACTGTTCTCATTTACTTGATTGTCTGGCAAGCTTCACAGAAGCAGGGATTTGGCAAATGCGTAAATCTGCCTTGTATGTTGTGTTATATCTATATTTTGAATTAGAAAAATGTGATCTGAATATAAATGCTAAAAGACATGAATCCTTTCCCTGTGTACCTATGTGGTTTCCCATACATGCTTATGACATGGGTCTTAGTAGTATGAATGTAGCCAGGCAGCCAAGACACAATCTATCAAAACCATCTGAGAGGATATAAATAGGCAAGATAGATATGACCTGCATTTTTTTTTGGTTGGTTTCTTTGGTTGGTTTTTTTTTTTTTTTGATGCAAGACCATGTACTTGGTTCAAGTACCTTGAAGTACCTATATAGCACAGGATCTTCCAACTCAAGAGAAAGTTTTAGACATGCAAACAAGGGAAAAAACACTTTTCAGTCTGGATTGCTTTTAACAAGCAAATGACTCCTTAGAGACACAACTACTTAAGACCCAACAATCTGACAGCTGTCAGCCTTGACTGGTAGAGGTGTGAATCTACATTCTTATGGGTCCAATTACAGGTAACATGTATGAGAACTCACGTACAGGGTTTGTTGTAGGGGCATATAAATATATATGTGATATGTAGGGGCATAGCTGTATTCTGAGGTGCTGGTGAGATCTCAGAGTATATGTTTTTGAGCAGGGTGAATCCTAATATAAGTAAGTAAGTGATGAGAAAAAGCTTGGGAGGGTACCCTTAGCTCTATATTTTAAGACATAAAGAATGAAAAAGTAAAAGATTAAAGGGTTAAAAGCAAGCAGTAAAGCAGGCTTTCACACTAATTCAAAAGAGAAGTACGTGCTTAAAAAACTGAAAAGTAGTTGCCAAGTTAAGAAGTTACAACTTTAAGTGCAATATATATGGTACATAAAATATTTTTCAGTCTGGACATGTACTGCTCCCCTTGTGTCTCAGCTTTACTGAAAACGCCTCTTTCTGCATATTGACCAGGCTGCCTCCATTAAAGCACAATCACGTAAAATTCCATACCCACAAAGAATCCTTGCATGAACCTTTGAGTGAGAACTACCTCAGTTAATTACATAAAAACATATAAATACTTCATAAATCACTTCCCCTTCTGAATTAAATTCTGTATTTAAATTCAGAATTAAATTCTGATTCTGAAACAAATCCTTCCAGCACATACATTGTAAATTAATTTAATCCAGTAAAGTGGTCCATGCCTGAAGTGCATTTCCCAGCAGTCTGGGAGTAAAGTCAAAGACCTCTTCTTTTTTAGATGAATTGATTAATAGCTGTGGGCATTTCTTCCCAGTTCTTTTTTCACTTATTTCCGTGAAATCACATATTGAACATATTGTGCCATTTGTAAGCAGCTACAGCAAAAGGATCGGATAATGTATCTTGAAAATTGCAAAATTTATTGATAAAAAGGATGATAGCTAGTTCCTCCCAGCTCCTTTATCAAAAAGTCAGCAGCACCATCTCCATTTCTGAGAGCAGAAGAAAGAAGATTGTCAGGGGAAATTAGGTATAGCCATTAGATGTGCAAAACAGAAAAATAAATAGGGTGTGCAAATAGGAACCAATCCATGTCTATATCTCTGTTTTCAACATTCAGAACTCAAAAACGTTTTTATGCTGCAGTTTTCTCAAAGAGAAAATATAGCTGCATGAAATTTGCTTTATTTCAGAAAGAAATATGTGATCTTTAGATAAAAATTGTTCTTCAGTGTTAGTTTATCACTTAGGAGTCTCAGCTATACAAGACAGCACTAAATACTTACATAATGCATTAATTTGCTAGTGGAAATCTCCTTTAAAGGAGAAAAAATGAAATGCATGGTGATGTCAGAAATCTGGACATACAGCTCCTGTGTATTTGCCAGGGAGTAACACAGAAAATTATGGAACACATTCTCTCTAGAATATCCTCTAGCATATGTCCAAGTTTTGGAAAATATAGTCCTTTCTACATATTTCCAGGATTTTCACAAAAAGGACAGACTGATTAGAGATACTGGCTGTGGTGGAATTAAGAAAAATAGGAATATACTTTTGTTCTAGGAATGTAATTTTGAAAATTGTATTCTATTATCCTGTTTTCTCTAATAGTATCTCATATGGGCTATGAATGAAAAAACAGCACAACCTACACATATATACTATAATTTGTAGCTTAGTTTATGTAAATGTCATAGGTCTTAAAATAATCTGATGTAATTTACAGAACAAATGCTATAGACTTTATTAACTATTTTTTTGTATTATTGAAACCATGCGTGTCTGAAAAATCACATGCTATTTTGAAAGGTGTTCAATCATGATACCAGTTTTATTACTCCTTTTATAATTAAACACTGTACCTCATTGAGTAAGAAAATGCATGCATTTGCTGGAAACCACCAATGATAGTCATAGGGCTGATAGTCATTGTTAGTTTGTTAAATTAAGTTTCCAGCCATTTGGACATTTACGGTGCCTTCTTGTTTCTCCTATTCTGATTATACATTTACTTGCAACCTCATGAAGGTGGGCTTGGATTTTTTCTGTACTATGTACAGCTCATCTTTTGTTAACAATAGGAAAACAGTGGAGGATGGTCACAGGGTATAGACAGCAACTTCTCCATGGTGTTGCTGCAGAGGTGGCAGCTGTAAGATGGCTGGGTCCCAGGAGAGATGTCTTGCCTCCATCCATCCACACAGTAGGAGTGTCTGGATGGATTACACCCTCATGCATGAATAGCCATAACGTGCTACTAGCTTTCTGGTGGAGAGAGATCACGTTATGATGTTCAACAGATCAAACAACTGCTCTGTCAGCATGCATGGTTACCTTCTGTGGTCTGGACTATCTCCCAAACCTGAGCAATACACCTGTCGTCTCTCCAATCTTAAAAAGATGCTTAGACTCTTCAAAATTACAACGGAACATGAAACACCTCTGTAGAGAATAAACGAATTCAAGCTAAAGAAGTGGAGTGCTGTTAGAAAAATGCCAGTTCATATTGAATAAGACAGATCCCAATAGGATCATGAATGTCATTTTTCTTTTTTCAGTTTTGAAGAGTGAATAGGGTTGATGCTTCCTGGAAACCAGAAATCCCTCCAGACACATTAAATTCCAACTCATCTTTATCTTATTAAATAACTAATGCTATCCAACCATCCATATCAACACAAAAGTGCTGAATGCAAGCAAATAACTCTTTGTACTGTGAGTAGGACTTTGTTTTGGATTTAGTGGTATCTTTCCATGCAACAGCCTTCAGAGGATGTGAACTCTGATAATCTCTGTTTTCTGAAGAAAGTGGAATACACAGTTAATGTCCTGCTTTCAGTCTGGAACTGTGCTAACCAGGCAGTGCCATAATACGGTGTCATGGAGACACTCCTTGTAATGAGTACACTCACTCTTATCTCTTTTCTACTTGAAGGAAAAAAAAAAAAAAAGATTTTGGAATATAAAGCACGCTCTGCCTGGAAAATAGGAAAGTAAGGCAATGGCATGCAGAGGCCTGCCCACCCAAGACTTCCTGTGGTGAGCTTAAAAACTTCTACCTAAACCAAAAATGAATGTTGAAGAAAGTTTCTTAGTTCTCTGAGCTCAATAATCACCATGTAACAGAGACTTCTCTGGGTCCCTGTATGTCCAGTGTGTTTGCATTGAGAGGGTTTTTCAGAGGTCTTTAGAGACTTAGAATGAAGCTTCAGCAAGAACACAGAGACCCTTGTGGTAGTTCCAGACAAGAAATGAAATGCATGAGGACCAAGTGCAGCTTTGTCCTCAGGCAGCCAAAAGGGAAACTTTGGGTACAACCCTGCATGAATTAAGCTGTACTGCTTCTGAGCTGAGCTGAAACAGTTACCGTGCAAAAGTGTTGGATGTGCTAGCTTAAATCCAAAGAAGCTGTGAGCCTCCTGCCTTATGCTGGGCTTCAGGTGGGGCAATCAGCATGGCTTTGTCTGGGCTCCACAACTTTTATGCACCAGAGGCTTGCGGCGATCAGACTTACTGTTGAATCAAGGATGTTTTCAGCCTTTTAGCTTGAACTGCCTACTGCCAAGAATGAAAATGCAACAGATACCTTCACTCAGATTAGCTTGTTCTATGTCACATTCTTTCATCATTGGAAAGGTTATTTCAATGCCTTGCTGATTTGTTGCGTGTGCCTTTTCTTACTCATTATGAAGTTCAACAAGTACAAGTGTAAGGTCTTGCATCTGGGAAAACACAATCCGTGGGTGCAGCACAGGCTGGGATCTACCCAGCTGCGGAGCAGCTCTGTGCAAAGGGACCTGGGAGTCCTGGTGAGCAGCAACCTCAATATGAGCAAGCAGTGTGCTGCAGAGGCAAAGAAAGCCAACGGGATGCTGGGTTGCATCAACAAGGGCATCACTAGCAGAGATAAAGTTAATATCCCACTCTACTCAGAGCTGGTCAGGCCTCACCTGGAATACTGTCTTCAGTTTTGGCCCTCACAATACAAAAAAGGATGTGGACAGGCTGGAGAAGGTCTGGAGAAGGGCCACCAAGATGGTCAGAGGCCTGGGAAACCTGTGATATGAGGAAAGGCTGAGAGAACTGGGTTCGTTCAGCCTTGAGAAAAGAAGTCTTAGCGGGGACCTTATCACTACTTTCCATTATTTAAAGGGTGGCTACAAAGAAGATGGAAACTCCCTTTTTACAAGGAGTCACATGGAAAAGATGAGGAATAATGGGTACAAGTTACTCCAGGGGAGATTCCAATTGGACCAAAGAGGAAAATGTTTCACACTAAGAACAATCAGTCATTGGCATAATCTCCTCAGGGCAGTGGTGGATTCCCCAACATCGGACCCTTTTAAGATTCAGCCGGACAGGGTGCTGGGCCATCTTGTCCAGACCATGCTTTTCCCACGAAAGGTTGGACCAGATGATCCTTGAGGTCCCTTTCAACCTGGTATTCTATGATTCTATGATTATGCCTGCTCTTTTTAGCACAGGGAGAGTCCATTGCTTTACAATGAGAAGGCTGAGATTGCTTTCCCAAGCTGTATTAGGTAGAATGCATTGGCTGTGTGTTTTGTGTCCCAGTATTCATTCTCTGCTTTTATTTAACTTTAAGTGCTGTTGTCATATATAGACTAATTGCTAGCCCTATAGCCTCTTCCTAATAATTTATACACTTTTTGTCGGCATGGTTAGAACACTTATACTACAAAACCTTTTTCATTTACCTGGCTATTCATTACTCTGCATGCCTTATTTAATAATGCATTTTAATGACTGATTTGGTAGGACAAATCCTAAGAAAGAATCTCTGCAAGAATTTTATCATCACAATTGTCAGGTTTTAAGGACTTTGCCTCTTTAAGAACTGAGACCAAATTCCACAGTATTTCGTTTTAAATCTTAATCCATTTTTTCATCAGTTCCATTCTTCCCCTTCCCAGGCTGCAACTGTAATAAATAGGTCTGATTTACAGATGCATAACGAGGATGTAGAGGTCTTCCTCCTGCTTCTGTCTGCTGGTCACTGGCAATTCCACTTTAGTTTTCCATTCAAAGCAGAGCAAGCTGCAGAAAACAAGTGTTTCCATGAAAAATAGACAGAGAAACATCTGTCATGGAAAACAAGAGATGTCAGTAAATAAAGCTTCAAAAAAGAAGCTAAATATCCTGTTTTATTAAAGAAAAAAAAACAAAGAATACTTGTACCTCTCTATAGTTAAGGTAAAGTAAAAAATATGCTTTTATAAAAACATACCCAGTCTTATTTCTTTAGTCGTCTTCTTTTTGATCAAGGCAATAATGTCCTTTCTTACTGTCCAGAAGTTTCAACTGTGATCCCCCGTGATTAAACTCAGAAACAGTTATATATCTTATTCCAGTGTTACCCATCTGTTTTCTCCGGGATCATGTTTTTCATCCCAGAGAAGATGGACAGATGTGATCAAGAGGCATCAGAGGAAATCAAATCTGTGCAGTGCATGTGACATGTTGCAGAGTGCAGGTAGCAAAGAACTTTCTGCTCCTTTTTTGTTGCAATTTGTGAGACTGCCAGAAGAGGAAATCTAATCATACAGTTGCACTTGCTGCATGTGGAAGGGCTGTAGAGCAAGTAAGTTTTACTAAATCAGCAACCAGTTCTCTAATGCTGTTATGTCTGCTCCTGTTTTTTTTCAAAAACAAGAGTTATAATGTATGCACAAGAAGAGCAATCAAAAGTCCCTAGAATTGTAAAAGTAATGTCCTAAGGCACATGAAGACAGGTCTTAAGATCCCAGATACAAACTGATGTCTATTGATTTTTAAGAAAGTAAAAATTGGATGTAATGTTGTGTTTCCATTTTTTGTTACTGTGTCTTCCTAAGGAGGACAAATTTGAATTAAAATACAAAGGTAATTGTAGTAGGGATTTCAGCTTGGTCTTCAGTAACACAGTGTTTGAGGAACATTATCTGTGCTTTATTTGAAATAAAAGTGTTTTTCTTACCAAAGAAATACACAAGGTATTATTTGATCCTGCAAAGCAATACCAATGTCAGAGTGGATGTTTATATATTGGAAATGATCTGGTTTTTAAAGTGGAAACAATTAGAGCAGAAATTGAGGTTTCCTCATAGGATTTTATGATTCAGAACAACAATTCATGCCATATAAACAAAATTGCTTCCAGCCTAAGAGCATGTGTATCAGTTTTGTAGAATGATGATCCCAAGATGGCAGATGGAAATGAAGATTTGTAGCAGAAGTGAATCTTAGATTTTATTTTCATGTTACTAATAGGAAATTGTATAGTATGTAAATATCATAAAATAAAATAAAATATAACACAACACGCATTAGTAGCTGCATTATGCCAGAACAATACAACTTATATAAATACTTTGTCTCAGCTAGAAAGAATTCAGGGGTATTCTTAGAAGAGTATTTGTTCTATGCAAATTAAATTAGATATAGAGAAGTATAGTATTGCTTGCTGCATCAATCTTATTTCCTAACACACTGAAGTCACTCAGCAATATACGTGTCTAAAGCAATGTTCAGGCATGCTGGATCATTGGCAGACAGTCAAAGTACTCAGTTTGACATGGAATTTCTCCGTGACTGCACCCACTGGCAAGCTATGTCTAGCTAGGCTCATTCTCAGTGTCTTCTCCTACTAGGGTCACACGAGGCCAGAAGAAGCTGGCTCAGAACAGGCTTCTGCCTCACTTGACTGCAATGGGAAAAAAAGAGCGGAGAGGCCCTCTGGTACCTTGCTTGTATAGGAGGAATCAGCTATCCTTCCACTGTGACCTTGTGGTGTTGGGGTAAATGTCTTGTTTACATCTTTTCTTTAGCTTCCTCTCACCATTTGGTTATCCCCCCGGCAATAGTTATCTATTCTTTACCACATCCCTTAACAACTCAGGATGACAGAAGGACAGGAATGCCAATGCCTGTCCTGCTCCCTCAGTGCTGTTCTTTATGGTGTGTCTTTCGTACATGCCTAGTGTTCCTTCCAGCTCTTATGGTCCATTCACTGAACAGACTGCATCTTGCTGTTTATGGGGGATGCACTCTCCATGCGTAGAGTAAGGTCATAAGTGAATAATGGGATAATTATGGCTTGTCATCTGTTCTGAGTGAGATTAGTAGCAAGTCTGTGACTTGTGCTAGAGCTTTATTAGATCTAAGAGACATCAGTCTTGTTGGAAAGTCTCCAAGGACCTGAACACATCTCATAAAATGAGAAACAGTTCTAATAGCTAATCCTTATTACTAATTTTTGTTTTATTTTGATTTTTTTATGCTTTAACAGTCACTTACTAGATCTTATTTTGTATTTATCTGATAAATTAAGAATGCTTTGTTACTTTCTTTCTCACAGACCATGATCAATGTCCTGCTAAGCATATTTTTGATGCATCAACTCACTGGATCTCCATTAGTATCCTGTAAGGTAGGTTTTCCAGTTCTTAAATATTTTTATAATTCTCTTATGGATCCTCTTGGTGGGATAAACACCAGAACTGTATGCAGAGTGGCAATATCACGGTGATAAACTATCATATCCAGCCACAGAAAGAGCTCCTCCTGATATTCTGTATTTCCTTCTATGCCTCTTAACTTTATTACCATAAGCCTTTCTGAGTCATGTTTTTCCTAATGTAATTCCTAAACCATAGGAGTGTCTTGCTGATCTTGTTGATACTTAGTTATGTAATTGGAGGATAGTCTTCTGGAAATTATGTGCTGTGTAACTTTGAACAAGTTGCCTTCTGTTCCTGTTACTTTGGTAGACTGTGGATAGAGTGGAGGGAGGAGGAGGTGCTGGGATGAAAGGGAGAGAGCGCATAATTATGTTTAGGAGGATAGATTCCTGCAGGATGACATATAATGTATAATCACTTTGGTTTTCAAGATGTTCCTCCCAAGCATGCTTACTAGTGTTTACACTACTAAAGAATTCTGTTATCTATGAAATGGAAAAAATAAGGACTATCATCTTTTAAAATAATTTAACACTTTCTTAAGAGAAATTTGGAAATTTGTTGAATTTGCATGTCTCTTTCTTCTGTTCTTATGGCCTCTATTGCTGTTGTTTCATTTTAGTTAGGTGAGTTGACTTTCGCTGAACCATTTTGAATGTAAGACATATATGCACCAAGTTCTTAAAAATGTTAACTTAATTACACCATTGTCCCTGGAAGTTCACTAAAACTGACAGGGTACAACTTATAGCCAAAAAAAAAAAAAAATAAATCTCATTCAGTTTATAATTACATTTTGTTAAAAAACTACCTTCATGGCTCATGCATCCAACCATTCTGAATGAAATAGAACGTGAATTATTTACAAGATTTTATTTTCAGGGGAAGCTGACATTCAAACTGATGACTAAACACAGTTGTTTCAAAAGTTTGTTTTGAGTAACCACCTCAAAATAGGGTAACTGCCTTTGGAAAAGGGGACATGTTTCTGAACATGCTTTTGTATCCTTGGATCACCCAAAGCAGCATACTGGGGCAGGCTGGGTGAGCAATGGGTGCTGCATTGGCCATGTAATTCTATAAATATTTAAGCCACACTACAGTGAAAGCGCAGTATCACCAGCTCTAGTGCAGATGTTTTCCATACAGGAAGCCTCTAATCCAAACTTTCCCTCCTCTCCTCTTGCTGGCCTCACATGGCCTCATCGTACTCTTTGCTCATTCTGAAACAATTATATATATTTGAATGGCAGCCAGACTGATTACAGCCTGTGTTTTTAAAAAATTAGCCGGTCGTTCTGACCATTGCATTTAGCAGAACATTCAAATTGATCAAGATGTAGGTAGAAAATAATTTCTTTTTTGTTGTTAATGAGCTTAAGTATGGTGATCCACTAAGCAAATTCTGTGTCTTCCAGAGCCATTTCCCATAAGTCCTACACTCAGGCACAAACCATATATACACACATCTTTATTCATACTAGAAAATTTCCATAACTCTTTGAAGATACTGAGAATTACACAAAGGAAGTATTTGCCGAAGTATTTCTCTGAAGTGTTTCTACTTTTGAACAAAAATCAAGGTGAATGCTGAAAGATGCTGCACAGCACTTTTCTTGTGTTGTATCTTGTAAAGCCCAATTCAACAAACCGGTTTTCCTGCGATGAAATACTACATTCTTACTTTGAAGTGACAGGATGTCAGAATGACATGAATTGTTTAATAAAGTTTCATAGCAGAGCTGAAGTAACTTGTTGTAAAGGACATGTATATTCCTCATGTTTTCGGAATTAAGAGGCAGCTTTGTATTTTTTTCTACTGCCAAAACACACAGGAAAGCATGCATAATTTACTGGAGTACAACATGATAAGGGAATCTTCTGAAGTATTTTATTTAGATTTTTGTTCTGGTTTACATTTGCTGCTCTTTTTTTTTTTGATGTGTTTTTCAGTCAATTGGAATGCATCCGAACTTGTGCTTTCCCAAAATTCATGGAATCTGGGCTGTGCGTCCATGAGCATATGTGTGGCGTGAGTGGCTTAGCTTTCTTAATCCAGAAAAGGAAACTTTTGTATGTGTAAGATGATAAATTTTAAAAATGTTTTGAAAGTGAGAAGGAACAATATTAACGCTAGAATGATTGGAAAGACCTGTTTAAAATCCATTTTCAATCATGTTTTTTTCTTTGCAAATCTCTAATGTGCCCATTGTGTGCCTTAGCTGGAACATGCTTCATGCAAACTAGTGATTTATTTAAAAGCCCAAACATCCCGTGTTTGCTCCCTCCTTTGATGTTACACAAAGACAGAACAGTGCTGTTATATTTTTAATTACTCCCATGGAGATTCCAGGACACCAGTAAGAGAAGATCTACATTAAACATGGGTCATAAAACACATATATATAATATATGGGCCCCCTTGAAATGCTGTTATACCTACGGGCTGTGTCTATATGAGTAAACCCAAGCACGCCTGGGACATTTTCAAGCACTGGGATGTCTGTGCTTGTAAAGAGAACTTTACTTGGCATGAATTCATCCTTTTCCAAACAATGCTGAATCCAAACAATTCCTAGGCACATTTTGGTGTTTTGACAGTTAAAGGTCATGGTGGCCATTCCCTGTAGGCTGACCTCCTGGAACCTCTCCTTTTGGAGACTTAAAGCCATTGTCTACCATCAAAGCAGGTCATCCTAGCCCACTTGGCCTCAGGGCCCAGACCTGTTCATTTACAAAGTTCATTTACTGGAGCAAGCATAGCCAATGGGACTACTATAAGAACCAGTAGAAACTTATATTTCCCTGGACCTTGTGCTGTCATGGGAGGATATTTTGGAAAAACACCCCCATTCTCTCAGATAAGGAACATCTACTCCTTTGTGATTTTTTAAATATCAGGTATCATACTGAACAAATGAACTCTCTAACTTGGTTACAACTGATCCTTCATTTTGAGAAGAGATTTTCAATTTAAATAGTGCCATCTCAGCCTCTGTCCCAGTTTATTTCAGCTTCCCACAGACCTGCTTTGTTGTTGCAAATAAGTAATAGGAAAAACTGCAATTACCCTAAAGTTTCAGTACAAGTTGTGTTTGAAAAAGAAACTCATTACTTTGGCTATACATGGGACCTCAAAGGGGTGGTCTACAGAACGCTGGAAAGTATGAAAATTGCATAAGGTTTTTTGCAGAATTTTGGAGATTGAAAAAGTTATTAGAAATCCTCAGGAAGAAAGAAAATTTTCTCTGATAGTGAATTGATTTAGGACATCTTTTACTCCCATTAAAAAATAGTTGAAGAAACAGATTTGTCGCTTACAACTTTATGTCATAACACTCAGAAATCAGCAAAGAATATAATATAATGAAGGAAAGTAGTGAAGATGGTGATTTAAACTATACATTAATAATTTAAAATATTAGTTATATACAAAAATCCTAACTAAAATCCCGCGTAGTGACATGGAATAATTTGTACCTCAGAGGTTGATGCAATTGGCAAAGGCATTTTTGATAGTGGAAAAGCCAAAACATAAACAGTGTAAGAGGAATAATTTACAGAGCAAAAAAGAGTGGGTTGCTTATGCCTTCCTCCTAAAAAAGACACATCGAGAAAGGTTTTTAATTAGTAGCAAAAAAAAATTGAACAAAGAGTAGAAGATCTGCAGCGCTTCTGGCTAGCTTCCAAACCAAGGGGCAGTCAGATGCCTTTTCCTCCCACTACTTCTCTTGATGCGAGCAGGAGTGAGAAACTCTGGGGCCAATAGCAGTATTAACAGCATAAAAGTCTTTTGGGGTCTTCTCAGCAAAGTGGTATTCGATCTGTATTTTTTTGACTTTGGACATCTTTCTGCCAAATTGCCATGTCTTATTTTTAGGATATATCAGGATTGCTGATTTCTGCCTTTCGCTGTTTTCTCACCTTGATCTCTTTCATTACTTCTGTTAATTGTAACTATTTCTTTCTTCTCCCAGGAGAACAATTTCCTCCCTTCCTTATTGCTCTTCCGTAACTCCTTCCCCATCTTCCTCCTAATGTGGGCCTGTTATGTCTGCTCTTCCTCACAGAGCTCTTTATCCAGTTTTACTTTCCCAGAAGTAAAAGTAATGAAAGAAATTTCAAACAATTTGTTCATCTGTTCTAATATTTTGTAAGTAATTTGTTCTACTATCTTCCATGTTACCTCTTCCCTCACACTCACACTTTTCGTTGTTGTCTATTTAGTTTATAAATGCTTTTGTATAATCTCTCTTAAAAGAATTCATTATATGCAAAATCTCTTTTGAGGTCTTCACTAATAGAATGGTGATTAATAACATGTTGGAATAAGTCAGAAGTGTCTCTGTGAGTTCTGAAAAGGAACAACATTATGAATGTGTCCTTGGGCAGGCAACATGACCTAGCGTATCTGTTGCCTCTTAAAACTGGAATGTGGCATTCATGGGACATAGCTTGCTCCAGCGCAATAGAGAGATGATCTTTCCTTTTTCTAAGGGGTCTGTTGCAACAATTATTGTGAGCTGACTATTGCATGACAGAAACCCTTGCTTGGGATTTGGCTTAATAGGCACCCTGTAGGGATTGTCCTATCCTGTAAGTTTTGTTTTCAATAGAAAGGAGAAACTGAGGTAAATGAGCTTTATGATGGCAGTTTTCCAAATGGGATTTATTTAATAAGAGCAACTCGCATGTCTATTGCCTAATGCAAGCTAAAATGTGACCTTCTTAAGTAGAAACCACAAACTGATGAGTAGCCCTGTATGAGTGAATATTGTTGGACTGTATAAGTCCAGAGACACCAAACACCTGGCATCTGGTATTTATCTGAGCATTTGGCTTTGCCTACTGATCTCAGCAATATCCGGGAAACTGTTGAGAGAGTTCAAACAGTTGTGACACACACCATAGTTTGCAAGACTACTAGCTTTTCCTGTGGACAAAATTCTTCATCTAATTAAACCCTGAAGTTGTGCTGGTGTTAGGTACATATAGTGAATGTCAGTAACATTTCCCCTTCAATCTCACTGGGAAGTGTTTCTGCGACCAAGATTAAAAAATTACACTCCACATTGAATAAATTGGCTGTCTGTAATGACCTAAGTCCTTCCTGACTTTCAGGTTTGTGCTCCCTACCACCTTTCCGCTGCATAAATTGTATTGAAATTTGTCCTTATGCACTTTTCAGTAATGATACTAGGTCAAAGTAAACTTAGCATTGCTATTGTAATAAACCATTTCACCATGTTTTATTAGAACAGTCCGAACCTGGTGTGTAACACTATCTCTGTANCATTTCACCATGTTTTATTAGAACAGTCCGAACCTGGTGTGTAACACTATCTCTGTACAGTGATTATTATTTTTTGAATCAATGGCTGGAGTTATTACAAATGAAAGAAAAGAAAGTTGTTACAAAATGAAAGAAAAGCAACGGAAATATGGCACGAATACCCAGCTCTTACCTTACCACAAGTGAAACCATGAAACAGCTCAAAAAAACCTGCTGCAGAGAGCAACGGTTCCGCCTATGAAAAGGTCCTAGGTCCCATGTATTGACCAAATAGGGTGCTGATACTTTCTCTGTCTAGACATTTCTGTTCTAACATCCCTGAAACATGTAATGACACCAGTTCTGGGGTTTCCCATGACAATGCAACTACCCAGGAGGTAATCAATAACCAGAAATGTTCCTAGAGTGCTAATAGAGAAAGAGCAAAATGTCTCTGTACCTGAGGTGTCCAAGTGGATCCTCAGGGTTATGGGGAGCTGGGCAGTAGTTAAGAACACCTAAACGCAGTTGTAGTGTCTGCCAGGCCTTGCATTATCCCTCCCTGGCAAATACAGTAGTCCGATCTATACCGCTTTTCTTCCCCCAGTCACCATGTTTAAAATGGACTTGGCTTGACTGTTGCTATTTAAATTATTTTTCCTTTCATGAACTCAGGTGATCTTACGCTTCAAAGTACTTGCATATTTGCCTGAAGTTGATTCTACTCCAGTGAGTGCAGTTGTCTGGAAGACCTTGCATCTAAAAGCTTCCTGTTAAACATGCAAAATGGCACTGATTATACTAGGATATGTACTTTTAGCAGTATTAATTATATTTTGTGGTTCTCCTGTTTAATGATTCACTTGACCTTTTTTAACTTGGATTTTTACTTTGTATAAAGAATGAAGAAGTTGTTTTTATATTAAAAAAAAAAAAAAAGAATACAGCCACGTGTCTCTCAGCTGGTGCCAAACAGTTGGCACTAGCTGAATTGCCAGGAGAGGGAGAAAAAATTCCAGTGAGTAATCACCTGAAGTCAGAAAGTCACCATAGCAAGTGAAATTGCCAAGTAATTACCTATTTGACCCTGACTAACTGATATTGTTCATTCTTTGTAAGGCTACACTGCCTAAGGCTCAAAGGCAAATCTGAGCATTTCCCAGTGCTGGCTTAAGCAGCAGAAGCAATGAGTGTGTTGTCAGCTGACGGATGGGGAAGTCTCAGCAGGCTGAGATGCAGAGGCAGAGCTTTATTCCAGCTGGACAACCTCTGTCTTTCAGTCAGAGGTGGAAACGTGCTGGGGTAAGGGGAACTAGTAAGATAAATGCAAGGTTTTTTTTGCTTCCTCTACTTAGGTTGCTTATGATTTTGAGTCTGAAAGGCAGATTCTTCAAAATAAGTAATTCTTTTGATTTGAGTAAATTTATTCTACTGCTTTAATGAGGTGCCAAGTGTAAAGATGTTTAGTACACATTGGTTTGCTAAATCTCACCAGGGTGAGATTTTGCTGCTGTTTTGGATTCAGATGACAGGGGATTATAAACCAAGGTTTATAGACACCTACAACAGACAATTGTAGGGCTGGTTCTAGCTGATGTCCTGTAGAGGACTTGTTTAAAAAATAAAAGCTTCAGGATAGGTCTAGTGATCAAATCAGGGTCAGTGCTTGGACTGACAGAGGCCTCAAAGCTAGATTTTTTTTTCCAGAGTGGGATTATAACTGTCATTCAGGACACAATGAGTTTGTTCTGTATGTAGAGGTAGCAGTTGCTGGACTCTGATTAAGGTTAAATCTAAGATCAGTGTTAGGGTTAAGTTTAATGCTCTCAAGAGGCAATAAGCACCTCCCTATGAAGCTGCTTGCCTAGTTTTAACAGTATCAAAATGTTGGACTTAAAATTAGTTCCATTGCCCAGAGAGGAGGCTCAGTTAGGTTCAAAACTGTGTTTTAGCTGGCGGTGTTTAAGGAGCTTGAACCACATACAATTGAAATATGTTTCACCCTTGCAGAAGAAGAACTAGTGCCAACAGAAACACCCTAATTAGGTTCTTTTAGTTGCCAAGAATTTCAGATTAGAGGAAAATCAGTTTATTGCTGGGTTGAAATTGGGATTCAGACATGTCGAGTGCTGCAGAACTGTAACTCCGTGCAAGAGAGAAGCTTTTCACATAGATAAATCAGGCAAGAACCTCTTGACTGGATCCAGTCTCTCTAGCTTATGTTTAATGCAATGGTTAAAGACTCAGGAGAGCAATGACCTAACTAGTATTGTGAAAGACTCAGAGAGCCACTGGATGTGGATTTGAGCCAGTGCTGAAACTGGGTCTCATGACAGACAAAGTAACCGCTTGTATTATGGATAAATACAGGATAATAACTATGGGTCAGAATTTCACTTGACAAGGGAACTAAGAATTAAGTTTTGAATTAGCAACATTGTGTTGTAGCTAATGAGTTTTAAAGTGGTAATGGTTGTGGGTCGACACACAGTGTCAGTAAGGGCTGATGCTATGGGGTTAGGGATGGGTGAAAAAAGATGTCCCAAATGCAGGCTAAGTTATAGCTCCTCAGCTTTTCTTTCTGATCATTTCTGGCGAACCAGAGATCTTAAGCTCAAGGCTAGTGGTAGTGCTGGCATGTAGCCCAGAAGGGCTTATGCATCCATGTTGCACTCTAGGCAGCTAGCATGGGGGATTTCATGCAGGAAGGAGTTTCTGTGATTCACACTGGTCTCAGATATCTAGAGTCTGTCTTAACTGGAGTAAAGGAGACTATGGGAGCTAATGTTAGGCAATGGTCTAACATTGTCCTAGTGAAAATAGAGATTTAGGAGTGGTACAGAGAGGGCCAAGCATATTTGTATCAGGCTGGGCTAGCAAAAGTTGATGTTTTATGCCCATAACAAACTTCTGTAATTTCTTCAGTGAATCTAGAAGAAAGTGTGTACTGTTTTCACTGGAAATATTGCTGGTTTGGATATATGGTTTTCCCTTCACAAAGCAGTGATTATATTTTTTGCCTAAACATAACTGGTCTTCACAGGGTCAGCTGCAGAATCATGGGAAAAATTCTGCAGTATTAAATAATTATTTAATTATTTATGACTTGTAGTATTACAGTTGTTACAGAGTTAAATCATGTTATAGGAGTAGGTGCTATCTATTAACACACAGAGTTGGGGGCAGGTTTACACTGTGTAGTGTTAACCTGGAACAAAAACTTATCTTTTTTTTTTTTTTTCTGGATTCTCTGTGTGGGTACTGTGTTTCTCTATGCAGATGTGTTAGAGTTACTGTGCCAGATGTGTAATGGAGTATTCTCTTGCTTCCACATGAGAAGAATCGTGGGGTTAGGAAGCAATTTTGAAAAAGAAGTTTGGGTGTATACCCTCTTCCTATTCTTGGAATAGAAAGAAACAATATAATTATTAAAAGCAGCAGCAGAAGAGTTCTCACCATAATCCCTTCTCACAATAAACAGAGTTATCTTGTTTCATGAGTTAAATTTACACCAATAAACAGACTATGAGTTCCCATAAGAACATGCCCAAGGCAGTCTTTCACAGTCTAAAAATCATCCTAAAATTATCTGAAAAATGCCAGGAATTATCGGACCCACAGTAGTTACCTCTTTGTATTTGTCCTGCAGACTACATTCCTTTTGGAAAAAACCCATGGTATGCCCAAATTGCCTTTATCAAGAGACCATGAGGCATTTAGGTATCTAGGAGTAGCGTAGCACAGATACTGCTCCATTCTAATCAGTATAAGACCTGTCAGGAGGGAGAGGTTTCTTTAATGCCAGCTCTTTCTTAAAGTGTATTAACTGAAGTATTGACTCCAAATTGTTTATGTTCTGCATCTAATAGACTACAGGTACTTTGGAGAGCAACAGTTCATCCAAACTACCCTGATGGATGTTTGTAATGGGTCCTATAAGTCTTTTATGGCAGGGTTAGGTGATTGTCTCCCTGTGCTTATGGTACCCAGGGAAACCCTTAACCTATAAACTGCTATGCCTTGGTTTAAAGTATCAAATGAAGAGTAATTTTTGAGTTTGTTTAGATTCTAGATGATTCAGCATGACCCTGGGAAGTAGGAGGCTTGCTTTCTTTCACAAATCTCTAAGTGACTTCAACTGCAAAACCTATTATTCCTATGAAGTATATGATTGGAAGCACAAGTGTAGAATTTCTGCTGAGTAAAGTCACATCACTTTCTAAGGCTCACTTCTAATATGTAGTTTCTAACCCTCAGGGAATATTCCTGAATATTCCTAAGTATCTGTAGCCTCAGAGTTTATAAAAATTTGAAGGATGAGAAAAAATACTTTTTACCATATTTTGTTTTCTATTTCATTTGAGATGAAATCTTTTATCATTATGATGACACTATGGTAAAAATGAAAGTTGTTGAGAGTGAAATACTGAAGTAAATGTCAAGATTTTTAGATACTTTCATGAACAATGCTCTTGTTGACAATAGTGGAACTATTCAGGTGTATAAGATTTTAGTCATAAAGTATCAGTGTGGCTGATGATAATTAATTGTAATGTTGCAAAAGTTCACAGAGATGATCATTACAAAATAGGTCGTATTAGAGACTAATTCCTCAAAATCAAACTTTTTAGAATTTTCTGTATTTCATTCTGGTGCAAAATGGTTCGGGTGATGCTAAAAATACCCTCATTTTCCTTAGGACCTGACTGTTTTTCTTCTTACCTTACTTCCAGCCATGTAAGCTCCCTGCATGCAGAGCTACCCGCTTTTCTGAGCAATTTTATGGCATTTGGCCTGCCTTTTTTATTTTAATTGTGTGTTAAGATGATGGCATGGCTAATAGTAATGACTTCAGTTTTTCCATAGCTGCACACAAAGCTGGTATTTTCAGTAAAATTTAAGGGCATTAGACAGCCAAAACCCAATAAATTTCAGTGGATGCTGGACACAGAACTGGCTTAGCTGGTCTGAAAATCCTAAAAGACTTACAATTTTCTTTGCTTTTACTAAGTAAATATACTAGTCTTTTTAAGTGAAATGTTTCTAAATTAACTGAAGCGCCTGTTATGAATGGATCTAAATATTACAAAAATCTAGCAGTATAGCTCTTGAAATAGTGTCCATACTCTCTTTTCCACCGCTCCTCCCATTGTAAACTAAGGACTCAAAGAGCCAGCAACTGAAGTCAACGGAAAGTGAAGCTGCTGAGCAACTCTGTAAACAAACTCACAGCTCAGTGAGGTATTCACAGAAATACATCCAAAAATGTGCTTTTTGTTTGTACAGTGTCTAAATCCTTGATGACTGATACCAACTCTAAATGCAAGTGAAGTGCACCATAGATGAAAAGATATATGTTAGCCAAGGATTTCTTACAGTCTCTTAAACCTCACAGATATACAGCAGAAGTGATGTGAGAACAGTGAGTCTGCAGCTTTAAAGGTAAAGGCACTAATATCTAAGTGTGCTCACTACTTCGAAAGAAAAAGCATAGCAGAATATGATTCAATGTTTGTAGCAGTTTTCACTAGTTTTTTTATAATACTGTAGGATATATCCATGTCAATTTGTTCCGTTAATTTTCAGAAGTGTTATATTATTTCTCTAGTCTTAATGCAGAGCATTTCCATGGGTTAACTAATTAGAAAGTTTCTCAAATTAAGTACTAAACCAGTACTTTTCTACTTGACTGAAAGTGGGTTTTTTTAACTCTTTATTTTTGAGATGCATGTTACACATTCTGCATATTTTATCCATCCTCACCAATCAGTTATATGATGTTCCACTTAGTAAGCAGTGATTTTAAAGCCATGATTTTAAGGGGTGGTTTCAGTCATCTGTTACAGTTTCAAATGCTTAATTGCTTTAATGGATTAAATCCGGCTTCAAAATTCTTTAGGTTCTTAGCACTGCAGAAATTAGTTTCCCTGTTCTGATTGTCACATAATGACAAACCCATTTCCTCAGTAGTTGTCAGATGGGGCATCTTTGAATGGACATGACCAGGTATTTGTGTGTGGAAAATTCTTATTATTTACCTCCTTTCACGTATTCTTGACTTATCTACTTACATTGCTCCAACGACTGAGGAGACGCAAAGCAACACCCTTGAAAGCAGTCAATCCAATGCAGTGCCAGGACTTCTAAGACACAGCTCTGTATAGAAACAAAATAAGAAGAATGGGGAAAAATACGCTGATAATAAAATGAATTATATATGTCCTTCTTCACTTTACTATTCCTGATTGTGTGAGGTGCCAGACTATTCTGACAGGACAGTTTTAGGGCAGAGAAGAGATGCAGTGTGGGTGGGAGAGCTACAAGACGCCAGCTTCTCCCACCCTATCTTGGCTTCTGTGGCAAGCTAGTCAGCTGCAGATCCAACTCATGCAGAAAAAGAAAAGTACATTTATTTAGGCCTAGGTCCATGACTTAAAATGTTATGTTGTTTTCTGTGTATTCAGGGAAACCTGATGATTTAACTTTGATTTAATGGCCCTACTAGCCTGACCTCTCCACACCTGTTATGACTCAGCTAACTTAGGATAGCAAAAGTGTTAAGATTATACAAGCATTTTATGTCATATTTGACTGTTTAAGCTGCTAAACTTTCATACAGTTTGGATGGCAAAACATTTTCTATTTGATAAAATAGTATGGAATCTGATATACCCATTTGAAAACTGTAGGTCTAGCAGCTATAAGTTTGTATAAGCTATGGTGTATATAGGCCCCCTTGAAAAGAAAACAGATTTTATTTAAGGCATATGCAAATGGCAGGCAGACACAAGCTATCCAGGAAATTGAGCACTATGCCTGAATCCATTCCTACTGGTATGAACAGCTTGGTCAGAGGTGGTGAGGGAGCAATGTGCCTTTAGCATGGTGCCCAAGGAATCAGATGCAGGATGTAGGTGACACCAGTTGAACACCCTCGTAAGTCAGAGAGGGTAAAGCTCTTTTACCTCTCTTGTTTCACAGAGACACCACTTCAAGAAGGAATGCAAGATTTGGGGGAGCAAAGAGCAAGGTTGGCTATCCATGCTTCTACAGCTCACAAGTGATGGCACTCACCATCACTGTGAAGAGGGGCAGTCTTGGACTGGCTTCAGAGCCAGAAAACATCAAGGATGTTTTCTGCACCTTCTTCAATGATTTGGCTGTTAGTCAGACATGTGCAAGAGATTGGCACTGGTACTGAAGAATTTTTCTGCTGGCAGACTCATTACAGGGCTTCTGTCATCTTTTGCTTTGCCTCTTGCAACTTATCTCTCTCCGAAAAATAGATATATATTGAATAAGAAGGCTAAGATATCATTAGGCTCGCCTACCCCATAGATTGCCCATTTGAAAAGACTTTTTCTGCTATTGAATTTCTCCTGTCTATTACAAGTTTTTACATCTCACTATTTCTTCCGGAGAGCTGGTTCTCATAAATTATGGAATGAGAGTATGACTCAAAATAAGGACAAGCAATATCCTCCAAAGAATTAATTTGAGGCTTCAACTAGATCTTTTCTGTTTGAGGCTATATAGAACATTATTTTTAACACACCCCAGCAAAAATAGCCATGTTTCAGGATATCTAGGGAAATGAAGAAAATCTTGAGAATCTGGCTAATACATTTTATGCTGGAAAAATCACAGAACCTCATTGAGGAGGAAGCTATACTAGAAAAAAAAAATAGGGCACAAAACAAATCTAACAGCTGAGAAGATGAAGGAGTCAGCTTTCAGAAACCAATAGAGTGTTATTCTTCAATACTATTTCTGCAGATTGCAGACTAAAATGTTGTCAACCTCCCTTTGGGAAGGTGTAAGAGCATCAGAGGAGAAAGAAAAGGAAATACTCTATCTACGGCTGTCAGAATGAAACTTAGTAATTCATTTTACATTAAACTTCCAGAATTGCAGCTAAGAAGAAGAGAAAAGGGTAATTTTAAAGTTCAGTGATTACTCCACCCACTTATTATTTTAATGTTCCAAAATACACAGTAGAGGCTTTAGAAGAAGGCCATGTAATTGCCATCTATAGAATAATCTGAGCATACCAAATTGAAGTGGACCCTTGCTGTTAACAAATACAGGTTTAGAAGTCAAAAAAACCACCCAGTGTTAATTGTAGTATGCTAAAAATCAGAGGAAAGCAACATATACATATCTCAAACCAAAACATAATTCAAAGAATGTAAGTACCATTTTATACATTTGTTTTCTATTGTTATTTTGTTTTTCATGTCTGCGGAAGGGTATTCTGTTCCGCCATTAAAGTTTTCTAGTTAATCACTACTCTTCAACAGCTTTCTTTAATAACAGATACAGCACTGTATGCTTAACAGCTGATGCAGGAACCTTGGCCTGGGGAGCCATGAGCATTGCTCAATGAATACTTCCAGCATGGGTTTGACCCTGTTTCTCCATGCTGACTCAACAACCTATCAAACAAAACATTTCATTATGTAGGCTCTGTGGGACATGTGGGATACAGAATAGAGAGCATGAAAGGGTAGGAACACTTCACTATTATTTTCTTATTATTTTGCAGTTACAGAATGTTTGGCAAATGATGGTACACACTGTTGCAAGGCAGATGCTATAAATTGGGTCAGTATGATATATACATGGCTGCCAAGGAGCTGTTTAAGTATATTTTCACTGTTTCCAGCAAAAATAACAAGAGAGAAGTAAAGACATCCTGAAGTAATTATGTCATTTGGAAGGAAAATATGGCAGGGATTTTTAAAACATACGTGCAAAAGGAAGAACAAATTGAACACATACAACACTTGAAATGGAAAAGGATTAATTGATAATCACAAAACTGTTCAGTTGTCTTGCCCTCACTTCAATCTGAAATCCAAATTATATCCTATGTAGAGTTACCAGCAAAATGAAAGGTGGGAACTGCTGTCTTTAGTTTGGATACCATTTTCAGTTTCTGTTCAAGGAATAAGGAAGTTTGTATTGACAGATGTGTTACAAACTAGGAATTAGTTAAAAGGGTAGAGCATTGAAGAGAAAGTCAGCTAATCAATTAAGCTATTAGCATACACCATTTATTCAGTATCTGAAATATGTTTTATAATCATCAAAGTCTGCCATGATAAAATCAAATTGCACTTTAAAATGCTGGAGCCTTTTTCTAAAACAATAGATAACAAAAGGCAAACAGTTTGCATGAATGGAGCAATAGGTTACTGTTCACTGTGATTTCAATTCTGAATTGATGAATTTTTGACTTTTTTTTTCAGATCTATCAATACAGGCCTTGGGATTTGCCAAAATATGCAAACAAGAGGCAAAAGAGACAGACTGAAAGGCCCTCGTGCGGTTCACAGTAAGGAGCTCTCTCTAAAACTTCTTAAGTCTTTAAACGTCATCGGTGAGAGACACCTTTTGTATTGCTGCTCACTGGTACATTATAATGCTTTTTTAACACTAGCATATCACTGCAACATGGGGAAATATAGCAACAGCCAAGGTCACTTGATAATGGGCTGGACTGCAAGGCCACGTCTGTGACTAAGTCAATCCTAAGTGATTAAGTAAGTCCTTTCCATCTCCAATGCCTCCAAAAAGAATCTCTGCCCTAAAATAATAAATATCCATAGGCAAGCCAAAAGAGAAAAAGATGTTTCCTCTAGAAAGGAACCAAGGGCCTTGAGGGAAATGGAAATGAAATTTTTTTGGTTTGGAAGGAAATAATATTGCTATGGGCTGTGGAGACAATCAAAATCCCATAAAGGAATCTAGTAATAGTAAATACCTATTTGCCCAAAAATTAAAGGAGGTTAGTTCGCTGCATGGTTTGGAAACACTTCTGAGCCATGTCTTTAAAGGCTCATGTATCTTTACGAATGCAATGCCTTGTGTTATCAAGCCCACTGCTGCAAGTCATTGAGGAGACTTTACACACTATTTTTAAGAATCTACCAGGAGGTTTGTGTTGCAAAGTTCCTAAGCATATTTCCTAACTTGTTAAATTTGCTACCCTGGTTTCCAGAGGCCCATCTAGCTTGCTTCATAGTGAGGGTAGTTTTTTTGAGCTCATTGAAGTGTTCAGTATTAAAATGTATGTGGCTAGCCAGAGATGTCTACTCCACAAAGGAAGAATATGTCCTTGTTGACCGTCTCTAAATTCCTATTTGCTTTATGCAACTACTTCTGAGAGCTTTATGGCCAACTGTTTACAACACGCCACATTTCATGCTATTCCTTTTTTGGTCTGGAAACTATTATTTTTTTTAATCCTATACTCTGTAATGCTATATTACTCACAGCAATCTTTCACCTTTGCCCATTTTATGGCACTGTTTAATGGCCTGATTTATGCTTAGAACTTGCAAAGTCACAGGTTACCAATGTCAAATGATCCTGCTTCTTGCACTCGTACTGGGATCGTGTTCTGCTCAGAATCTTTCCATGTATTTTAATCCATGCAGTTCTTTGAAAGCCAGCCCTTCTTATAAAATAGTCTCAGCTTTCTTGAGTTTGCTTTGAACATCCCTTTCCCCCATGGCATTGTTTGAAGCAAATCTGAGTAGATGTAGAAAGAAAACTTCAAGAATACCTAGAAAACAGGAAAAAGCTGACAGAAAGGTTTCATAGATTAGCAGACTTATCTGAAGTTGAAAGTTTGAGCCATTAGTAATGGTAGTAGAAGGAAACAGGAGTTTGGAAGCAAGAGTATTTTTTCCATCAGCTTGGCCCCCAGTTCTGCTTTTCTGCATATACAGAGCGTGGACAAATGTTTTTCCTCAGGACTTGCATGCTCAATATTTATTACATCCCGGCAGCATGATGTGATGTGCCAAGATCTCAGCTGGATCTGACCCAATATTCCAAAATTAGGCAAGTAAATGGGTGCAAGTCAAGTTAAGGTTTTTTCATAGAGTTCAAAAGGCAATTAATTTGTCCTGTAGATATTCACTCGGTTCGTGTTTTCCTGCTTTCAGCAATTACTCAAATGTCAAATACAGTGTGCCACTGCAGACCTGGGCCCTGATCTCAAATATTGGTTCCCTTCTATTCTCTGAACTCCAAGGGGGCTTCTCTTTTTGAACTTGCTCCTGTTTCACACCAAGAACAGCCTTTTGGCTCAGTGGATGTAATAACGCAATAAAAACGTTCCTGCATAATTTTTGTTTTACATCTGTGATAAGGTTCGCACAGGTGGTAAAATAAAAAAGATATTTCGAATAGCTCTGCTGACAAAAGGAGCAAGCAGCACGCCTGCCAGAGCAAATGTGCATCCTGATCAGCTCTGAAGTTACAAGTAAACAAGTACTAAACTATCCAAGGCATATGATGAATAACGACTGGTATTTATTTTCTCCTTCCTAGACCATGTGGGTAAGAAAAACTGGCATAAAGTATGCAGCTACAGTTGAGCAAATTTTTTTACTTTAATCTGGTTTAAATAACTAAAAGGTTTTCTCTCATCTTGAAACTATCTTATGAAGCTATTCATAAATTCTCTCCCCAATATGGGGATTTGAAATGATGCTTCCTGTTACCCAGCAGGGAGTCTTAATGTCAGGCCTTGAGTTTTGGGAGTGGTTTGTGAGATTCTTTCTTCTTTCTTTTGATGGTCTACTTGTGTAAAGATTTCGTAACAGAAAGGACGAAAATTCAATGGGACTCAATTCCTAAATGCAGAAGGTAGCCCACCACTGTATTCAGTCAGTATTGGTCCATCTTAATTACTTCTTTGATACAGGAGACAGAACAGACAGGGAAAAATGACAAAAGTTCATCCCAGAACAGCACACACCAGATTGGTTATATTGTGCTACCAGGTCTTGAATACTTGACTCACTGTATTGGAGACTGTAGGTTATAAGTAGCCATTAAAGTAACTTTTCCACAAGCAGAAGTATTTGCTTACTCATGTCTGCTAGCTGTCCAGAACAGATGGAAAGGAAGGCAACTTTAAGAAAAACATGGATCAAGTAAATTTAGATTAACCTTTCAGTCAACATTCATATCTGGCATTCATACAATGCAGAGCAGCGACTGAAAAAAAAAAACAAGGAGAAGTGGAGTAAATTGTTCTAAATACAGAAGAGAAGAATGGATTTGCCAGACCATTTCCAAAATGGGCTGGCAGCCTTTTACAGTGCTGAGCTTACCACAAGGAATGTGCACCATGTACCTTTACTCCAGGCCATGATCTCAGTTTAACCAGGAGCTCTAAGATTTCCAGCTATAACGCCTGTTCTAAGTTTTATCCCCTGATTAAAATTTTTAAATGGGGATATAATTGTGATGGGCTTTATTAATGAATGTATACCCTTCTATTGCATGTCAGGTTAGTGATTAAAATAAATTTAATATGTCTTGTTTTTTAAGACAGAATATTAAGCCTGGAGTAGAAAATAAATGCAAGATTTAGATTTGGTTTTGGACTGTATGCAGTTCCCTCAAGTCAAGCTAAAATGAAGAAATGATTGAAGCTAACACTCCATTTTTTGTATCATTTCTATTTTCTCTACAATTTATAACATATCTAGGCCCTTGTGATTGTTTGGATGAGGTTGTTTCAAGTTGCATTTACCGTTTCAGGTTATACATCATGGGTCTAATCCAAAGCAATGAGGATTTTCCTATCCTGTTTTGAGTAGACACCTGCTGAGACAGTGGCACTTCATCTTTCTGTTTACTGCAGTAGCCTTCAAGCCAGGCTTTGGCAGTCATTTACAACCCTGCTTCCCCTCCCTCCCCTATTTCTTCCCATGAGAGTAGATGCATTCCACAAAGGAGAAATGCTGGTAGCTTGAACCCTAGCTTCAGTCAACAGAATGTTATTATGCTCTTCTTCTACCATAAAAAAAAATTGTCTTAGTTTCATCTCTGCCCTGCTTCTTTACGTCTTCCTTGTCACCACATGAAAGTGCTGCTTCACACAAGGATATGTTGTAAGGCCAGGAGGAATTAATTCTTTACTGTGGCTTTCCTCCACACTTCTGCTTTGGTGCCAGTATCTGCAGAACTTATTTTACAGTTCTGTGTTGATCTGAAATGCTGAATGTTTCCTGGAAGACATACATTTTTCTCATTCTCAGTACCTCCCTCCCTCAGTGCATTCCCTCCCCCAATAGCTGTTGGAGGAGAAATCCCAAATTCCTCAGAAATTAAGATGCAGGTGGGAATAATTTTTACACGTGCTATGGCTTGAAGCTTTTATGCATTTCAACTATTCAGATCTGTATGGGTGGAAAATATATAAAGTTAATTACAGTGATTAAAATATATCTCTGAATTTATGAAGATAAAACTCTAACAGGAAAAAAGAGAAAGAAAAAGCAATTTTAGCACAATGGAAATATTGAGATTTTGAAAATGACATGGCTTGAATTGACAGAATGGGCAGAAATGGTATTTCTACTGTTCGCTACTCTTTGCTATACCTTTACCTTCCTCCATAAAAAGGTTGGAAAAACTGGAAAGGCAACAACAGGGCAGGAATGGTGTCTGCCTTACGCAGCAAGGTCTCTGCAGTCACCATAAAATGCTCTATAAAATGACCTATTATTGATGCAACGAACACACTGTCAGATAAAAGGCAACGTTATATCTCACAGAGTAATAAATTGTTCTTTGTTGCATGATATAAAATTGCAGCATCTCTCACTGATGCTATTTTCTTTTACGGTATGTCATAAAAGAAGCCCCAAACCAACAACTATTTAACTGACTTTTACACGGGATGCTCCTAGGGCTTTTGAAGGTTTTTTTTCCTGTTCTTGGAAAGCCAATGCTGCTGCATGCACTGGCATGTCCTCTACAGAGGGCAAAGCCCGAATCTTCAGGGATTTTGGTATGAGTTACAGCGGAGGGCTCTGCAGGGGGATGGCAGCGGGGGAGCCAGGGCACGGGGCAGCAGCAGTGGCTCTGGCAGGAGGCAGCATTGCCCCAGCTGCTGGTGAGCTGCCCTCCCAGGCTTGCGTTGCTGCTTCTTGAAGCAGGTAAGAGCTCACAAGCTTGTGTGTGCTGTGTTCATGCTGTTATTTGGTTAATGACCCCTTCTAAATGTGACCTCTGTTGTTGCTGCTGCCTGGCGCAAGGGTTGCTCACAGACTGCAGGAGGTGAACAGGATCCTCTTTTTTTTTTTTTTTTGGTGAACTAATCTCATTGTTCCATTGCCCGAATAACTGAGAACAACTGACCTTGGTTTTCAACCTGTGTAAATAGTGGCATTATGTGGTCAAAACAGATGGAGGAGAAAAAAACAACCACCAGTAGATGAGAGTGATGGTCAGATAATAAATATTAAAAAAATCAGCATCTGTTGTCCTAAAATGACATGCTGCCTTGTGCTGACCACTGTGGAGTGGGAAGCTGCTCCCCTGTGTAGAGGCTGCTGTCTTGCATCCAACATCTGTTTGGGGTGGGAGGCACTGGTGCCAGCAGCACTGCCACCCCACAGCTTTCCCAGGCCCTTCCAGCAAAAATTGGAACTGCCCAGCAAGGTCAGAAACCCCTGCCCAGCTCTGAGGTTGCAGAGCATCTCCAGAGAACTTAGAGGCTGCTCTGTCAGAAGGTGCAGGCAGAATAAACTCACAAGAAGCAGCTTGGGATACTGGAGATAAGCAACAGTTTTCTTATCTGGGTAAGCTGATGAGAAGCTCTGCCAGTTGGAGGCTCACGTCAAAATGAGGGAATGAACATTTATTCTCCCTAGACTGTGCTAATCAGAGATATTCCAGTGCAAGTTCTGAGTAAGAGGAGGTAAGATAGTACGGGGAGAAATTTGGGTAGCCACAGCAGTCCATGGTGCATAAGCAAAACACAGGCCCCTGCACTCTTCCCTCTCTGCTGTGGTAAAAGCGTTTTTATTTTTAATGCTTTCTGCAAAAGGTACAAGGGCCATCTTCCCTGGAAATGGGTGGCTATTCCTTTCTTTGTAGAGAGGAAGATGGGGGAAAAGGGAAGAGACCTGGGAAAGGGTAGGAATGGCGTTATGCCCCTGCTCCCAGATTGTCTTGGCATCTGGGACTGTTGCACAGAAAGCATGTGCTAGGAGCAGCTGGAAATTAATCACAGAATGATATGGGGTTGGAAGAGACAACCAGGAAGGGACAACAAAGGTAATTCAGGTACCCATGTGAAGCGGGTATGCTCCTGTTATTAGAGTTGAAATAGGATTTCAGGTGGGAATGGGGGATCTGAAGAGGCAGGGAAATCAAATACTTTATAGTGCTGGCATGCTTGGAGGCATTTTGCAACTTGCTCCATTTCTGAACCAGCATTTCCAGAAATCACACTGCTAGCCAGCAGTGCAGTGTTTCTCCCAGCAGTGCTTTCAAGAGTAATGCAAAAACCATCACAGCCTAGTGGCATTGAAGACTACTACTTGGCAACCTGCAGCATCGAGTTTGAGCTCTCAGTCTATTGTTATTAGTGACGAATATCCAAAAATAAAGTGAAGGCCTAAATATTGCTACTCACAGTGCATCCCATTCAACAATACTTCTAGTTTCAGCCTCCAAATGCAATATTTGGGAGGACGCTGTTTGGTTCATTTTCTTCAGACAGGAAAAACATATTTCCTAATATTTTTTAGCCCAGCTTGTCTGCTCTGAATAGATTTCCAGAAAAGCTGCATCATAACATTTCATCTTGGACTCAAAGCAAAAGCCATGCACTCATAATGTTTCCTCTTCTGGAAGGAAATGTTATAGAATGGGGACAGGTGCAAGATGAACTGCATACAGAATTTTGCTTCTACTTTCCTGAGTAATACCTGCAATGGTGGCACAGAGGGGAAAAAAAATCAATCAGTTGTAAAAGCCATGTGATATTTGGCCTGGATTATCAGTATGAGTGAATATGGAAAACTACTTTCAAAAGTATATACACTGAAATGCTTCTGTTACTCTTAGCCCTTGTGTGTGGATTATGCAGAGGAATCCCTCACAAGTGTATCATTTGAAGATTGTGAAAAGTTAGTAAACCATCTTTCCTTGAAACTAATACTGTTATTAAAGTAGAACAAGGTAGGGTTTTTTACAAGCATTAGATTAAAAGGGAACATGATGATTATTATTTAATCAGATTAATTAGCAGATTTTGTATTGAATGCCTCAGATATCAGTGAAAACACTTGGCCTCAGGGGTAGGGGTATATTCAGGTAACTTGCTGCTCTGCTGAGATACGGACATTTATTTTGTCCCCTGCTACTGCTGCTTGATGGAAGTATGCAGGTGCCTCATTTGCTGAAGGAGGTTTAAGGCCCTGGAGAAACTTACGTGGGAAGTGTTGAATTCAGAGGAAACATTTTATTCTGTTTTCAGTAAAAGTAGACCAGAAGAGAAGTCTTTGAGTAACACAATGAAAAGGGGTGAGGTGCATATAACTGTGGCAAAACATGCTGAAGTCCAATCTCCAATACTTCTTTCATAGGAATTCAAAATGGGTAAGTCAGTGCCTGTCACTCTAGAAAGAAATACTTTGATTTTTGTTTCGTTTGTTTGCTTTACAAAAAGGTGCCCATGCCTTTTTTTGCTTCCTAAATAACATGACATATATCCAGCTAAGTATGTGCAAATGACGTGTGCTTTCTTCAATTTAGCAACTATAGCAGCTTAAGAAACTAGGGAATGGTCTTGGGCACTGCAAGAGATAAAACACAGGAATAAAAGATGTGGAGGAGAGGGAAAGGCCAAGCTAATCACATCACACTTTCTCTGTAAAACCAAGAATGATAGTCAGTCTATTTCTAAAAGATGTACCTGAAAAGATATTCTAATAGGCAAGATCATTAATATTATAATGAAGTAACAAAATGTCACATGAGCTTGGTCATCCCTACTCAGGGGTCTCTGTATAATACTCCATTGTGTGGTATGGGCACAGCCATTACTTTGCACTCTAGTCTAATCATATTATTTATAGCTTTTAAGCCTCATGATAATTGATGTATTCTACCATATTTTGTCTTAACATAGAAAATAGAAAAAATATTAGGGGAGCTGTTCAAGTAATCCATGATTTATACTATATCCTTTCTCAGTTATTACTCTGTATATAACCATTGTTGCAATAGAAATAAAGAAAAAAATTCCACTTTCCAGTAATCAGTTTAATAGTTATATATAGGTATACTGCATCTAGGATGTCATTCATCTAGGCTATCCCTCAGTCTCTATACTCAACATTATAAGCACTTCCATTGTGTCAACCTATAGCAAGAGCCAATGCCTGGAACGGACATTTAGAGAGAAAATAGCAGAGGAAATAGCATTGGCAGTTCAATAGCTATCAATCACCTTTCCAAGTCAGTGCTAAAATGTTACCCGTTAGTATAGTTCTAAGGGAAACAGTGCTATTAGAGTGGCTGAGTAATATCCCCAAGTCTGTTCCAGTACGTTTCTACCAAGTAGAAGCCTGAAGGTGCATAAGGTATTCCCAAAGCCTGCTTCCTGTTGAAAGAAAATTGCCTTGGCATAGGATCTCTGCAAGACAGCTGCAGAAGGCTCCCTGGAGAACCCCTTCTAGGCTCCAGCATACCAAGAGAGAGCGGAGCCAAGGACAAAGGTTGGAGGAACATGCTAAGAGCACAGCTTTTGCATTACCCCAGTGCAGATGTTTGGAGTGGCACTATAATCCACTTGCACGTGCAAATATGGCCCAGTCTTTTGAACTGTCTAAATTACAGTGCAGTTGTAAGATAGACATAATCAGGTGGATGTGAGAACGGCTGAATATTAGCTTTAGCTACTGCTTTTTTGCCCCCCACCCCACGCCCTGACTCCATGGGCTCCAAGTTGAACCCGTGTGCTGTGTATTCATTGGCTCTTTTCACAAAAGAAAGCTGGGCAGAGATCTGCAGGTTGAAGATGACTAAAAATATTCGGGATACATGGTTGTATTGCTGCTTTCCAGCTAATTATCTTTGCTGAAAACCACTTTTTTTTTAGTTTTGGCATCACGTTTCTTGAAGGAAGCCATGCTTGGGAACCGACATGGGTACCTCTGCATTCATGGTATGCTGCATGGTTGATACTAGCTGGTTTTGGTTTTCTTGTGGGTTTTCTTTCTTTGTTTACCTATAAATTCTTCGGTAGGGATCTAATTCTAAGACAGTATTCCCAATTCTCATGCTTAATCTTCTGTGCCTAACCCCCCTCACATCATGTTTCATGCAGTCTCCAGCATCAGCCATTGAATTGCACTCCTGCATCTGGGGATCGTGATCCTGAACATTACCACCAACTCAATGGAGATTTAGAAAGGTAGCCCTGTGTTTAGAACTAGTGTTATCTTTGCTTGGTCAATGTTTTGTTTCTGTAGTGTCACCATCTTAATTGTAAGTTCAAGGCTCCCTTCATATTTAAATTTCTGGGTTTCATTCCTGGTCTTTTTTTGCCTTGACACAACTACCCTGACACAGAAAGGCTCTGTGTAGAAAGCAGTTGTCTTTGGTCTAAGGGGAGAAAATACGTTATTTTTTCTTACAGAATACTGGTATCTATTCTCTTCCTTCCCCTCTACTGTTTCTGATGGTACCTTAATTTCGTGCTCAGTGTGATAAAAAACCAAAGGCCAATACCATGTTCACTCCTTACGTTTTTTTTATTACAGGACAGATTACAGTTTTTGTATAGACCAGAAATACCCAGGCTGAGACTTGAAGAAAATCAAATCATGCACTGCAGTTTTAGCAGCTTGATTCACAGTACCATTTATTCAACAGAATGATCAGGTAAGCCTAGATGTTGATTTGGGCATATAAAACCTTCTGTGCATGTTAATATTAAATTTAGGTAGAAGCTAATTTTTATTACTTCAAGCTACATCCTCGTGGTTAGGTTAGTATAGAGAATTAAAATATGAAAATAATCCTCATGAATGAAAATTAGTGGTGTTTAAGGTATCAGTTTAAAAACCTGTTTGGCCCAAGAATTTTCTGAAATATCTCTGGAAATATATAATATTGGCCTAAAATAAGCCAAGCAGATTTTATTTGCTTTTCCATATTTAAGACATGGTGTATATATAATTACTGGTTTAAGAACAATTTATCTATTAATCCTACATTCAAACTTTTAAATAGATAATATTTAGAGTTCATCTGTGCTTGATGTTTAACTACGCCATCAGCTTTTCAGTTACTGAGAACACAAAGATAAAAGTGTAAACATTTCAAAGGATATCTATGGAAAGTTTTAATTTACATAACATTTTCCATTCAGCGACTAAAAAAAGCCATGTTTACTTTTTTATTGTTATTATTGCTCATGTTACTTTTTCAGAATGAAAGTGTTACTTTTTCAGAATGCATCAGAATATGCCGAGTTAATATGTCAAAAAAATGTCAAAATAATCTTCTGAAGTATCAGTCAAAAATTGCTGACAGGGATTAAAACTACTGGGTCTTATACATTATCAAGTATATCTGGAAGTTAATTTTCATAAAGTCCTCCTTTCTTTTATAAATCAGAACTAGTTCTTTGGCATGTCCTTGAAAACTTTGTTCTCATCTGCTGAAGCAGACTTCCTTATTCACCCAAAAAGAGGCAAAAAACTGATTTATGACAAATAATTGGCATGCACTGACAACTAATGGGAAGGAATCCAAAGAATGTCCAGCAATGAAGCCATTTAAAAGATAATAGGTTTGTGACATATAATTGGACAATCAGCATTAGTATCACTTTATATGAATACACTCATTCAAATGCACATTCAAATAAGAAGTGAAGAAACAGGAACAATGTTTGTGCCTCATTTCTGCAGGGGTTTTGCATTATTTTCATTAAATTGAGTTGGTGAGTGGGCAGCTCTGGATTAGGATTTGAATAGCTCACAATCAGGTACCAGTGGAAAGGAAAAGAGAAGCATGAATGTACCTATTAGGAACATGGAAGAATTGTTTTTTCTAGTTGATTACTACGACATTATTCACAAATTTGGTCATTCTGTTGCCTACAGATGACAACTCTGTACATCAAGACGGTAAAGAGGGGAGACCTAGGTTTAAGGTTCCTGAATGAATAGTTTACTGTAAAGTAGCTTTGGGGAAACCACTGAATCCACATGTGGGTACTAAATGAAGAGGAAGCATGAAAGTAGGAATGAAAGTTACATTTTTGGATAGTTAGGAGACTAAGAGACAGTCTACTGTTTGCACCTTAAATTCAGAGAAGCAAGCTGTAGGGCAAAGGAATGTCAACTGAAGTTGCTCTAAAGAATTTTTATTTTATATTTTATTTACTTTAAGGAAGACAGTATTCGCTACTGATTGCTGTCTCTCTAAGAAACTCCTAATTTATTTTTTTTCTATACATATCTGCAGTCATATGTATGATGGAGAAGACAGAAGTTTCATCAACTAGTTTACTCTATTTCAAAGAAAACATGGAAAGTTGGAGTGTTTAGCTGAGATAAAAGTAAGGATTGGAAAGCTTTACAACTTACTTGCAAAATGTGGAAAAAACACTGGAAAAGCTGGGGAAAAAAAAAAGTCTTTTAAGACATCTATTCTAGAACTAGAGACTATATATAAAATAATCAGACCACATTAGATCCTGCTCTGAGGATCAAGTTTTGATGCAAACTTGTGGCTAAATTGAAAAGTTGTCTTCATTAAGGCAAGTAATTTGGTAGCAGAGGTAGATGACAACAGAGTTGCCCTTCTTTTCATCTGAAGATGTTAATTTTTGGCACTCCATAAAAAGAGTCCTGGGACTCCTAATTTTGTGACTAACCACATGGGAATCAATTAGCTTCTTTTATCCTCTAATGAGAAGACTGAGCCTTGACTCTGAAAACCAGACTGTACTAGAGGATATTTCAAAGTGGAATTAAAACTTAAAAGAACCAGCAAAAACATAATGTTCACTTATTGGGGAAAAATTAGAAAACAAGATTAAGTTTGTGGCTGAAAAAAAGATCAAGCCTTCATATTGAAAGAAATGAAATAGCCTTTGTCCTAAATATATCTGTGCATGTCATATCTTATAGAATAGAATCTTCATGCCTGAATGCTTGGGTTTTTTCCCCCAGAAAAAAAATATGGCATGACATCCAGTAAATTCAACACACAGAGTATTTCTCAGAAACCTGCGCTAAGCCAACCAAGAAGACTGATATTGCTTAAGTAAATCCCCCAGAACAAAATGGGTATAATTCTTTAACAACTGAGTGCCTGGCCAAGTTCTAATATGTGTGACTGCTGACCATAGAGGGTTTTATGTCACAGAAGCCAAAAATATTGTGTGAAAAGGAGCTCTATAACATACCACATTATGCTTTCCTTCTGTGAAACTGTAAGTACAGTACTCATGAAACTGTGAACACATTTTGGAAGTAAGTCTTTTTCATTACTGGATGCAAAAGTGTTTAATTATTTGGAAATCTGTCCACTCAACTCCAAAGACTAGTAATAGCAACATCAAGATTTCCACAAGGAAAACCTTCTTTCTCTTTCCAAAAACCCATAAGCCCTAGAAGCAGGGAGACATGCCAGAAGTCAACAATCTGAAGACAAAGAGATGCATAGAGAAAGATTCAGTTTTAATTTTTATGTTCTTAGAGAAAGAAGTGATATGCTTAAAGATATCATTAACCATTATTGTTGCTTGATAATGCTAAAATTTGTATGCGGTGTTCTAGACTGTGTTATCCTAATAAAAATTGATTAATCCCAGTCACTAGAAAATAAAACCTTTATGCCAAGTATTAAATATTGTAAATTACTTACAATAGTTATAGGAAAAGGAAAGGTTTTATACATTGTTCCTTTTTATTGGGAAGTTACCATTTAACTCTTGCATCACTACAATTCTATCTTAGCTTATTCTGAATTCTGGCAGTTGCAGAGAGGAATTGGAGAAGTTTTTGTGTAGAGTTAAGATTCCTGACATGAAAAGAGCTCTTGGTTTATAGAAGAGATAAAATATTTAAGCACATGACTCTCAGACAGTAAAGGTTAATATTCATGGACTTAGTTTATATCTTTGAGCTTCACTGGAATTAATGATGAACTCATCAACTTAGTTTGTATCATTTCAGAAGAAGCACCAGAAGAAAAATGTGACTTGAACACAACTCTTCTGCTGTTTCTCAGTTGTCAGAACAACAGGGTAATTTATTCCAGTTCTCTTGTAAGTTTAGCATGCTCTCCATCATAAATCTGGCCACATCTGTTGGCTGACGCGTGGGGCCTTGGTGCTAACCTGAAAAAATGTCAGCTTCTTTTATGCAGCTATATGATGAACGTGGTAGGTTCTCTCTACTGTAGTGCCTGTAGCTGCAACACAGGAGGGTCAGCAAAATGCACAGGAGGGTCAGCAAAATGGGCTATATATCCTGCTGCTTTTATGCATGAACATGTGTAGCTTGAAGACACAATCAAAACTTCACGATTCCTTACTAGTGAAATAGCCTGGTGTCTTTTCATGTCTTTAAATGCTGTGATTTGGGAAACTAAACTGTCATCTTTCTTCCCAAATTTAAAAGAGAAAACACTTTTGTAACTATAAAATTATATTTGAAAAGAGGAAAGGTTCTTGTTCTATGTAGCAGCCAGCTACAGTACTCATCCCTTTCCTTAAAGTGGGAGAAGTGCTATCCTTCAGGTTGTGACCGAATTTCTGTTCCTATTGCCAGTGATTTCAACTTCTGAAACATGATCTTTGTCAGGAGAAGACTTCATTTGCTGAATCAATTAGCAGTGCTATAGATCTACAGGTGCTTCTACCTCGACTTGTGCAAAGCATTTGACACTGTTCCACATGATATCCTTGTCTCTAAATTGGAGAGACATGGATTTGATGGATGGACCACTGAGTGGACAAGGAATTGGCTGGATGGCTGCACTCAAAAAGTTGCAGTCAGTGGTTCCATGTCCAAGTGGTGACTAGTGAAAAGTGGTGTTCCTCAGAGGTCAGCACTGGGACCGGTGCTGTTTAAAGGCTTTCTTGGTGACATGGACAGTGGGATTGAGTGCACCCTCAGTGAGTTTGCTGATGACACCAAGCTGTGTGGTACAATCAACACAGTGGTGGGAAAGAATGCTGTCCTGAGTGACCTGAAGAGCCTTGAGAGGTGGGCCCATGCAAACCTCATGAAGTTCAACCAGGCCAAGTGCAAGGTCCTGCATGTGGGTCAGGGCAATCCCAGGCACAAATACAGGTTGGGCAGAGAACGGGCTGAGGGAAGCCCTGAGGAGAAGGGCTTGGGGGCGTTGGTAGACAAGAAGCTCAGCATGAGCCAACAATGTGCACTGGCAGCCCAGAAACCAAACCTAATCCTGGGCTGCATAAAAAGAAGTGTGTCCAGCAGGTCGAGGGAGGTGATTCTGCCCCTCTACTCTGCTCAGATGAGACCCCACCTGCAGTACTGCTTCCAGCTCTGGACCCCCCACGTAAGGACATGGACCCTTAAAGCCCTTCCAGAGGAGGGCCATGAAGATGATCAGAGGGCTGGGGAACATCTCCTGTGAGGATAGGCTGGGAGAGTTGGAGTTGTTCAACCTGGAGAAGAGAAGGCTCCAGGGAGACCTTCTTTTGGCATTTCAGTACCTAAAAGGGGCTTACAGGAAAGATGGGGAGAGACTCTTTATCAGTGAGTGGAATGATAGGATGAGGAGGAACAGTTTTAAACTGAAAAAGAGTAGATTTAGATTAGATATAAGGAAGACATTCTTTACTGCGAGTGTGGTAACACACTGGAACAGGTCGCCCAGAGAAGTTATGGGTCCCCCATCCCTGGAAGTGTTCAAGACCAACCTGGTCTGGTGGGAGGTGTCCCTGCCCATGCAGGGGGGTTGGAATTAGATGATATTTAGTGTCCCTTCTAACCTGAAACATTCTATGATTCTATCTACACAGAATATGGTGCAGATGGGCAGCTTTATTATATCTATTTTCCCATGCATTTAGCAGACACATGGAGGCTATCACATTTAAAAATAAAAGATTACTGTAATTTCTCCTTGATAAATTAATGGATCAATTACAAGTAAAAATTTTTACTTTTCTAAATAATGAAGGAGCATCATGGTGTTTCTCTGGTATTTATAACCTACATATGCACCTACTCCTGTTCTCTAAAAGAGACTAACGATGTATCAGTTAGGAAAGAAGTAATTTTAAAATTATATACTGTATCCTAAAAGTATATTAGAATGAAGTTGTGAGGTGGCGAAGTCAACAATTTAAATTACAGGTGAAGTAGCTACCTTTCCAATTCTCATTTTGTTCTTTCTGTATATACATTATAGTATTGTCTCTGATTACATCATATACTTGATTGCTGTTTCATGCAGTGTAGAGGATTGAGATTGCTCATTGAAAAGAAATTTCCTGTGTGTGACCTGTACTTTATTTACAGTGATCTTTTCAGATGCTACTTAAAATACGTAATTATTAAGTTCTTTGTGGACCATCTCCTGTGAAGCCAATGAAATGCAGAAATATTACCTAGACTTCCAGAAGTGAACTAACCAGTTTAACATCTGAGCACCTAATTATCTCAGAAGGAGCAGGGTTTTTTTCAAAACATGGATTTGTATTTTTGAAGTATAGCTTTTAGCAACTGTAGGTTCAGCTGTGGCTTGCCTGCAGTTCTGCACAGTTGAGACCCTCATGCCCTAATTGGACACCTGGGATAAGATGACTAGAGAATCAGCCACAGATGCTAACCATTCAGCGACAGGGAGTTTTATATTATCTTTCAGGGCAGCCTTTTACTGCCTTAACTGATATCATCCTTTCTGTTTTTTATCCAGGAGATAGGTAATCTTATGCTTCATTCCCTAGATGCCATACAGCTTCTGCCAGGGGGGTGAGGCAAGCACAAACAAACAAATCACATTTTCTCTATGGATTTCACAGAACACAGAATGATGCAACACTCCTCTTGCGGTGGGGGAGGGAAAAAAGTGTGCCATGTTCATAAAAGTTTTTTATGAACATATAAGAATGAAAAGTACGCTAGCATCAGAAAAATAAATTATGAGATTTTTAACCTCTTGAAGTTTGATTTTGAAACTGCAATAAAAAAGACAACCTTTATACATCTCACTGGAAAAGAAAGGATTCTTGAGAAGATGCCTCTTACAGGAACAGAATATAATATGAAACATCACCACCAGCATATTTTTTTGCATACCAACAAAGATGGGTTTTGCATTAATTTTTTTAAAGACACAACACAAAATGACATCCTTCATTACACAGACCAGTCTTGATGCCTTGTCTTCAACTACAAGTTTGATAAAGCTGATTTCAGCAGACAGTAACTAAACAGATTTGTCTGAGGCAGATAGTGTGTGTGGTGTAAGACATACATTTTCTCAAACAATGCAAATGTATGCAGCAGTATTTTTCACTATTTTATTTTAAGTATTTGTGAGAGTTCAGTTCTGCCAGCTGATTAATGTTGACTCTCAAACATTCCTGCTGAGCTCCTCTGGAATATATAGCCAAGGTCTTTGCCACACCGTAAGGGAAGAGTCCTTCCATGCAACTTCATATTCCTGGGCACATACTAGATTTTCCTGAATGTCATAGGCATAATGGCTTAAATAGATTTCTCAAGTGCAAGTACTCCGTTCATGTGATGACAATCATGTGTGACAGGATTTTCTACAACCTGCCAAGTTCCTTGGGCACAGAAAAGCAATGAGCAAAGATGACTCTGAAGGATTACATGCTCTGGGTGGTCCTGCTTTAGCAGGGGAGTTGGACTAGATGATCTCTATGGTCCCTTCCAACTCTAAAAATTCAGTGAAATTCAGATCCCTGGTCTTCAAGGCAGACTGGGCATTCTGTATTTCATAAGAAGTACACAGCTATCCAGCAAAATCAGGCAGGCGCAGATAAATTTGCAATACCCATTTGAAGAGAGTGGAAATACAACTAGTTTCTGTACTTTGGCTTTATGTTCCATTTTAATATGCAACACAAATCCAAGATGTCTTTGGCCAAAATACCAACTCTACCTGTGAAAATTTGAACTCTCAGGAACAGATTTGGTATGGAGCAAAAAGAAATATTTTTCTTTATTATTGTTTATTTGTTTATTATTTGTTTATTGTTATTAGAAGCGCAAAGGTAGTTCCAACCTGGACAGATTTAATCTTTCCACGTGCCTCAGAAATGGATTGTCTTTTCTGATCTCCCATCTCCCATATATAGGTCATTGGGTCCTGAATCAGAAAACAACTCCCTGTTGCTCACGGGACAGTGATGTTCTATATTACAGAAGAGTGAAAGGAAATAGGAACAGGTGAAGAAACAAATCCTTGTGGAAAAAGAGAACAGGTAATCCTGGAAAAACAAATCTGCATGAAAGTTTACAAATGAATATGTATTTTGGTGTCACTACAAGATTTAAGCCAAAATCCAATTAAGTTAGTGAAAGGCTCCTCCTCTCAACAGAAAAGGGTTAATTATGCATCTGCACATTCCAGGGCTTTACTCAGTCTGACTTTGAAAGTAGTAGTCTACTACTACTTTGAAAGTAGTATGCTATGTGGCTTCTTTCCTGAAGCCACATTTTCTGCTGAAACAGGGCAGATGTTAGGGAGGCTGAGGTGGAGGGGTAGGAAGAATTTCTGTACCTTCACAGAATCGCAAGATCTGGTGCAGTAAATCATATGATAGGTTTAAATTAAATTGTGCTGGAGTAACTTTATTGCTTTTAAAACACACAAAAAATGTACAGTATTACTAGATGAGAAAACATTAAATAAATGAGCTAATTACATGCCCACTTACCTCTGTGCTAAGCATGATACATCAAAATTAATTTATGTATGCTTATTGTAGGCGGAGTATAGCTCTATGGAATACATTATAGAGTTATTATTTTGCAGTCTATTTGATACCGTACCTTTTTAAATTCTACTCCCAGTCTAAATTGGATTATAAAAATCACAAAAACAAGGCAGAATAATAAATAGGACTAAATTAGAATGTGTGTGTGGAAGTAACGGAATGAATATTCAGAAACAAAAGCAGTAAATATTATGCCTCCATTAACAACTTCATACATTGTCTGAAACTGGAAGTAAGCAGCATCTCAGCAGTGAGATGCAAAAATGATATTGAATTAGAAAATTTGGTGTACACCAGACAGTGGGGGCATAGTATTTACCTTCATGGTTGCAGCACTCTTAATGACACCACATATAAAGAGTTTTTCTCTCATTGCTCTTGGTAGTGAAGAGTATGTTGTGCTGGGACTTTAATTTTATTGATTCCTTCTTAATTTACAGAATGTTGATGTAAAGTTTTAAAAAAAAATTGTTATATGATTTAAGTCCTTAAATTGATGGATTCTCTTTCTTTCTTCTGTTTGTTATAGAAACTGCATTTGTCTGAAGTGCTTGAACTGAGGCACTAAGCATGATCATCTCAAAATTTGTGGGAAATACTATATTATGTAAAGCAGAGATGTACTAAGTCCACAGTTATACTGATAAAAGCTCCTTTAAGCAAACTTAATATTTCCACGTGTCACTTTTTCCAGTGATACGAAATAGTACACTGAAATCCCTGTAAAGTCCTACCAGAAAGGGAACTTCTGGATTCCTACAGTACTGTGGATTTTCACTGCATGCATTATCTGTCCTGTTGACAGATCAGTTGGACCATGTACCACACTTAGTTTTAAGCCAACATAAAAATTAATGAAAGAGATGGTAGCCCTTAATTTTCAGGAGGCTGGTGTAGTTTTTGGAATATCCCTGGATCACCATGTGCATATCCATACAGTGTGTAAACAAGGTTTTATTTTGCAAAGCCCTATGATACAGCTGTTTCTAATTTTCATCTTGCAGATGCTATCTTGCTTACAGGATAGCTTAGTTTAAAAGCTGTGTTGACTCATAAGACCAAGATGTACAATATTCGATTTTGATTGAAAAGCATTTAACTCCTTTATCATCCACAGGGCAAAAAGCTTGATAAAACCATATTTTACTAGAAGAAGACTGTAGGTTCAGAAGTAGTGTCAAAGCTCTCTTTTTCTGTGAAGCACAGACTGTAAAAGTCTAAAAAATATGCTTATTCATCTTATTACGGAAAGTCCTGGTGACTCACTGCACTGGCGAGAGAAGGTGGTTTAGTTTAGTTGTTACTGTTTGTAATTGAGTTTGCTGTTAAGATGGAAACAAAACAGAAACAATATGGAAGATTCCCTGAGTGTATGTGAGTATGTCTTCTGCCTTTTAGTGTTCGCATGCCCTCTGGGTTAAGGAGCAGGGGAGCGTTCTACAGGCACATGACTGAACCAGTCAGTTATTAACAGTGCCTAAGACAAGAACAAAAGGAAAAAAAGGAAGAAAAAAGAGGAAATCTTAGTCTTCCCCCATCTTCCCCAGAGCCAGGACTTGGAGCGATGGAATTTCCCTAGTGGGGAAACAAAGACATAATGTCTAACTGCAAGGCCATAAAGGCTCAGAGGGAGAGCGTACAGTGTCCAGAAGTACGGAAGAGCACTGACCCCAAAGGTCAAAAAGATGGAGAGAAAGAGAAACTCAGTTCAGAGTATGTGCAGAAAGTTCAAGTACCCAGCCACAGACTAAAGAAGGCTTGGGAGTATTGAAGCAAAGGAAGCAGAGTAGATGTTATTCTGTTTTTATACAGCTGTCTATCTGAATGCACACATACAAACACAGACATATTCTCCAAGTAACTAATGAAAGAAAAAAATTGTGAACCTGATTTCCTTTTATGTTCAACCAATATGTACTCCTAGAAATACTACAGCTAATGAGATCTGAGAACAGATTTGCTCAAGCTTCTGGGGAATGGGGAGAACTAGTCTGGGTGATGCAAATTTAGGACAGGGGAGGCAGTTCTAATGACTGTAACAAACAGGGAACTTGTTCCCTTCCATGTGTGCCACAGGAAAATCAGGAGCTGAAAGCTATTATTAAGAAAGCAGCTGGCTGTTGTACTGACTTCTATAGGTAGCAAACTCACATGTCCAGCCAGTGGGAGCTCTACTGAGGTTGTGAAAGAGAACAGCGTTTGTATTAGAAGATAAGGTGTTATTCTTAGTAAAGAACTCACTGCGACTCAGCTTTTTCTGTTATTACCAAACCTGACTTCTTCAGAAACTTGACAGCTATTGATTCAAGTTAATAATCTCTAAATTAGTTGCCGGTTCCTTCCCAGAGGAATGCAAGCCAGTCATCAGGAAGTCAAAAACATTATGCTATCAGCATTTTCACTTCATATCACTCAACCCAAGTTTCTTTTCTCCTCAGTACACGTCTATTGTGCACATTACTCAAGTGCAGATCCTTTTTTTTTTTTTTTTCCCCCCTCTGAACACCCTAATATGTAGGCTTCAGCATTTGAAGGAATAATACAGGTTCTTACCTTCATTCTCAGTTTTTACAGGCGCCGGTATACAATACAGCAACCTTGTTGCCTCAGTCTTCTCTGACAACCTCTCGTCACACCTCTTGAGTGGATGGACCTGCGGCAGACTCTGGGGGAGAAAGTCCCTCCCACTGTAAGACTTCAGGCTTGTGACCACCTGAGGAACCCGAACACACAGAAGTCCATGATACATGACAGGATGCATCCCAGAGTCCTGAGGAAATTGGTTGATGCAGTTGCCAAGCCACTCTCCATGATATTTGAAAAGTCAGTCAGGTGAAGCACCCGGTGACTGGAAAAAGGGAAACATTGCATCCATTGTTAAAAAGGGTGCGACGGAGACCGGCTCCAGGGCAGGTAAGACTGCGCTGGGAGAAGGGATCTGTAGCTAAAAAGGCCGACGGAAAGCTCTTTTGGGGGCTTTTTTGACGCCGGGCAAAACCTCCTCCTCTTTGTGCTGGGGGCTGACAGGCGGCGGGCGGGCTGCTGACTAGGCCTGGGCGGAGCCAGCGCCTCCCGCCGTTCATCACACCGGCAGGTGATGAGGAGCCGCAGGGAGGGCCGAGTGTGTCCTGGTCGGTGCCTCACGTGGCTGTACCTTGTACGGCAGGGTCCTGAGCCTCTGTCATTGTACAAGGTAAGTTCAGTTCCTTTTAGTAGTCAGACGTTTAGCGCGTTCATTCTAACTGACCCTTCCGCTGTCTCTTGCTTGCGGACATCCAGCTATGGTTAGAACTAGGCCAAAGGCTATTGTTAAGAAAGGTGTGGGCACCCAGACAGAGGCCCTACACAAACACGTGGGTGTCCAGGCCTCTGGCTGCAGGGAGTGCCGGAGCCTGGCCCTTGCCATGGGGGGTAGTGGGGACAACACCTGTGTCAGATGCGAACAAGTGAATGATCTCCTCAGCCTGGTGGTTGGGCTGAAGGAGGAAGTGGAAAGGTTGAGGACTATCAGGGAGTGCGAGAAGGAGATAGACTGGTGGGCACACTCCCTGAGAGTAAAGGAACATGTTGAGGCCTCACATACACCAGAGGACCCTCTCCCCTCTTCTCACCCATTAGTAGAAGAGGATCTCAGAGAAGAGGGGGAATGGAAACAGGTCCCTGCTAGGCAACACAGGCAAAGCCCCTCCCTGCCCCTCCCACCTCCCCAGTTACCCCTGCAGAACCAGTATGGAATCCTGCAGGAGGAACTGGCTGTTGGAGAGGAGGATGGAACAGATCCTCCTAGACGCTATGCTAAGGCACATGGAGGACAGTGAGGTGATTCGAGACAGCCAACATGGCTTCACCGAGGGCAAGTGACTGGCTGACTAACCTAGTGGTCTTTTATGATGGAGTGACTACACTGATGGACGTGGGACAAGCTATGGATGTCATCTATCTGGGTTTCTGGTCCCCCACAACAGCCTTCTCTCTAAACTGGAGAGATATGGATTTGATGGGTGGACTGTTCAGTGGATGGTTGATGGTCTCATCCAGGGGGTAGTGGTCAATAGCTTAATGTCCAGATGGAGTTTGGTGACAAGTAGAGTGCCTCAGGAGTCTGTACTGGGACCAGTGCTGTTCAAGATCTTCATCAATGACATAGACAGTGGGATCAAGTACACCCCCAGCAAGTTTGTAGACAACACCAAGCTGAGTAGTGCAGTTGACATGCCTGAGGGATGGGATGTCATCCAGAGGGACCTGGACAGGTTTGAGAGGTGGGCCTGTGTGAGCCTCATGAGATCCAACAAGGGCAAGTACAAGGTCCTGCAACTGTTTTGGGGCAACCCCTGGTATCAATACAGGCAAGCAGATGAAGGAATTGAGAGTAGCCTTGCTGAGAAGGGTGTGGGGGGAGTGGTGGATGGAAAGCTGGACATGAGCCAACAATGTGCACTTGCAGCCCAGAAGGACAACTGCATCCTGGGCTGCATCAAAAGGAGTGTGTCCGGCAGGTCGAGGGAGGTGATTCTACCCCTCTTGCTCCATTCTTGTGAGACCCTACCAGCTCCAGGGCTCCCAACATAAGAAGGACATGGACCTGTTGGAGCAGGTCCAGAAGAGGGTCATGAAGATGATAAGAGGGATGGAACACTTCTCCTATGAGGACAGGCTGAGAGAGTTGGGATTGTTGAGCCTGGAGAAGAGAAGGCTCCGGGGAGACCTTATTGTGCCCTTTCAATACTCAAAGGGGACCTACAGGAAAGTTTTTAGCAGGGCCTGTTGCAATAGGACAGGGGGTGATGGCTTTAAACTAAAAGAGGGAAGATTTAGACTAGATAGAAGGAAGAAATCTGTTACAATGTGGAGGGTGAAACAATGGAACAGGATGCCCAGAGAGGTGGTAGGTGCACCATCTCTGGAAACATGCAAGGTGAGGTTGGATGGGGCTCTGAGCAACATGATCTAGTCGAAGATGTCCCTGATCATCTTGCAGCTTGCTAACCTCCCTGAGTGAGTCAGCAGCAAGGTTATCTTGAGTTTTGAATCTTTATTGATTATTATTCTATGTGGACAAGACTGAATACCTATGTCCATATGAAATGTGGCAAAGGAAAGTTACATAAAGAGATTTATTGGAAAGGTACTGACCACTTTAGATAAGAGTGCAAGCCTTCTGTATGTCTAGGGTTTGGTTTTGGTTTTTTTTCCCTTCACTTTCTTGAAACAAAAATGATGTTGGATTCAGTTTTATTGGAAAATTGGAGATCTCTTTGATATGTTTACACATTATTACTCATTGCATCTGGGAGGTAAGTTGCCCTTGGCTTTCTGCATCTGGCCCTAGTGTAAGTAGATAAAGACAAATGCTTTCCCAATGCCAGGATTCCACAAGCACACAGTCCAGCCTTCCACTCCTCTTACATTTCTCCTTTCCTTGCAATCTCTTCAAAAGATCCTGTGTGTTAAAAGAGCCAAGTTAATTATTTTAAAGGTTCCAATAGTTTATTTTTCAGTAAGATTCTCAGACATATGAATCACCAGGAATAACCGTAGTTTAGGAAAAATTTCTGGGAGTTGGATGTAACTGCTAACACTTGGTCAGAATCAATTATATGGGACCTGGAGGCAAAGGGAAAGGGAAAAGCAAAGCTTTGCAGTGCCCTTTGAGCACACAGGGAAGCCAAGGAGGCATGTTAGCTCAGTTTAGTGTCACAAATTAAAAAACAAACAAACAAACAAAAAAACAAGGTAAAAGTTTTTGACCCTGAATTCATTAATCCCTTTGTATTATACCAGAGCACTGACATGCCCTTATGCTGAACTCTGCTTTGAACAATAAGAGCTTTGCTGAAAGGGGAAAAAAGTTTGGTTATTTTGTTGCATTCTTCTCTTTCTACTCAATATTCCTCAAATATCTTCCAAATTAATGGATGCACCCTCAAATGACCAGTATCTTAGAGTTTCTTGAAAAGTGGCAGGCAGTTCATAAAGCTGAGTTCACATTTCTTTTTCAAACTAAAGAAAAGCTGGGCAGACAAAAATGACAAGGGAGCTGCAGTGATTTTTTCAGGCTTTTATAGTGGTACAAGCTAAGCCTTCATCTTAGTCCTATAAGCCCTATGCCTCTAATAGAAGTTCAAACAACAAAGAGTAGTTTTAATATTGAGTAGAACCAGCAAAACTAGAACACAGGATATCTGTGCCAGCAAAGTATGTTTCTGCACAGAACAGAGTATTCACAGGATTTGTGGTAACAGTGTATGGAATCAATTTATGTCTGGCAAGGAAAATAAAAGTATAACATTTCTTGTGTGAAGTTTTTTCCACATTCACTCCAACAGTGTGTGTCATTAGTTACATCTGTGACAAAAACATCACTTAAAGAAGGCTAGGAAAGAGAAACTTTGGCTGGCTTAACCTATTACTTCATCTCTAGGGTTTGCCCTGGTGCACTTTTCCAGTAACATGATATTCGGATAGGCTCTGCATTGTCTTATATAAAAGAAGTTACTATAATAGCCACCTCCCTATGCTCTGTGAGGTATCTATAATTCTTTCATTTGGCTTAAAAAGTTATATCTAGTAATTTTATAATAATATAGAGGTTAGTCCATGTAAAGTCAGTCATACTTGTTAATATATTGTATTAATTAGCAACTTTTCTTGGTTTAGACTGTAAAATGTGATCCGCCACTGTCCTTGTGGACTGAAGATTCTGTGTTGGGAGTTATCATTTGTGGGTTTATGGTTAATTATAAATGAATCCCTAGTGTGGCTATGTAATTTCATTTATAATTTTCTATGAAAACTCCAATTGCAACTATAATTTGACTATAAAAATTTTAACTGCTACGGTGTTATTTCATATTCATGTCAATCTTAAAGTTTTAAAAACAAAAATAACTCAATTTTGTGTATTTCACAAAACACAAAATTATTTGTCCCTAACCATCCTCCCCATTCAAATGTTTTCTCCCAAAGACTCAGCAGCAGACAGTCCCAAATTTCATTGAAAAATGTCATATACCTATGAGTTATTTGCTGTTGTATTTAATGTAGCAAGGAGGAAACGCAGAATCAAATTTGAGAGAGGGACTAGATATCCAAGCATTTTGTACAGAAATATTTAATCTCATGTTAGACATCACTCTTGAGAAACCTCGCATCTGTGAATTTTTATTGAGAGAAGGAACTTTAAAAAGAGTAGGATTTAAGACACTTAGTATTTCCTGTGCTTATTTTTATGTAACTCCCTGCTCAGGATGCTATGTGAATCCTGTTCTTACATGCCTTTCTTCATATCGGTTTGTATTTCTGAATTCTGTAGTGTAATGGAGAATAAAATAACAAAGTGTGCAGGACTCTTGAGCTGCAGGGAAGTCAGGCTCTTGCAGCAGTCATTACTCAAGATTGGCTGGGAAAGAGTCTCTAAACTTGTATACTCTCAAAGTGTGAAGGTAACTTTAGCTTATTTCGTGTACAGTAAATTGGCTGACATTTTTTCCACCTGTTTTTCATTCTTGGTTTGTATTCCGCCATGATAGCTGATTTTTTTTCCCTGAGAATTCCTACTGCAAGAAATAATTTATTGCCATGCAGATTTCCTTACTTTCAAATGAATCCTTACAGTTCAAGACGTCACTTTTCAGCTGACACTGACGCTTACTGCGGTAAGCTGTATAACAAGAAGTTCATAATAGTAAAATGTTATAAGAGCTGCTCCAATAAACCTGACTACTGTGAAAATTCCTTGCCCTACAATATGTAGGCCAAGATGTCAGGTAATGTGTTTGCAACCCAGATTGAAAATAAAAGTTCATTGCATAAGGGTGAAATTAGATATTTTAATTCCATATGTCTGTACAACTTTCTACCAGAACCAAAGGGAAAAAAAAACACCATCATTTTAATCGAACTTCTATAATAACAGATAACATAATATCAGGACATACTAATAGTAAAGAAACAAACCACAAATGAAAACCAGTAAAATCCAAAGATAATTACACTCATGGTTTTGTAGTAGTTGGTTGAACCTCTATGCCTGTCCCATTGCAAAGTATGTAACTGTCCATAACTACATTATACTATGGTAGAGGGAATAATTGATCTACCAGATTCCTTATTCATAAATGCAAATGCTTATATGTCATATATTGAGGAAACATCAGAATTATGCTACCAAGCACCAAATCTTTGATATGTCATGATCATTTAAGTGCAAAATTCATCATCTTTAAAAATCTTGTCTTTTCCTGATAACTATCCTTTTGTGCACAGGCAGTTCTAATTCTTCCATTAACCTGAACAGTCCACTTCAGAGCCCGTAGGAGAGCATTAGTGTAATACCAGTCTCATAATAGACTACAGGAAGTATTTGTTACTGATGGGCATTGCGTGTGTCGTATGCATTTAATCTTATTGAGGATCTGACTCCCATGACTTGAACTCTGGATTTAAGAGGTAATACAACACACGCTTTTTAAGAACTCCACAACAGGATGATTTCCAAGAATTCAATACACTTGTCACTTTTTATCCAGGTTTTCAAAAGAAAATTAAATCTCATGTTTAAAAAAAATGGAGCTCTTGGATCTTTCAACTTGGGAAGGAATTTGCGAAAATACTTTCTATTCTTCCAAATTTCAAAGGAAAAAAATGGCATAGAAGAAAAACTGGAGAGATGAAAAGCCAGCATGTATTTCTACATGGATTGTCCAGAACCAAGCACGTACTCAGTGGTTTATGTAATAATGAGGTTTGTTCATTCTTCTCAGCAGCAGAACTAGAGCTTCTAAAAGCTGGTGTAATTAATACCATGCTTGTGCCTCAATTGCTGTCTTTCAACTCTGTGTAACCCCACTGTAGTCAGTAGGACTGTATAGCACAGAGTTCTGCAGGAAACAGGAAATTTAACTGTGATAGACTTATTCATCCCAAGGACAATAATTTGCTGGTGTATCCAAATCAGCTAGAAGGTAACTTGCATCATGTTCTGCTTCTGCACGTGACACGTACTGCAGCAACTCCTGTCTTAGTTCCAGAGTCTAAGTTAGTTTCCATGTGTAATTTGTTCTTGATTTTTGCCTGTTTATGTTGCTCTGAATCTCAAACTACCCATTAAGACATGAAAAAAGAAACAAGAAAATCCTCTCCCTGCCTTTTGCCTCTCTCTGTGTCTCTTTCACAATTGCCAGAAGAGGGACAGTGAAGTAAGGAGTGAGCTAGACAAGCCATGTCTGCTATTAATAATATTACGGGGGGGTCTGGGGAAAAAGATGGGAAAATAGCTGCTCTAGAAACTTCTGACTGCTGGATTAAGCCAATGCATGCTCCCTCCATCCAGATTTATGTAAAATGCTGCTTTTCAGTGATTTTGACCTCTCAGAGTTTAGAGGAGTCCAATTACAGTAACATATTCTGGAAGTTTTCCTGTATTCTTTTGCTACAACATTTATTTATCTTCTACTTATTAAAAGGGCACTTGGAACCAGTTTTGTCAGATGTGTGAATAACAAACCCTCCCCAATTGTGTTGTTACTGCTGCAGTATTGGGGAGGAATGAGTTAAGAGGAGAGGCAATCAAAGCAGCTGGGATCTATCAAGCAATTAGGGCCCACTGCCAAGGGAAGAGAAGGAACCAGGACTGAGACAATGGCTTTGATCCCAGGAAGAGAGGGCTGTGGGTCAGGAAGCATGAAGTAAGGCTAAATTTGTTGACTTTGGCCCTGGTTTTCAGTGGGCTCCTCGCTCTAATAGGTAATGCTTATCTTTTGATTGATTTTATAACTTGCAATGTGTTTTTGTTGTGGTCTTGATTCAAATTTACCTGCGTGATAGCAAACATGGAAGTGATTGAAAGAGAAGCTGGGCTGCAAAATGGTGTCTGAGCAATCTACAGCCATGTTATGGGGAGAAGCCAGGCTTGTGCTAGGCTGGGTGCTAGTCTACATCAGTGAGAGGCTTGCCAGCTTGAGTTAAAATTCAGGAGTTAAGGATGTCTGTATGGACTGCAGATGTTTGAAATATGTCACTGGTTAACCCTCAGTAAACATGAGTACCTAAATGCTGATGCTTTCTTTTGGATTTTGCAATTTTAAATCCTTGTAGCTTCACTCTACCATCATTAAACTCTTAAAATATGGTGATTTTCTGCCTCTGTATGTGAGCAAGCAAGTTAGTTTGGCTAGCAGAAGCTTTTTCTCTTAGTGGATTGGTTTGGGTTTTGGTTGGTTTTTTGTTTGTTTTTTCTTCCCAGTTCTGCTTCAGGATAGCATTGTTGGGGAAGACTGGGGTCTTCCCTAGGGCAAGCTACTTAATGGGTGAGACATTAGCACCAGCTGTCTCCAATAACGTAGCTCTGGGTTCAATACAGGGTGTGTTTTCGATCGACAAAGCTCCCACAGGCAGGATGCAGTATTTTTTTTATACTTGTGTAGGATTTGGGCTCCTTGGTGTTACTGTTCTTCTTGGTTCTTCCAGAGCTGCAAGAAGCTGTAGTAGCTCTCATGAACATCTGTAATTACAACTTTTCTTTATTGGCTATGTGTAACTCATCTGGGCTTGCAGTATAGGAAATCAGTCCTTAATAATGGAAGAAGTAGTTGTGCTGTAGGGCAAAAGATCCAGCTATGCTGTGATTTTAGTGAAGGGGTCTGCTTTGACAGCATGATAAACGCAGATGATAAAGCCTGTATTTTTTTAATTTGCTGTCTTTCGCTTTGTTAAAGGTGGGGTTTACTTTTGAAGGAACACCTCCAAACTTTATGCAGCTTTAATATTCCTTTTATCTCTGTTTCAACACTGAATAGTTACTACTGCAAGTTTACTCTTTATCTATGATAATTCAATGAAATTAAATAAATTGCTTGTTACATAACCTCACAAGTAATTCAAAGCCACCTCTTTTTCAATTGCCTTGACTTCAGAGTCTGTATTTCCATTCTGTCTCAGTCACATGTTTCACTCATTTTTTGTATTGGATAGTTTTCTTTTGGTCAACTTGAGGAGAAAAAAACATAGAAAGGAATTTTGTTCAATGAAATGTAATTGTCCTGATACCAGTGTAGATATTTGCACCAATGGAGCTGTAGGGAATTTTACTCTATCGAGACAAATATGAGGTGGAATTTACAGTTGTCTTGGAATTGAGTCAGATTCTTGTAACAGAGGATTCACTTTTTCATAATTTTCCTTCTTTTTTTAATATCTTCATGTGAAAAAAAAAGTTATCAAACTCATTCATGTATGGCAGTGTTATTGCTGTTAATGTATTCTGGAATAATGAATTCCAGAGTTTCCTCCTGGAGAGCAGCGTATGCCCTGATGAGACAAAATAAGATATTATCTCTACCTTTGTCTTGAATTAACACTGTTCTGCAACAAAGTGTCCACAGAGATTAAAAAGCACAAGTGATTTCTTCCTCCAGCACTTCACACTTTGGGCTTCTACTGCATTGCTGCTTGACAGAGGTGCAATTCAGATTCCTTCCTACAACTTTTCTATTTAAAAATTGCATGCACCAACCATTAGAATGATGTTTCTGGCATAGCCTGGATTCTGTAAATTTCCCAGGTCTTTAAGAGTCTTCCATCAAAAACTTGATCCCCTGGAATTAGGAAGTTTTCCCTATGCACAGCCAAGTCTTTACATTGTATCAAGTTTTCACGATGTCCTCCTATGCAGAAAAAAGTAACTGTAGCTTTTAAATCATATTGATGATTCCTACTTATGGCAATACAGCAATCTTGTAATACTTACTGTGGTCTCTATAGACTTTTGTATATATGTTGGTGTTCAAAAGGACGTGGTTTGAACCAAAGCTCGAGAATGTTACATGTGAGATAGAGGCATCCTGGGAGTGTGTACGCACGAGAGTGAGTTAGTGCAGAAGTTGGTGTTGAGGCATACACCACAATCCCCAGCAGAATATTTTGGCACAGGGGTGACTATTCATCTCTTGAGTATAACACTGAGACAGTCATTAGTGAGAATCAGTGTTGAGGGAATGAAGTCAAAAGCAAAATGATGAACTCTGCACTTAAGGCTCTGAGCTCTGGAATGTAATAGGCTTTCTGCTTCTTCACAAGAATACACTGAGATCAATCATGGATGACTTTTTCCCTTGAGTTATTAATTTTCTAATATTTTCTGGATTACCTTTATACAAAAAAGAAGACAGGTTTGTGTGGTTTGGTTTTTGTTTTTTTCTCTTTTTAAATTTTTCATATTATAGACTCAGATAAGACTTTAAGCCAGAGGCGGTAAATATGATGCTTATTGTACTGCTTGTTAACAGTTTTCAACACTTCATGCAATGAGAAAACAAAATTAATGAATAGGACCCCGGCACACAGCATTAAAAAAGGGCTTTAAGCATAACAAGAGCTTTAAAAAATATTGGATTTCTTGGTCAATTAAAAATGAATGGCTTTTCATGTCAGTGAAAGAATATTTTCTGGTTTTGTCCCAACTATACTCTCTGTACACTCAGTAGCGTCTGAATAATTGACACCTGAGGCTGGAAATAGAGAACTGAGTCCCCCTTGCAAACCTGATCTGTTTAAAGACCTGATGGGGAGGGGCGGGGTAACAAATTTGCTTTGTTAATAAGTAAGGAGGAGGTTAATGCCTTGTTACAAATGTTTGAGAATACGTGCAAATTGCAGCTGATGTTGATGTTAACTTTAACTCTGGTGTAACTATCAAGTGCAAGAATACACTATCTTCAAAATCTGCAGTTGGAACTAACTCATCCTGCTGTGAAGTGGTATTTACCCAGTTAACTGTGAACTGACACTTTGTCATCAATAGAGGATCAGAGATCAAAATGTGAGAGAAGGACTAAACTAATTTGAAATATGTTTTGTTATAGTTCTGGGAGATTTCTATAGTGAAGCCAGCCTTCAGTAGCTAAGGAGATTTCCTCAGAGGGGGAAATCATACTTTATTTGTACAGGCATATGATGCAAAAAACACTTCCTTAATTTGAATAAAGATACAAATTCTTTGCTAGATTCCTGGGGGAAATAGGGTGATAGAAGATGCAATCTATGTAACACTTCACCAGTGAGAAAAAAAAAGAAGTTTAATTATGTGCCATTGTACGTCAACTGTAAAAGTAATGTAGCATTTTCTTTCACTCTCGCTGTTATGATGTTGGGGTGCAGTGTTAAGAATTACAGAACAAATAATTTCTTCTGAAAACAACAGAAGATTGAATGCTTCTTAATATGTTTATTACTGCAGCCAAAGTACACATAGTGGAGTTTGAAATGGATATAAAATCAACTATTTTGCTCTTCAAAACTAATGGCAGAATAGCATTGTATAATGCTGATTTTGAAATAGCCTGATATTTTTTTCTTTTCTATGTGGCCACCTTAAGGATTTCATTTTCCAATTAACTTGGACAAGTTGCAGCACTGGGAGGTTGATATTACATGCTAAAGTACTTACTTTCCGCTGCAAGGAGGTAAAATACCAGAATGGTATTTGAGTCATCAGAAGTTTAATTTAGTTGCAGTCTTGAGATACTGACTTTTCTTACCTTTCTCCCACAAGATTGCGTCCACATTGGGCTGCTTGTGTAACTTACGGTGCAAAATCTTATAGTTCTTTCTAAACAGTATCGTCGGTGTGAAAATGACTAGACTATAATTGAAGGAAGGGAATTAAAGATAAGTAGCTTTTTCAGACATAGGTTTGCACTAAAAATTTCCAGACTCTGTGCACTGTTTATATTAAAAATCCTAATTTTTAGATCAAATTATGTTCCTTTTATCCACATTTCCCATTTTTCCCAATGATGTGTGGGGTAAATTTTGTGCTTTACTGACTGTTGGGACTTCGGGGCAAAGCATCTCTGCTTCAAAAAAACCCAGCAGCTAAATCTCAATGTCTCCGCTACTTGTATGAGGCGTAGCTCCAGACTGGTATCAGACCTGCTGCTTTGAAATTCAGTTATTTTTCTGGGATACATTGTTTGCAGTCCTATCTCCTCATCACAGACGTTTACAGTAAAATTAAGTCTTGGCGTATATATAAGAGAACTACACTAAATAAATATTAGTTAGCCCCAAAATATACCAAGGAAATACCCATTTGTTATCAAAGAAAAATGGCTGTTTCTAAGCAGTCTCTATAGCTTGTTTAGAAGCCATAATTTAATGATATTCAAAGGGCTTAATGACTTTCAAATTTAGAAGTCAGCATGATTTTTCTTCTAGATTTCATTCTTAAAAACACATGGAATTGCTTGTAGCCTCTATTAATCCCTAAGCAGTATTTTTATTGCACAACACTTAAAAACAGTGCCTGTTTCCCAGGAGTGCTATTAGACTTCATTGCTCTTCCTTAACCCCCTTAAACTCCTTTGGTGATAGCTAACTCTCAGTGCAGCCAAATCCCACCACCTATTTCCATTTTGATATTCGGTGTTGTCAGTGTGATATTTTTAACTTTCATCGCAATTAGGAGAACTGGCTAGATGAAGAATCCAAGAGTAGGAAGGAGGTTTCCAGGTTCTCACTAAAGAAGCTATTTTCCAGTGCCTTTCCCCAAAACGGGGCTAGTTCCAAACAGTGTTGAAGAGACTACAGAAAATATTTAGCTCTTGATATCCTGTAGGACCAATCAATTTATGGTTGGAAGACACTAGCTCTAAGGAATTAGAGTAGAAGTCTGTATGCTGTATGAATGCAATTTACTGTAGATTACTTACTGATGTACTTTTAGAATCTGCTTAAAGTTTCCTAGCATTTGACATATTTTTCAATACATTTAAGGGGGGGGGGAGGAAGACCCTTGCAGGTTTGTTGGCATATATATACACTTTTAATACACTGAGGTTTGATTGTTGCTGCAATAATTCTGCTGTTTCTGTTTTAGTAACTAAATAAATACAATAGGAAAATTACTTTTCATTCTGAAGTACTTTTGGTATATAGGTTTCTGTACTCACCCGTCTTAAATAACTTATAAAGTGTGATTAGGTAGTCCCTAACACACCTTTCTCAGAATCCCAGAAAAAGAAATGAAGGATGCTTTGCAGATCACGTAACTTTCCTGAGCCAAAGTGTATCTATGTCATTCTGGATAGGTTTGGTTTTGGTTTTTCCCAGCCTCTTTGCAAAGAATTTTGGTGTTGAAGAATATACCATTTTTCCTAGTGATCTGGTCCATGACTTTGCTATCTTTATTGTTACGGAATGTTGTCTAGTCTGATTTTTTCACCCTTTTTGTACTTTAGTCCTGCCATTTTTTGCTCTATCCACAGTGAACATGGAGAACATATTCTAGTTTGTCTTCATTTATTTGAAGACCATTTCTATATCTTCTGCCCTTCAAAAAAAAATTCTCTCCTTTAAAAATCTCCATTTCTTTCAGCTTTATTTTCTAAATTGTGGAGTACCTTCAGAAGGATAGTTCCTGTCCTGATGCTCTGTTGTGGTTTAACCCCAGCAGGCACCTTAGCACCACACAGCTGCTCACTCACTCCACCCCTGGCTGGCTGGGGGAGAGAATCAGAAGGGAAGTGAGAAAACTCACGTGTTGAGATAAACATTGTTTAATGAGTAAAGTGAAAGCCATGCATGCAACCAAAGCAAAACAATTAATTAATTCACTATTTCCCATCAGTAGTCAGGTGTCCAGCCATCTCCAGGAAAGCAGGTCTCCATCACACATAACAGTTACTTGGGAAGTCAAAACACCATAACTTCAAACATCCCCCCCCTTCCTTCATCTTCCCCGAGCTTTATACACTGAACTTGACATCATATGGTACAGAATATCTCTTTGGTCAGTTGGGGTCAGCTGTTCCGCCTGTGCCTCCTCCCACCTTTTTGTGCACTCCCAGCCTACTCACTGGCAGGGTAGTATGAGAAAACCCTTGACTGCTTAGCAACAACCAAAACCACTGGTGTGCTACCAACGCTATTCTCATCCCAAATCCAAAAAAATAGCACTATACCAGCTGCTAGTAAGAAAGCCAACTCTATCCTAGCAGAAACCATGACATACTCTTAAGCCATTGCTTACAAATATGCTTATATTTCATCTTGACTCATTTATGCTGCTTCCCTTAGAACTTTTTCCAAATGATCTACAAATTTCTTGAAGTATAGTGCCAAGAATTCGATAACGTTCTTGGTCTCAGGTGAAATAATTCTTCCACTCTGTTTCATAAGCTAGCCTTTTGTTTCTTTGCAAGTATAGTGCTTGTCTTTTCCTTGTAGTATGACATTAATGATTTGCATTCTGGTTGTGATGCAAAGTAACACACATACATCCATTCTTTAAAGGACAGAGCTCATACGTGACTGGAACAAGTGTGACTTCCTAGGTGCAGTACTTTGCAGTTCTTCCTGTTGAATGGGACTCTGCTTTTCCAGTCCTTATCTCCAATTTCTCAGATAATTTTTAATTTTTACCTTGTCCTCCAACACAGTACATTCCTGAAAATCTGATAAGCATGGTCTCAGTTCTGTCATCTAGATTGCTAACTGAAATGCAGAGAAGTACTGGCTCCAGAGCAGCCAGAAGAACCTGGTGTCCTACAGCCCTACTTTCATCTTGACAGAGACTCAGTTATAAAAACTCTGAGTTTTCAACCTACCACTTAGTAGTTTTGTCAAAGACTTGTTTCCCCAGTCTGTCAGATTGTCATGTGACTGTCAGATTGTTCTTATAGGCTTTAAAAGACTCCTGTTTTTCCTGAAACTGAATTCTCACATGCTCAGTGTTAAATGTTTAGTGCTGCATTTGCCCTTTTCCATTCTTCTATAATTTCCACCAGTTCTCAAAGGTTAATGGCTTTGAGATAAAAAGATCCAAATTTCTAAATATGTGAGATTTCCATTTTGAAAATACCTACTGTAGCCTGTAAGCAGTTAATTCCCTCCTTAGCTCAAAATAGTACCTCTCACCACCAGGATTAACTTTTAGCTACCTGCTTGCTCTTGCCCTTTTGTTGTTGTTTTTGTTTGTTTGCTTTCAAGAGAAGATGGACCAAGGGAGATGAAACATTGAAACATTGGACTAGGCTCAAATGGTCTTCCTGTAACTGACCCCTGTGAGGTTTTATCCCAGTTTATTACTTGGCTTCTCAGTTATCTCAACCTTCCGGGTTTTTGTCTGTTTTGCCATTGAGAAATAAACAATTCTGTTTCTTTCTGGTTTTCTGTTTACTTTTAATGAGAGCTCATGTGTCAATTCTCTTGGCTTACTGAAACCTGCCTGCTGGAGATCCATGATATCTATTTGGGTGCTTTTCTTTTTCCCTTTCTGAATTTTGCAACTTGTGACCATTATCACCCAAGATGCCATCAATTAAAATTCTCCAAAAAGTCACCGTGATATTCTGAGAATGAAATTGAGTAGCAACTGGCCTACACAGATCTTATTCACTTTAGCTCCTGGATGTTTGGATAAATATATATGTTTTTTTAACATACAAAGAGATCACCTTTTCATTCATCATCTCTTCTCTGAACAAGCTCTGTACTTGAAACCAAATATCAGAGATAAGAATATACTACAGATTAGAACTACAGCAGACTCCTTAACGAGTCTCCCTCCTTTGGAGAACAGTGAAGCATGCAAACAGGGAGTACTGTTCTTAAATACCTCCTAGAAACCATTTTATACAATGCAAGGCAGAATTGTCAGATTTTACTTTCTTGTGTGTGATGTCATACACTCCAGCTCTCTGTTGCAACTCGAGTCCCTAAAACCTTTACTGACCTTGGCTCTCTACCAGGTCCATGTCCAAAACACCCCTGTGATATCCTCTGTCCAAAACTTGAAATGGGAGGCATCAGTTTGTCAAGAAAGAAGAGGCTCAAACTTTTAAGGGCTTTTTGACTTTTGTGCTAGTTTGGGAAGCAGAAAAATGCTTGAATCCTGCTTAATTCTGCTTTTGGCCTCAGAATCAGAACATCAATAAAATTCTAACTAAAGAGTTTTGCAATAAAAAGCTCTGATATACATAGTAAAGGAGAAACTTTTCTTCATAATCATGTTAGATAAAATTTGTAACAAAGCTTAAGAAACTTCCCACCAAAATGCTATATTTGGAACTTTACGTGTCTTTTCCATTCAGCATTTTATCGTGGTTTTAGTTATAGCAAATCCTTTAGAAACCTATTTTGTCTGCTGGCATACCAGTTCTGAAAAGCAGTTGATTCAAACCATCTCCATTCTGGAAGAAAAAAAAAAAAAAAGCCAAATCTTGTTCTTTACACAAACGGATTTGACACATTTTTATTTTTGAGAAACGAATGTCTTACTAGGTTGTTTAGGGTAATCTGTTGAATCAAGAGTCTGTTCTGAATTAGGGCTAAGTAGACATCCCAAGAGATGGATCTTTTTTTGGAAATAAGTACTTTTATTTTTATTTTTTTCCCCCTCCCTTTACTTCTAAACACATGGGCCATGACCAAGAGTACATGCTGACTTAAATTTGCTGAAGCTCAACATCCTTCAGCTAACAGAAACTAACAGAAACTAAAGGAGAACGAGTGTCTCCACAGTAGTGTTGCACAGACTTAAACCACGCTTGTTTAATTTTGACCACTTAGCAGTTCACTTCAAGTTTGAAAGTGCTCCTATTTAGGCAAGGTCTTAATGTAAGGGACAGGACATTGGTAACATTGATTCAGAAGCATCACAGCAAGCTATGTCTGTGCTATGGAGTGTCCACCATTTCAAACACTTTTATAGAGTGATATGATTCAATGTGGACTTTTAGATGAAATGCATGCTTAAAGATGCAGCCTCTGGACTTATTGAAGTCAGCAATAAAATTTCTGCTAAATTGAAATGAAAATACGACTTCACCCATGTACTTTGCTGGTATTTTAAAGGCCACTTTATCATTTTGAGAAACTCTTGTGACAAAATGTACAGAACTCAATGCAAAGCTTCAAAGCTCAGTTGTTGCTATACTAACATAGCTTTAAGGAATAACTGCTTTCATTTACCATCTATCATGCATATACATATGTACCCTCTTAGCACTTGTAACTTCTTTGTAAAATCATTTTATGTGCCACTACAAAACAATAATCATACTGGTGAAATTGTATTAGATCTATAGTATTAAAGTATCTCTAGATCCACACAATAACAAGAAACTAAAAATATGTTTAATTCCTCATGACACGCAGAAGCTATCTTGTATGAAATCCCCAATGTCTTGCTATATGCATTAAGCAAAACTCAATCAGATATTTCTGCCTGATTGGGTTTTTTCATGTAGAATTATTGTATGTGGACTCGTCCTTCTTTGAAAGACTTTTGTTAAGGTCTTTGTGGCTTAAAAATGTGGGAAGCTTAGGGCAGGCGTCAAGGTACGTGCACCTCATGCTGTATAATTCCTGTTCCAGATGGAGTTAAGACCATACTGAGAAATGAGCTGTTGAAAAAGAATGGAAACAGGTCCCATGATGACCTCAGCCAGCTCTTTCAGTACCTTGGGATGAACCCTACTGGGCTCCATAGATATATGTGGATCCAGCTGGAGCAGCAAGTCTCAAACAAGTTTATGTTCAGCTGGGAGTTTATCATCCCCCACAGCCATGGGGTTTGCCTGACAGACCTGGCCCAGGGAAGGTAGAGTGCAGTTCCAGCAGTCTATCTCAGACTCCTCAACCCTTCCGTCTCCTCCCAGAGCTCTGTCACTAAGCAGAGGAGTTCCTGTACCTGGCTGCATCTCCTACAAGAGCGCTGGCTGCTGTGTGTTCCCACTGGAGCTCTGCCTGGGACGCTGCAGTGGTCGTAGTGGGTGTAGAGCTCAGAGAGGCCATAGCTTTCTGCTGGATGGTTACCATTGCTCCCTGGTCAAGCTGACAGAGCTACAGTGCTCTTCCTGTGCAAACTGCTGTCTCGCGCCCTGTTTGCCCACTTTGGTCGCCAGTGCTCCCCAGGAGCTTCTGTCATATGGATTGGGAGCGGGGTGGGTGACGGGCCTTGCCCGCTGTTGCTCCTGTCCCGACCCGTGTGTCCTAAGCCACTGTGGCAGAAGGTGCAGGCTCCCAGTGGGTTTCTCCACTCCCCCAAGGTTTCCCCAGTTGAGGAGCTCCCCTATACACTGCACGGGAATGTTCTGCTGCAGATGGTGCCAGCATTGCAGCCATTAGCCTCAGGAACTCACAGGACACTTAACTTCCCAGATGAGTTTGGAGCGCTTGGGTGGGGAGATAAGGGGAGAAGAGCAAGGGCTGAAAGAGGAGGTTACTCTGTCCCTCCTCAGCTAAAGCTTCTCTTCTGCCTCGAAGTGGAGTTGAGGTATCGTGTGTTCTCCTCCCCGTCCTGCTGTCCATGTCAGGCACAACTGCTGCACTCCTATGATGAGACTGCAAACACTGGGGCTTGATGGAGGGGTACAAGCGGTGGTATACAAAATACCTAGACCATTTTCACACAGACCTTAAAGAAAAAGAAAGATTGAAATAAATGCAGTAAAAGATTACCAAGATGTTAAGGGGGGCTGGAAGAGGCTAGAAGACCTTGGTTTGCTTCAGCTACAAAGTTAAAGATTGAGAAGGTCTCTACTGGTTTTGCCAGGCATTTGTTAGAGGACTTTTCTCCCTCAGTGAAGGGTTGGCGCAAGAACAGATTTGTATAAACCAGACCAAAGTTGTTTTAATCTAGAGAGAAGAAGGAAGCTTTAAAAACTTTCTGAAGTAGGCTTCTGATAAGAACGCTAGCGGTCTAAGCATAAAACCTGGTAATTTTTACAATAAAAACATTTGAGTTTATAGATTTCTATTGCCAAAAAAACAGACTCGAGAACAAAGATGATCTTCTCCTTAAAACCCAAAGAGTACTGAATCTGAGGAATGCCTCTGTAGCATTAAGAGTTATTTGTCTGAATCCTCTGCTGTATACACACAAACATTTTTTTTTTTTTTTACATAATTTATATAACAGACATCTAATTCCAACAATTCTGAGAAAAAGCTCAACAAATTAATTATATGGCTGAACTGTTTGCTGTAAATTTATCTAAAAGAAACTTTGGCGTTGCTTTTGTTTAAGAATGCACCTGACCTTTTCTGTTCCCTTGTACAATGCAAGCATGAGTGTCAGTCGGAGTTTAACAAGACCCAGACAGCAGAAGAGTTGCCAACTTCTCTTTATGGTGTATATATTTACTCCAGTCTCAAGATCCCTTTTTTTTTTTCTTTTTTTTTTTTGCTTTTTCTCCAATAGAACACTAACTGTTGAAAATCATCTGCTTTCCAGATAAATTTGGAAGGCATGGGTGGGGAGGGAAGGAGTTTGGAAGTCCAGAAACATGCAGTGGTTCACACCCTGCTTTTAATACGTGAGCCCAGACTGGAAGAGCCTCTCTTGAACTGTGTGTTTTCTTGGCAATACTGTCTATGTGAACTATATTTGTGTTAACGCTTATGCTTCAGGTCTTTGCAAATATTTCTTTAAGCTTTTCTATGTTGCTCCAGAGCTAAGCTGCTTCTTGTCTATTCACACTGACTGAAAAATGAAGGCAACAAGTCAGTATGCTTTGAGACATTGATTCCAAGAAATACATTTTTTTGCTGTGGGAACCCCTGGCATAGCTGAACATTAGAAAAAGTATTATCCTGTAAATCAGATAAGACAAAGGTGGGACATTCCTAATCCCACAAATCCTTGTTCTGTGGATTTCTTTTTCCTTGCATCGGTCTCTTGCCTTGTCTGGTGTGCTGGAAATAATCTTATTTGGATTTTCAATGTGAGTTTAAGGAGTCATTTGGGCATATGTCATTCAGGAGAAATGAGTGCCTTTGCAATATGATCTTGCAATATGATCTTGCAATATGATCTTGCAATATGATCTTGCAATATGATCAGTATTTGCAAGGAGGAACTCAATTTATTTTTCATGTTTCAGTCATAAATGATTTTGTTCTGCCTCATACAAGTCACCACTCCTCTTTGTTACACACTTTCCCCTTTGCACAGGGCTCTCCCATTCAAATGGAGAAGGCCTGCATGCAAATATTGATGACTGTCAAGAGGCCTTTCGTGTCAAGGACCAAGGGTCCTTGACAGAGGAATGACTTTCCCGCCCAGGTCTGCTGTCACGCTGACTTGTTAACATTCTGGATGTGCTGCAAGTTATGGAAGACTTTGACTCCAGGATTTTAGTTTATGTCCTACTTACTGCAGTGTTTGACCGTGCAGTGATATATATTGCTCTCTTATGTATAAATCACTCTGCTGAAGAAACTCCCTCCCAAACAGAGAACAGAAATTTAGTTTGTTTGGTTTTTAAATGTAATAAATATCAGACAAATTCAATCAATCTAATATGAAAAAGGCAAGCTCATGGAAGAAGCACTTCAAAGATGTTTTTGTGGAGTTCAAAAGAGAAATTCCTTAGGTAATTTCACAGCAAAGTCTTCTTGCTTGAGATTTCTACAGCTAGCTCTTTACAAATCACCCAAATTACCAGTTCCTATTGTAGTTTGGAAGATCTATGCCAAGTAATTAATTCTTAAAAAATTTCTCTTTTCTCATTGCATCCTTCACTAACAGTGGCATAAACCTGTAGGAACAATGATCAGTTTCACCTATAATTCAAGCTGTTGTTTAACCCAGGATGTAAATTGCTTAGCTGTATTTGTCAGTTTAAGTGTCTTGTATTTGTTTCCCAGCACAGTTATGAAACAGGGTGTAATGCCAGCTCTCAATCAGTTTTGTCCATTAGGCTATGTTAAATAAAATTAACCTCATTTTAAGTGACAATATTCTGAAGTAGAAATTTTAATGTAGCGTTAAGGCAGTGTTTAGGTGGTCCTCTTTAGTGCTTAAAGCTTGCAGCTATGGGCAGTTTTGTGTTTCAGGATTTGTTCCTATGTGTACATTTTCCTGGGTGAATATATCTTTCAATTGAGACTAAACCTAGTGTCAATCTTTTATGTAACCTTGCAACAAGCCAGGTCAAAAACCCTCTCCTTAACCTCAAGCATGCTGTGGATGTCTGAGAAGTGAGGTAATTCAATTTCTAGGCCAGATGAGAGTAGATGAATGTATGAATTGGTCCAGATGTATGAATTATCTTCTCTTGCATAAACACTCCAGGAGTTTGGGTAATTTGATATTGGTAGATGACACTGAACTTACATAAACATATAGACATCCTTACATACATGGTCATTTTCTGTTCAACTTTTGGTGAAAAACTTTCTTTTGTCACTTGAGAAATGGGCACTGCAATACTATATATCAAAAGCTTACTCTATCATTTGCATTTATTTCATGCAACGCTTAAAAAAAAAAGGGAGAGGGACAGGATGTGATTATTTTTTTTTTCTTTTTTTTGGTGACTTTAAGGAAGATTTTACTCCAGACATACATTTGTGTTCAAGCAAAGTGGAGACATGCTCTGTGTAGCAGTACTGTGACGCTAGCTCTGTCTGTGTTTCTTCAGCAGGAGAAAAATATCACTCTAGTGTGTATGTTACATCCAGCTCATGTTCAACTCCGCTGCAAAAACTGTTTTTTCCTGGTCGTCTTTACTCATCAGTTAAACATCACACTGAGAACTGTCTTGCTGGCATAGTAAACTTTATGAGAAACACAGCAACGGAAAGTATCGACAAATGAAAAATAGACTTATTTTCCATTTAAAACAACTCTACATCCACATCTTCAGGAACTGCTTTTCTTCTGTCTCCTGGTTGCAATGCTAAAAGAATAATACTTTTAATTGTCTGCTGCAATAAAGAAAAAAAACCACATAAGACTGTTATCCTTAGCCATTAAGAAGTTACAAAATCTGAATTTATCCTTATGGATCAGATGTCTAAAGCAACTGCCATGAGCCCAGATGTCCTAACAAGGTATTTCCAAGCAAGGAAAATAGCCAAGGGACAGAAGGTTATATGTAGGCAATCCAAGTAATGAAGTATTCTTAGGTATAAGGTGAATAATGCAGCCAAAGAAAAATATAAAAAAATAGAGCTTGCATAAAAAGGCATAGTTTCTTTAGTTATCTGTGTTCAGATAACATTCTGGCTGAGTCAAAAAGAGGAGAATACCAAAATTAAGTCATAGATTGCATATATCACTCAGAAAATTATTGCTGTAAACTTAAGAAACTCTGGCAAAACTCTGGTATGCAATTTTCATATCTTTGAAAAGTAAGGCTCAAAATCTACTTAAACAGCATAGTTAACCTCTTGTAGCTCACTTGTTAGAGGGGTGGTGTTTAGAGTAGATGCGTCTGATTTTTGGTTGCTGATAAAACCTGAATCCTAACTATAATCATAAATGTTTTTTGTTTTATACTCTGAGTTTCTGTAATGTTTTAAACTTACAAATGAAGTGGCTGTTTTAGACCTAATTGTGCATGTATGTTAACAATAAACATGAATGGCATCTCTTATTTCAGTAGGATAATATGCCAGGCAGTTACCGAGTATGCAAAAAAAGTCACATTATATACGAACAGAAGTCAGAATTGTACTATAAGATAAAGAAGGAGCTGTAGTGCCAACCTACTCATGAAACATCACCTCTTCAGAATCTAAGGAAAATAATTTTGGAATTTGGTATGACGTTTTGGGAAGAGATTGATAAAAGATTGAAGGAAAACAAGGAGGAGACTGATGAACTCCTAACAGTAAATTGCCAGAATTTGCCATTTGTTGTGTGAAATATGGCTCTTACTGCTTTTGGTTTTCTGCAAAATGGGCTGGGCCAAAATAGCACTTTGTTGTAGTATTACACCTTACTTTGTTTTTTGGGCTGGAGTGTTCTTTTTAATTTGGGAAAAGTAAAGCAAGCGTACGCTGCAGTGCAATTCTCCTGGCATAACTTCTTCTGCTCTTGGTTTGACTGACAGACTGGTACCATATGGCACTTAGATTTTTATGATAAAAAAGTTCTTTACTCCACATGAATGTGGTTTAGTACCTTGGAAGCACAGAGTAATTTCACTGAAGCATTGTAAAGAATAAAATTATAGTTGACAGATAAGAGAGAATGTGAAGAGAGCTGAATCATTTTAATTATTCAGTTAAGTTTTAAATGGTAAAATCCAAAGTTAATCAGATGCAAATCTAAATACTTATTAGGCATCTCTTGATTCCCCCTGACTATTAAAAATATTTTCTTAAAGCCAGACTCCCCTGTTCCCTTCTTATATTCTATCTCTTTTGTCAATTCTGTGCCAAATCCAAATCCTGGTACTGGGATGATTAAGGAAGAAATGGTGTAAGAGATTATTACTTCATTCTCCTGTTTTGTTATGCTGGCTTTAATACTGGTACCTAGTTTTCCCTTATAAAATTCTGTTTTCAGTGAATGGATTAGCTATGGAAGAGAACTGGGAAGAGAGATTAATTGGGAACTCTCTTTTTATGTGTACAGTCATTCAAATGCAAACATTCTGGGTCTGGCCCGGGTGTGTAGCCTGGATAATGGAATAAGTGATTTTTGTTTCTAAGAATGAGACAAACATGTTTTCCAGATACCAATTTTTACAGTCAAAAGATCTGTTGACCAAGCAAAAACACTGTGAAAACTGTGTGACATCTTATAAAGTGTCTATAGATAATAATCTACGCTATTTGAAAGTGTCCATTTTAATCACAGATTAACTACTTACTACAGAAATACTATGCATCTGTCATTAAAGCGTAGGGTTAATTCAGATTTTTACAGCATTAAAATACTGCACTGACTTAACCTGTCTCTCAAATACATAATGGTGTACTATGGAAAGAGGGAAATATGGTGGTAGTTTCCTATACATAAAATTTCTAAGGCTGCTTTTTCTATCACCAAGGTACAGTTACGCTAATATGCTGCTGTTTAAAGCTACAGTAAGGTGAAGTTTTGCAAGGTCCTTAAGTGGAACAATTTAGTATGTTGTAATTTTTTCTTTCATAAGTTCTCTTTATTGTCAGTGTTGCAGGTTTTTTTAGGGTTTTCGTGCTCAGAGTTTCATTCAGTTATGTTTCAGTGAGGTTGCTCCTCAGCCTACATAACTGAAAAGGCAGTTGAAAAACAGGTACCAGGGCTGGGATCTTGGCAGTGGCAGGAAATACTCAGTTATTCTAGAGAAAATTGGAGAGGAAACTTCAAGGAGTCACTGCCAGTTCCTAGAGATGGGCCTAGCAGAGCTCTGCTCTTTACTTCCATATACATAAATATAACTTCAGTTGGCTCTGAAATGTGTAGCAGGGAACATTTCCCCCAAAAGCATCTGGTAGTTTCAGACAGTCTGAAAGCAGTATACTCAGCCCTTTTTTGTCCCAGGGGTTGTGCCATGGCACTGACGTGTTGTAGGAATTTTCCGGAGGCAGCATCAGGAAATCCTTGTTAGAGAAGATGGTCATGGTGCTCCAAAGTGGCACAAAAACAGAGGGATAGAAAGGCATCCTTACATCTTCTAAGCATAGACCACACTTTGCATTGTGCACACAGCATGTCGTCTATGTTGAATTTGCAATGCTGTTTCTACAGTGCAGTGTTTCAGACTTGCAAAACATCTCTGGACACTGTCAGCTGAAGTTTGGATTCTGTAATGCCTTTGGCCAGGGCTTGTATACACAGGGAAGATGTTTTTGGAACTCACAACACATACGTGGAGCTCCACCAAGATGAATCAGCAGCTCAGGAAACTTAGTACATCTTTCTGGGGCCAATTTTTTTATTATTTTTTTTTCATTTCTTTTTAAGAAGTGAAGGCTTAGTGCTGAACTTTTTCCAAAGATCAAATTCTTGCCCTGCCAAAATTTTGACCGTCTCTGAACGGACATCTGGGATGGTCAGAATAGTGGTGATGCCAAGTGGTTGTTCTTACCCAAGTGCAATATTGAATCCAATCTCAGCATAATGAAAATATACTAAACATTATAACATTACAGCACCTTAACAAAGTGGTGTGAATGTTCTGTGCAGCGTATAAGAGAATGAACGTTATAGAAGCCTGCAGTTGTTGTAGTCTTAAAGATGCCTTTCTACCAGTTTATTATCTGGTTTACTAATGGATTTTAAACTGTAGATAAATCTTAATCTGTATACTTGCTTTTTAGGGTAAGCAGTGTTATGGAATGGATACCATTGTGTATGTCTTTCAGCTAAACTGTCTCAGGTTTTAATTAAGGATAAAGGTGGGGGCAGGGTGTCTATGTGCCTTAATTTCACAAGAATGAGTGGTCCACATTACTAATAGCTGATTATCTAAGTATTTGAGTGTGTTTACCTGAAGATGGAAATCTTCTTTCTGACTGATGCTGCAGTATGTTCCACAGTTGTACTTTCCTTTCATCTGCAAATCCAGAGATCCATTTCATATCCTGTACATTTATTTATTAATATGGAATATTTGCAGGATATGAAATAGTGTATTGCTCTTCTGATGAAATTTCACTCTAACAAAAATATCCAAGTGTGTTTAAGTGTGGAAAAAATACAGTATTCACACTTTAGTAACCTTTGCTGGACAAGGTGCCATTCCTCCAGGAAAGGGAAGCAGCAACACTGAAAATTCTACAGTCATGCTTGATCAGATTCTGCTACCTGGAGCTACTGAATAAAAGGAAATAAGTTAATGGGAGTGAATTAGGAGAAGGAGAAGACCCCTATTTCTGTGATAACGCTGCCTTTACCTTGCAACACAGTTGCAGATGTTCTCTGAAAATTTTCATAAGCAGTTAAGCCTTATTTCAATTTTTCTTTTTACAGTAGTAGGAATTTCCAGGTGCCATAGTCTTCTTCATTGGTTTTTCTCTCTAATGCTATCTCTGCCCCGTTTGTGTTACTTTAGTTGCTGTAGCAATGCATTAGTAAAATAAGGTAACTGTAGTCTAAAACAAATAAGGCGTATATATGATCAGTGGAATACTGCCACTTCCCCCATTTTCATTGTCCCATAGCTTTGGGTTTTTTAATCTTTTTGATCATCCCACACAATTTCAAACTAAATGTTCTCAATTCTGCAATATCTGGACAGTGATTTTTTTGTTCTTATGAAAAAACATAGAATTTTCTAGGTCTGAAGAGCTGTGTAATCAACCCAGAAAAGACTGATTTCCTGCCCCACTCCTTCCCCCTTTAAAAAGATTTCCATAATAACAAAGTAGATGTGAAAGAAAGCAAGTGAAAATGAAGACTTTGGAGGGAAGAAGTTGTGTTATTCTTTTGTCTCCTCTGTTGCTTGTGGAATTCTCTTGTTTATGGAATCAAAACAGTAAGGAAAAAAATATACAAAGTAAGAAAAGATAAGAGAATAGGGCAAAAATTATTAATTTTATATAGTAAACATCTCAGTGCTATTTGTCTTGCTTTCATTAGATATTTCCTGCCCAAGAAAGCAGAAATTAAAATCTGTCAAAATCAACACTTTTACTAAAAATGAACCATTTTCCCCTTCTGTTCCAAGTCCCCTGATTTCACTGCTAAGTGACACATACTAGTACATTAAAAAGGATTTGGAAGTAAAGAACATCAGAGGAATCAGTTTTCTACTGTAGGAAATTCTTGCTAACCTTCAGATGACACCTTTCAAATGTGGAAATTAATAATCAATCTCAACAATGCCAGTAGAAAGCATTCTTACAAGACAAGCAACCCTGCGTGTCTTGCAGTCATCACTAGAATGGGTGAATATTCAACTAAACCCTCCCTCAAAACCTAACAATCTTTAGAGAAAGTTGAGCCATATGTCCTTGCAAAATCAGTAGACGAGCAAACAATGAGAGTGATGTAATGTCAGCTGCCATCTCCCTTTATTTTCATTCACAGAAAGGAAAACGCACTCATCAAAAGATTTACTCCTCCAAAAAAACATGGAAGCGAATGAACTCTTTTCTTATACCTTCCTCTGTGAATAATCCAGCATGCTGAATTCAAAGGGGAACTCCTGCATGTCTATTTAATTTTTTTTTGCCAGAAAGGAAGTAATAAATAAATAAATGTATGTTATTCTGCTAGCAAGAGTTTCCAGATTACTATAGAATGTACCCATGTGCTCTGTGGTGAACACTCAGCCCAGTAGTTGAGGTTCTTACCATGTTATTGCCTGCTGTTTACCATTCTTTCCTTATCCCGTCCTTTGAAAAGGAATTATCTGAGGATAAAGCAGTTCAGCTTTAACTAATCAATAGCAACAAGGTAAAAGCAAATTGACTCATTCTCAAGTTTTCAAAATGGCCTGTGGTGACTTAATTTTAGGTGGTAATTTCCCAAAAAAAGGTAGCCTGTAACTTTCAGGATAAAATTAGTGCCACGTTCTCCCAGGAAGTTTCTACCAACCTCCAATTTTCCATGCTCTTTCCTATTCTAAAATCTTGGGAAGAATTACTTCATCTTACAGATACTTAAGTGACTCAGTAGAACATACCCATATTCTTGTGAATGGGAAGCAATTTTTTTTCAATGTTCACTAGCAATATTCTTCACTTCTGTGCTCAAGTCTCTTTCCTGTAATAGTCTCATATTCTTTGTTTTCTTTCTATGAATTCTTACATTCATGTATATCTTACAACTGTCCAGAAAAACAAATAATTTATGAGAATGAAGAAGCATAGTTATGTTGGAAGGAAATGTTTTAGCTCATAGTCCATGATTAAAACACTTACATGGCAAATAGAAGTGTTTGCAATAGAGTTGTTGTTGTATGTCTGGTAGGGGTCCTCACTACAGCTCTCTAGGTTTGGTCTCAATTTTTAGTGTTGTATCTAATTGAAAATTCATTGTACCATGGTCTTCCAGCTGTGTTGAAGGAAAAAATATGTTAGCTCTAATAAATTTTATATCAATACTTATATAAAAGTAGAATGAAAAAGCAGATGGCATACCCATGGAAATTGCCACAGCGGACAAAATATATAGCTTTAATAAAGGCTCCCTATGATCCTGATTCAATTTCTTCTTTCAAAGATTAAAAAAAAAAATAGCTTGCAATACTAAAATAACTGAAAAACTCACACTGCACTCAGAAGCTTCTACTTCAGGCTATAAAATTTAACACCCTGAGTAAAAATTGTTTAGCAACATTCTTCTTGTTGAGCGTGTGCTTAGAAACTCCAAGAAACAGCAGGGAGAAAACAGACTCAGCTTCTACAGAGCTACTTCCTTCCTCTATTCCTTACTTTCCAGGACATCAAACACTCTTGTAACAGAGTCATTCAAGATCTTCCTGGAAAGAACTAAATCCTGTTTGTGTCTTCCTTTTTTCCCCACCGTGTTCGCTGCTTCTTTTTGTACACTGATTTCTCTTTAAAGTTGCTCTGTGTTAAGAAACCAAGATACTGCACAAAAGGTAGGAAAGATGCCATCCACTAAAGACTGGATGTGATCCCAGTCCAGGTTCCCTGTGTTTAGATATACTTATCAGGCTATCTATTGATTTCAGTGACAAGACTTCAGGTGTGAATTGAAAATATTTTCATGTGATCTGATGGACAAGGTTATGCAGTTTCTTTTTATCTTTAAATTATAGTATGAGAATGTAGGGTAAACTGAATCCTGGAATTGCACTGAATATCAATTATTTTGTCCATACGACGTCATAGTTGTAGTCAAGACAGCACGGTCCTTTGGGGTTTGTTTTTTTTTTTTAATATAGAAAATTATTTGCACCCAGAATTGCAAAGCTGAGAGCCACCCAAGTACGTTAATAAAAATGCTACAAAGCAGCACTGAAAGGTGCCCCCCATCACATCTTCATGCTGTGCCTCTCAGTCCTCTTGGAGGAGCAGAGTTATTTGTCTTGGGGCTGATCATAGTTTGCCACAGGTTCATTTAGTCTTTGAGGTAGGCGTGCAAAGCTCCCACACCAGCTTCTGCAGCCTATTCTGGTATCTCGCAAGGGGGTATTAAACACGAAAATGCTTTAGATTTTCTTGCAGGTTTGCATAACCATAGTAGCAGTGGACTTAGTACGAAGTTGTTATGGAGAAGTGTGTCTGGAACACAAAGAGACATTGAGGTTGAAAAGAATCTGAGGATGCATTTCTTTTGCCTAAGATTATTTCAGTTCAAAAGATGGAGAAATGAGTGAAGGGGTGATCTGTAGTTTTTAGAACAGACACACATCTACTAACAGGCCATTCTAAACCTCTGTAGGACTTTTTCTAAAGGCAGCTTATCTAAAAGCCCTACCTTAAAACTAGGCCTGCGGACTCTTTTTATTTTTTTGATTTTCCTTTGAGGATAGCTTCCTCATGATCCTCTGTTGTCCTAGTACTTAGCCCTTAATCTTGATGTAGGAAATAATTTGGAATAGCTAAGTAAACCATGTGCTTTTCTGCTTGACTTCAGTGATTGTGTGAAACCGATTTGGGATTTTTCCACTGTTTAATTAATCTGGTAGAGTGCCTGTAAAAATATTATCAATACACACTCATATTAGTGCCTTTAGCCAAATCCCTTCCAAAGAGAATCTTACAAGTCTGCTAAGTAAGGAGAGTAAGCCATGAGGTCTCTTTTCAAGGCATTCACTGCCTCTGGGCAGCAAATTCAAGTCCTGGCTGCTGGATCTTGTGCCCTGTCAGGTGCAGAGATGGACCTGCATGAAATGCTGTCAGCTCAGAGATCTAGACTGCAGCTCACTCCCTGCCCACACCCCATTGCCAAAGCAGGCATGGATAGCATTTCAAGGGACACAGCATACTTTACTTAAGTGGAGTTGTGTGTGGTGTAAGTTTTGGAAGGACTCGTGGGGATGCTGTAAGAGTAGATGGGATAATGGGAATACATCTAATTGCCCATGGAAAAAAATGAGATGCTTTGAAGGCTGTTAGGATGCCTGCAGGTGTGGATAGAGTAATTGTAGCAGGACAGTATATATTTAGCCAAGAAGAGTAAGGCACCATCAACATTGAAAAGGTGGCTTGTTTATGATGACAGATTTCCTCTGGGTTTCTGCCATAAAAGTAATTGTATAAAAATGGAAATTGCTGTGCGTTCAAGAGCCTTTGCCAGTGTAGTTACGTTATTTAGAGTTTTATTTGGTTGGGTTGTTTTTTTCTGCATGTCCCTGACACGCTTAAGTCAATAAGCCTTTGCTTATGTGACATGCTTGAAGTCATAAAAAGAAATACGTAGTGGAGCAGGACACTGAATGCAGTTTGCACCAATCCAAAGGATCTGTTACAGCGCTGCACAAGTGAGGCTCACTGACAGCAATAGTTACTTTGGAAAGACAGTTCCCAAGTTTTATTGCTGAACATGATGCTATATGGTATAGAATATCTATTTTGTTGGTTGGGGTCGGCTGTCCTGCCTGCATCCCCTCCCAACCTCTTGCCCACCCTCAGCCCACTCACTGGAGGGGCAGAGTGAGAAACAGAGAAATTCTTAATGCTGTGCAAGCACCATTCAGCAATAACTAGAACACTGGTGTGCTATCAACGCAAAACTGTTGTTTGTCACAAAACTAAAACGTAGCACCCTACAGGTTGTTTTTAAATTAACTTCATCCCAACCAGACCCAGTACTGCAAGACAGCGAAAATGTCTGTGCTGTGTGTAGACTTGGTAGTGATTTTCAGGTTCAACACTTGATAAATAAACCTGGATACTTAAGACTCCAGACATCTGTAGCCATTGTTCAGTAAGGAGGTTTTCTGAAGGACTGCATAGCCAGTGTAGGCTTTTTGTTGTTGCTTTTAGAGAAAGGAGAGGGACTGTTTTCTCTTGGTCTCTCACAATTGATGCTTCTCCTTCAGAACTGTGCCTGTATTGCTGCGAACCATGATCCATTGTGTCCTGGCTTGAAGACTCTGTAACACTAAAGCCTCCACTGCAATCACAGCTTTTGTTTATTAGGCATCACAGAACTGTTTTCAGATGAGTCTGCCCCAAAGACCTTTACATACTTTTTTTTTTTTTTGGAGTTTGGGCAGTCTTACTGGAATATAACTACTTTCTTAGAGCCTCACAACTGAAAACAATAAAAACAAAATTGAAACAAAAAAAATAAATCCAAATAAAAGACCAAATTGACAAGCAAAATTTGAAATAACAAAGGCATCATTTCTCACACTGGGATTTAGTGGGAAGCCAGAGACATCAATGTTCCAGTGGTCATGGTCACAGCACCTTCAGTTTCTAGAAAAAGTTGCCCTCTTCTATTTAACACTGTTCTCTACATTAGGGACGAAATGTAAACCAACCATTGAAATATGTCTTTCACTATTACAACAGCTGAAATTCATGGAAGTGTTTTTTTCTCAAAGCAGTTGCAAAAAAAATTAGCATATGCAACAAGTTAGTCTGAAGAAAATCTAGAAATATCACTGGCAGTTTAAAATTATGCAGCTTAGCCCTTTACTTCTGATGCTGAAATACATTTCTCATTGCTATAAACAAGCAACTTTCTGCCTTTGGCATCCTCCGTTTACTTGGGGATTTCTTATTGCTTTAAAATACAGGTGTACTTAATAGGAAAAAAAATAATCTGTTTTTCAAACTACTGAAACTTGAATAACAGGAGGAAAATAACTGTTTAATAAAGTATTGTGCATTCTGGACAGTCCCTGCTCAAAGCTCTGTGTAGATTACCTGCTCAGTAGGTCAGTGGCCAAGACAAAGTACTTTCTATTCTGTGGTAGCACGATGATAACTAGCTTGCTTTCTCCTGATTGCCCAAAGAAAATGGGGAAAATGGAACCTATGACTTCAGCAGTTCACAGAGAAATGTTTACATGTTTGGGAAATCTTAATTTTGTTACCAAGTGCGACACAGTCTTGTAAATCACTTCCAGGTGATGATGAACATTTTTTTTTCCCCCCCTTTGTTTCCTCGACTCAGCATGCATTTTCAATCAATCTCGGTGGATTTATAAATGTGTCACAATGTGATTCCATCAGAGGCGCCTCTCATATGTTCCACTGTGGAGACACTGCTACTTCCCAAAGTTCGTGGTTCACTTTCGGGGACACAAATAGAATCTGTCTTAGGATGTGGCAGAAGCCAGGCTCAGAGCTGCCAGGCGGATGCAGACAAAATATGGCCAGAGTCTTCTGGCAACTGCAGACAGTGACTAGAGGGTAGAGGCATAGCAGATTGGCCAAGTTTTTGTGAGACCAAGCCTTGCTAGAAGACATGCTCCTGTCCAGCAACTTATGTTTGGGCTTGTAGCAAGTGTCTTTTTCATGTCAACATCTTGTCACTGTAAAGTAAGGCCCCCAGTTAATACACATTTCGTTAAGCTCTGAGGAAGAGTGACGTAAATATTAAGCTGTACTGTTTTCAGCAGTCAAAAGACTGAAAGTGTATTATTTCTTCATTAGAAAGAAATCACTTTTAGAACGATAAAAATAATTTCTGTTATCTGGAGTTATATTTATTTTAAAATTGACTTTGAAAGAGCGGATACAATATCATTATTCTTTCTATTGCAATATCAGCTGAGCACATCATCCCTTAGTCACTGTCCTACTGCACTAGATTCTGTAATACTAAAGACTCTTACTCACAGATGAAGGAATTAGGCCAGCATATATAATACTGAATTATCCTTTTAGAAATATTTGGTATTTTTAAGATTCATAATATAATTTTCTTCAGTCAATTAAAAAATAACTGGTGACTAAGAGGCTCATCATCAGAAAGAAGTTATACCACCCATTGTTTCCAAAAAGTGAGTAAGCGACAACGAAATAAGCTGAAGTTCCTCTCTTGTCCAGATCAGTTTTTTATAAAACGAAATGAGACATTAAAGGTGATTTAACATAGACATTTAACAACATACCATTCCATTTAGAACCTAAAATAGTGTTTTAAATTGTCTAAATAGTCAAATGACTTTAATATTTTTATGTGAATTATAACTAAGAATCTGAAAAGAGAAAAAAAAAAAATAGTTCTTTCACAATACAGTAAAAAAAAAATTTGAAGAACCGCCCTATAGGAGAAGATCAGATTTGAGACCATCTAAGGCACCTGAAGGTACACAAGTCCATGGGACCTGACGAAATCTATCCGTAGGTCCCGAGGGAGCTGGCGGATGAAGTTGCTAAGCTGCTTTCCATTATATTTGAAAAGTTGGGGCAGTTTGGTGAAGTTCCTGCTGACTGGAAAAGGGGAAACACAGCCCTCATCTTCAAAAAGGGAAAAAAGTAAGATCCAGGGAACTATAGGCTGGTCAGTCTCACTCGGTGCCCAGCAAGATCATGGAGCAGATCATCCTGGAATCTCTGCTAAGGCACATGGAAAATAAGGAGGTGATTGGTGACAGCTAACATGGCTTCACCAAGGGCAAGTCATGCCTGACAAATTTGGTGACCTTCTACAACGTTTCCACAGTATTGGCAGTTAAGGGGAGAGCAACAGATGTCATCTGCCTGGATTTGTGCAGAGCATTTGACACTGTCCCGCATGACATCCTGGTCTCTTAATTGGAGAGACACAGATTTGATGGATGGACCACTTCATGGATAAGGAATTGGCTGGATGCTCGTACTCAAAGGGTTGTAGTCAACAGCTCAGTGTCTAAGTGGAAACCAGTGATGAGTAGCATTCCTAAGGGGTCAGTACTGGGACTAGTGCTGTTTAACATCTTTGTCGGAGACAGGGACAGTGGGATTGAGTGCACCCTCAGCAAGTTTGCTGATGACATTAAGCTGTGTGGAGCAGTCCCATTGGCTTCTGTGGAACTGTATATACAATACAGGAAAAGCTACCTTGAGGATTTGGATAAAGTCCTTCCGGTCAGTCCTTGAGGCAACAATAGTGTTCTCTTGCAAATAACAAGGCTGTTTCATGAGAGATTTCACTATGTTTACTGAAAACTGCCTCATTAGACATCTCGATGCTTGATTAACCCTGTGTAAGGACTGGAATTCTCACCTAGCCTTGCGATGGAGTCAGCATTTAGTTACTGGTGGGAATCCATGATGCTTTGAAGCCTTCTTTATACGCATAATGAAATTCCTATTAAAAAAACCCGATAATAATCCTGTGTTCAATTTAATGTAAGCAGAATGACTGTACAGCTTGAGTGGGAGTTTATTTTGTAAAATTTGATTGCTTACCTCATTGGAACCCAGTTGTGCTGATGGGCTTTTGTATTGACTGATACAGCTGTGAGGTCAGAATTTGACCCTTTGTCAAAACCAACTGTTTTGAGGCCCAACAATGAAATGCCATGGCCACAAGATGGCCTTCAAAACTGCCAGAAAAAGAATCCCATTCAGAAAGCTAACATCTGTTTGCAACTCCTCTTTTTACAAAAAACCCAACAATATGATATGCCTATGTTTACCTCAGGGAACCAGACATCACCTTTTGTTTCTTCTTCCTCTTTACTTTTTTTTTGTGAAGCACCACCCTATTCATGATGAGCAGTACTGAGTCCTGCTACAAATGTTTTTTGGAAGGATTCTTTGGACCATAAAGTGCTATTTATCCTGAATAAATCCATCTGAGCTGGGCCAACACAGATGAAAAATGAAGATGTCCTGATAAAGACATTCTGCATTTCTGTTGCATTTGAAAAAATGTATCTTCAGTAACTCCAACAAATAGAAAGTTAGATTGTATGAGTCATTACACTGCCAGGTGCCAATTGCCATCATATTCAATGCTGTCTTTGGGCCACCTTCTGCACTAGTATTCAGCTCTGATTTGCACTGTCCCATTACTGATATGCCTTTCCCTCTTCTGCAGGTCAGATAGTGTAGGGAGATATCAACCACATCACTTCAAAATTCGGCTTTACTCTTTTCCGAGTGTTTTAATAGTATTGTATTATTTGATATTAACATGCTATAAATAGTTCATAATTTGTTAGCTTTGTTAGCAAAACTAACTAAAACTTTCTTCAGCACAGTTCCAATGAGTTTTGCTCTCTGGCTTTAAAACCTGCATACTTCATAGGTGACAAAATAATGGTCAATTCATCTTTGGCCTCAAAAATCATGGAGAAAAACCTTTTTTACAGTACAGCAGTTTCATAGTACATTCTAATTGGAAAAAACCCTGCCTGTTCACGTTCTTCTCTGAAGCAAACTGAATCTGACTAGCTGTGAAAAAGATTTAATTTTACAATTTTCTGGTAGTTCAGTTATGTGAAATGTATCCTTCCGCTTCTGTTCAGATAGCATTTATGTGGAACAGGTAGTCTACAGACAGTAGACAGACTTTTAAAATAAGAAATAATATGAATTTCATGGCATTGCAGCATCAAATTAACATAGAAATTCACAAAATGAAATAATTTATTTCAATTATAGGAACACACTATAAACTAAGAGCATAAACAGCATTAATCCATCTTATTCAGCATTTATGAACGTTGACATGTGAGCAAGAAGGAATATGTGACCAGACATTATCATGCATAAATATCTGATGTGATGTGAGCTCCTCTTCTGCATGCTTTCCTCTGAAATTACTTATATGAGCTACTCTTGGTAACGCAATGTGAATTCTTCCAGTGCAGTTAATCACAGCATAGAATACGTATGTTTTAACTGAGACATCCAGAAATGTTTCAGTGAGTCTTATATATATTTGTTTAACGTCTGTACTTTAGCTGGTTAGCTTCAGAGAGTTTTCTTTTTGGACATCAATGTGATGTGCTTTCAGAGGAATCAGATGCATCGCTATAGCTCAATAAGTTTATTTTTCTCTTCTGCTTTCTGGGAGAAATAAAAAAGCCAAAGAAACTAGTAATACTGAAGTGATGAGAAAAACATAGAGGCTGTTTTTTTTTTTTTTTCTAAATTAGCTCTTGTATAAATACATGTTACAGAGAAAATGTATTCTTCCATTTTATCCAACTTTTTAGTGAGATTTTGAATGGTATTTCCAAATAATATATATGGTTAAATAATTGTTATGTATGTTGCTTTTCTTATCCCAAATAATGTTTAATATTATTGTTTAGACTTTTCATCCTTTTCTTAATGCCCTGATCATTATTTATACTGAAAGTGCAGCACCTTACTTAGCCTTCAGTAAAAAAATAATATTTTTTTATTGATATATTGATAAACTGCAGTAATACTGTGTTAGTTCACGTCCGTCTCCTCTAAACTTTAAATACTCTTTTTTTCTCCCCATATAATCTCAAATATTTCCTTATTCAATTTCTTATCACAGTGCTTTTCCTTATATTTTTCAAAATTAATAAACCATTGAAATAACAACAGAACATAGTATTACAAGTCAGGTTGTCATACTTACTGTTGAAAAAACCCAACCAATACCACAAAAAACCACAACAAAAAAGCAGATGATAATTCTAGTTTGCCTTATACATTATTTTCTGTATGATGTTCTAAGCAACTTGAATTACTTAGGATTTGCACTGGTAGAAATGAAACCAGACTCAATTTTCAAGTGTATGTCTTCAAATTGTAATTTAAAGATATAGTAATTAGAAATGTAGTAATTTTGAAATCTAGTAGAGAACGAAGTCACAGGATTCTTGTTAAATAGAAAATGACACAATCTTGTACTAGTAACAGTTCAAGAGACGTTAACCATATCGCTTTCCTTCCAACACCCCCTACTCCACTAAATTAAAACAAAACCTGTAATATAGTGTATCAATAGGGAGGTAAAACGGGAAGCCAGTTTTGTCCAGGTTGCTTTCTAAAGATACAGAAATAATAAATTACGTGCTTTAAAACAGTTTTTCATGATAACAAAACTCTAGTATGAGTGCTCCTGTAAAATCAAGACCGCTTATACAAATAAGATTGATTTCTCCAGCAACTTCATAGCTGAACAAGCAGAGAATCATGGCAGCTTTTTCAGTCCCACGCATTAAAGCAGGAAGGAAAACCTACTTCCATATCACCTAATTTTATTGTTAATTTTACTATTCCATTTTTTGTTTATGTATAAGACAATTACCATTCTATGTTTGTTTTTTTTTTTTTTTTTTAACAATAGCTTATTCTTTCTTTGCCACCCATTCTGTTTGGTAGTTCAGAACCTTTAATTTATTTTTTTTTAATGCATTATCAGCCTCCTGTCTCTTCAGTTCGTTTCTCCCTGTACATTAAGATTATCTTTCTTGTTCTTCTTGTCTCTTCGATTTGTTTCTCTTTATGCATTAAGACTGCCTTTTTTGTCCTTGAGGAAATATGTCTTTAATTATACAGGGTTATTCAAACTGGCAATGTCTCAGTAATATTAGATTTTGCAAGTAATTTTGGATGCATGATGTAATAATTAATGATAGGCTGTATATTCAAACTCATATAAGTGGAAAGAAAAGTGACGAGGAGGCAACCCATTCACCAATAAATATTTTAATGCAGGGCATAAATCTCCACACCAAGGGAAAAAAAAGTCTATCTTTTAACATGTTCTTCTTTTGCACCACTCTATCCTGAAGCAAAATCTCTGATATTCCAGATGTCATCTCTTTGGACATGAGGTCTGTGTATTTATTTCTCATGAAGTTTTCACTCATGAAAGCTCTGAAAAGGAGGGAAAAGATCTTCAGCAGTTGCTCACTATTATTGTGTCCAACACAGCCAGCTCCAAGGCCAGATTGCTGTATTCTGTTAGAGCTGACACTGCGCCAGCAGGCTATCCGTCCACCAAGCTGAATTCAAGACTGGATTATGGCCGTGTCAGCTCGGTAACTTCATTGCACAATCACTGGAATTTGGAGTAGTGCAACCATATATCTGCTTTTCCTTAGTGAATAGTCTTTCCTACTGAGATATTGAATCTTCCTTGAGAAATTCAATGTGTGCTGCTCATGCACTTGCCCCTGTGCTGTGGGAGCAGAGCATTGCCTTCATTAGACTTGCAATACAACCTTGATATCACAGAGGTGTACATAAACCATGAGGATATGGGTGAAATACAGATTTCACCAATTATATTCCAAGTACTAGATTCAAAGTACATTCTGCATAGATTATAAAGGATCGTGTTTCACAAATTTTGTTCAGGAAAGCCAAGATTAATAAATTTGCAGCATTAAACTAAGGTTTGCAGTCTATGAAGAATATGATGGGATATTCAACATGTCTAGGTTGGGTGTTTATGGAGAAGGGATTTTGTGTATGTGAGTTCTTCCTCCTCTGCATAAGGCAGAAGTTGAACCATATCATCTTGTCTTGCTTTGGTGTTCATTTTCTATGCTCTTGCGCCCATGTGAGAGAAGGGATAAACACTGGAAAAAGTCAAGGAAGAAACAGCTTGCAGGTAATACAAACCACCTAAACCTGTAGCTAACCTGCATTAGTGTTTTGGTAAAGCATTTTATTCTTAGAGACCTGGCACAACTGAGGTTGTGGTACAGTCGTCCCAGAGGAGCTGTGAAATAATGGTCAGGGAACCTAAATACAGGGAAGTGGGCTTAGCTTCCTGAAGTGCACGAAGAGCAACTATATTTTTTGACAAAAAAAACCCCATCAAACACAATGAAAATAAGAAGGTAAAGAGGAGAAAGATACTTAAGAAATGTTTCTTTGAAGATAAATCTCCAATAGCAAAAGAGTACATTGGCATAAATTTAAAAATCCATTATATTCCATGGAATATGGTGAATTCTAATGTAAATAACTGGAGTTACAATTTTGTATAAACATAGAAGTTGACAGAGGTAGATATAAAGCAAAATATTCAATACAGAGAAGTAACTACGCACTATTTGGCATTATTTTACACAAAGAGAAGTTATGTTGTTAAAATACAGAAGGATATAGGAGGCTTAAAGAAAGCATAAATATAGGAAGGTGTGACGTTTCTGGGAAATACTGGATATTTTTAACTGCCTGATTAAAAATAAAAATAGTGAATAGAAGATTTTTTTCTTTATTTCATTACAGCTGTTAACACTTTGTTTACTGTTTTGGAAGCTACTAGAAAAAGCTACGCAGAGATAATTTTTTTTTTTTTAATTGATTATAGAATATTTTTCATTTTCAGTGGACCGCAGTGCTGAATTTGATAGTCAAGAAAGCTTTGCAATAATGTTCAAGGGTAATCCTCTGGGATGTGAGGATTCCACACTGGTATACTGTGATACTTGGCAACTTTTTACAGGAAGGATTTTCTTTTTTAGGATGGTTATCAGCAAAGTATTCTTTGTCCCTTGTAGATAATGGAGAACTACTTTTTAGGTGACTAACATAAAGTTATGTTTGTCATGAGAAGAAGTCTTTGTTTAAGAAGTATTAGTATTTCACAGTAATATTTACATGCCAGAATTTTAATTCCAGATGATAACGAAGCAGGAAACTTGTTTCTGAAGTAGAAATGTAATTCTTGCATCTGTGAGGGCTCAGCACCTTGATTAATGGAATTCCATGATCACATGAGTAGTATTACCAAAATGTATAAACTCTGTGAATCCTGTTTAGGCTTCAGTTTATCCATGTTAATACTCTAGTCTACCATTTTGTTCTGAATTGCTTAATGGCATCCTAGTTCACCCTATTGGCCATGTTCAAGAAACACTTATTATTAGACTTACAGGATGCCTAAAAGATTGTGGAATATAGACAATAGCATATATAGTAAAGGAACTTACAGTTGTAGTTAATGCATCGTATGAAAGTGAAGTTCTGGATCAGTAGGCAAAATTTTTTCCTTGGTTGGAAAATGATGCTTAAGCTCCTACGTGGCTTCTTAAGAAACCCAGAAGTATACAGCTGTCTCTTAACCTACCAGTGATGACAAGTTCTTAAGCCTCACTCCTCTCCCTGTTCTAAGGCAAACATTTTCTAATGCTTTGAATCTTCAGTCATTTTCTTGTTGATGTGGCATTTTCTTGCACATCCACAAACAGCTGCAGGATAGTATTAATGCAGTCATTTCCATTAATGGTTCAATAATACATAAATGATTTATGAATGCTGTCCTCACATGAAGTACTGTCTTAGATACTGACTGTTTATAGAATTGACTAATTGCATAATATTAGTTCAGAGAGAGCTAATAAATAAGGAATGATGCAATCACTTTGAATTCACTGTATTCCACAACATTAAACACTTGGTTTGTTTCATGTCACATAACCCTAATTTTGAAACAAATCATAGACTAGACTCCAGCTGTCCTAAAATCTCTATAGTCACTTTCTCTCATATGTTTTACACCTTGGTAGAGTTATCTTGCGTGCACCAAAACTTGGACACTATGGTACTATGGTTCAAAGCAACCAAAAGTATTGGTGTTGACTGAAGCAAAGCATGGGTGCTGGTCTGTCATGTATGCTCTTTCATGTATCCTTCATGTATGCTCTACGAGACTGTCAGCATGACTAGGATAAATCGAGGTATCAATTTTTTGGCTCGGTTTTTGCCCCTTAAATTGACCATCATGGCAAATACTTATCTTCCATTCCAAATTAGTATTTTTATGCCCAAATGCAATTTTGAGGCTCTTGGAAAAACTTATGTGAAGTCCTCAAATCCAAAAGAAGCCAAGAAGGTTTCTGAAGACATGAACTAAGTCAATTAATCTTAAGAGCACAGTACACTAGAAATCTTTGCTAGGTTGGGCTAATGCTATCACTTCTTTGGTTGTTACACAGAAGTCCTCTGGCTGTGCTGTCCTCAGGTTCAGTGCCAAAACACACTGCTCATTCTCATTACAGACAAAGCAGAAGCACTGCTTCCATGATTACTAAATGTTAGTATGCTCCTTAAATTACTTCAGGAATTTCACTTCCTGGAAGTAGTGATCCTTATCAAGTCTCATTTGTTTAGAGTAATCAAATATTTTTAAGGTATTCAAAAGATTAGACAGAGGAGAGGGAATACTTTGAAATTAAGTGAATGTGGTTATGGTTTTCACACCTCTTATGACTGGAAGAAGCTGTAAAATGAATTGTTGCTATGACTGAGAAGTGCCACAAGGCACGTACTGCTCTGGGAGAGGTCTACATCTTTGGTACCCTTTCCTTAAGACTGTGACTGATTATTAATATAAATAGTTGCTTAAAAAAAAAAAATAGTCCAACTACTTGGTGATACAGTCCAATGCAGAAATAATCATTGATGTATTCCTTCACTTCGGTGTTGTCTGACTTCATAATAATTTCTATTCATTGGTAGCACTGGCATACCTCCCAAGTGGAAGACGTTAAGAAGTAGTAGCACATTATTAAGACTGTTGTCATGCTTTCTAACTCCAAAAATGATGACTGACCAGCAAAAAAAGAAAATTAAAATAAATAATTCTGTAGTGACTGGGCTTATACAGAGATGACTGGAGAAAATGAAATAGGTAGCCTTTAAGAGTTAACAATCTGTAAAGTAGTACAGTATCATAGTATTTGTTAGAAAAGAAAAATATACTATGCATGTTTGTAGGACAGTGAAGTGCTACCTTCAATTCCTAGGAAAACCAGGCCTAATAACTGTGCAGTTGATACCAGTGTTACTGGAAAAATCTGACAGTTGTGGAACCAAAACAGCAGCTGCCTTTTTTTTTTTTTACTTAAGGCAGCATCTGAGTTTACCTGAAATATCTAAGAAACAGTAACAGGGCTAATATAATGTCAACTATTGAGTTCTAAGAAATGAAAATACATATGTAGAGAAGTAGTTGCTGTTAAAAAACCATAGCCTTAATGACGAAGAGAACAGGTAAATAGAAAATGATGTGCCAATGCCACAGGATAAACACAGAAAGAACAGACACCTCTGTGTTATCAATCAGTGTAAAGTCTTAGAAGTGCTTGCTGTGGGCTTGGTTTGGTTTCGGGGAAGTTATTGTCCTCCAGTGATTTCTGATGGGAGGAGGATTAAGTCAACACTAAGAGCTTGGGGAATTGCTGTTTTGTTAATAGATATGTTTAGCCACTTTGATTTCCATATATGGCTTTGCGGGATACTGCCTCATAATGAAAATTGTGTTTGGTTTTCACCCATCATCCAAGACAGAAAATCTTCAGATTTTCCATGTAAACATAGATGAAAATAATAAAAGGCTAAAAATAAAGAGGGTTGGCAATTAACACTGTAAGACAAAATGTGGGAAGATATTTTACTCAGGAAAAGAGACAATAAATGTGAATGGTTTACTCTGAAAAAGCAGCTTGGTGTTCTATAATTATACATATTAATCATATTTTTTGTTATGATGATTAGAGCTTTGGTCAGTGTAAGTTAAGAGCGATTTATTGATGTCATCATAACAAGGGTAATATATAATAACAAGGAATCTGGCAAATAATATTCAGCATAATGACTCAAAGTTTCTTCATCCTCCCAAATACAAAATGAAAAGTTTGCTTTCCTATATGCCTTGCCCTTCTGAGTTAATTAAGCCTATATGTTATAGTCACTTTCTGAACTTTGTCACAGTAATATCTTGTTGTTATTTAATTAGTCAAATACGTATAAGTTTTTTTTCAGCTGAAATCAGTAAAAATGAAGCTTCTGTAAATTAGCAATCTTGGCTTCTTATAACTACAGAGTGCTCAATACAATAACCTCAGTTTTGCCATTTCACGAATCCAAATTTAGAGCAGATTCATTGCGTCAAAGTTGGTAAACTGTTTGCAAGATGTTATTTCATGTTTTGATCCTGACCACCATCATAAATTCTGAGGTGTGTTTAGCCTTTCTATTTAGGTGTTTGATTAGTAAAGCAAGCCAAAACTTATTCAACATACTTTCATTTTAGTAAAATACTTTCCCTTTGTCAAAACTGTGTGTTCTGCAGAGAGAGCTGTTTTCATTAATAATTTGTTTCAGAAGATTCTTGGTCTGGGAAGTACAAAACTTCCTCTTGAGATTTCTGACTTAGCAAGTAGAAAAGTGATCTAGAACATGAGAGTCACAGAGTTAAGCATCTGCCAACACTGGAATAAGAATGGAAGGATCTTTCCTGATCAAACAAACAAAAAAACTTATCTGCATTATTCCTTATTTCTGTACACAGGAATTCAATCCCAATTTGAAAACTCATGTTTTGAAGTTGTGCGCTCGTACATGCTGCTGTTTACGTGTAGCACGGGATCGGAAGAGCACTCTGGTGTCAGTGAGTACAGTCTTGAAGTTTTCGTTCAACCACTTCCCTCTCCCCAATGCTTATAAATATTCATTAATTCATAGGCTAATTTTTTTCATGGCTATTTATGCCTATTGCCTCTTGTTATAGCTATAAATTATACCTAAAGAGGTCTGTGTTTTTTGGTTTTTTTTCCTGCCATTTAATCCCTTTAATAAATTTCTAGATGGTAGTTACAGCCTTTCTAGCAAAATTGTGTTTCACCTTGTAAGATGGTAGACTGTTTTCCTATCATTCTAAAAGTCTTTCAGTCTGTCTTTATTTCAGCTCACCTTTCTTAAGCAAAAGCAATTTACATTCTGCTTATTCAATGCTATCGGGAAGTTTCTAATATTGCAACTAGTGTTGATGGTTCATATTCTTACTGGGATTTCCTGTTGTATCCAGGTTTTAATCCTCCTATGGCTTTATCTAATGAGCTTGTGCTTGCTATTATTCCTGAAGTGCATGGGTTTACATTTTCTTATACTTAGCTTAGTCTCATTTCTGTTGTACCTATTGTTGAGATACCAAATTTGACAGGTCACTTTGCTGTGTACTTGCTGACAACGTTCCCAGCTTTAACTTATCAAGTTCCACAATTTACTTAGTGCTAACATTATAAAAATGTGCCTCGTAACTACTAATTTAGGCAGTCTTGTTTCCTCTGTAAACAGCAATGTTAGTTCCCTCCCACCTAGCCAAACTTCCCTTCTCCTAACTACTTTTGTATATGAAATCCAAGATAACTAGCAGTATACTATGTAATAAAATATTAAATACTTTAGTAGAATCTAGAAAGAGTAATCTGTTTAATTTCCTTTGGTTTGAATACCATTTGTCTCATGAAAGATACCCATTTAATCTGGTGCAATATATCTTTGTGAGGTCTATGTTTCATCCTACACTATTTTCCAGTCATGTCAGTTTTTTAAAATATTCTCTTAAAATGTGCCCTGAATCTCACATACTGCTGAGATCAGTCTGCTAAGACTGTAGGTGTCTGTTGGAGCAATTGTTTTTCCATTCCAATATGGAAGAGTAATATTCTAGGTTTGGATATTTATTCTTGTTGTACGTCTGGTGCATGACTGAAAAGTTTAGTCATGCTGGTTTTTGAAAAAAAAAAAAAAAAGCCACCTTTTGTGCCATTACCATTATGCTGGGAAAAACCAAGGAGCAACTCTTGGAAAAAATGTGGGGATTTTCATCGTCTTTGCCATTTTTCATGTCAAATATTTTATTGTCTAGTCAGTCTGCTGGTACTCTCCATATCGTTCTAATATGGAGACACAACACTGCCTACTGATGCTTTAATTTTTTCTACATCTGGTTAGTCAAACAACTATTGCTAAAAGAATATGCATTTCTCTTGCCAGGAAGAATAAGCATGTATTTCCAGTTTCCCATTCATTTTAGACAGGTAGAATTCAACGGCTTATTTATCCTCCTTCTTTTCTCAAACTTCAGTATAGTTATATAAAGCATAGGCTTTGACACAAGGTTTCATGTAAATAATGCAAGCAATAAATTTATTAAATGCAGAAATGAAAATTACATAGACTGTCTGAGCATATGACAGAAAAAGATGTAAGAAAGCTGACAACTAATGCAAAAAGAAAATATTTCTGTATATTTCCTTTTTTTTGGAGATTGAGTTCTTGAAGCCACCACACTTTTTTCTTTTTTTTTCTGAATCCAAAAGTCTATCACTTGTAGGAGATATTTTATTTACTAGGATCAGGATTTCTTGTACATTCTATATCTCCTTAAAGCAGAAATTTATTATTAGTTAATCAGATACAAAATTTTCCATTTCTGTATGGAATTGTGATACCGCCTTTTGGCTTTCTTTTTGCCCCCGAAAACACAAGACTTTTTTCAGAATTAAATAATTAAATGAATATTATATTTCATTGGAGCCTATGGAGCCCAGCTCGTGGGGATTGCTGTGCTGAGAAAAATATGGAAAAAAAAGCATCCTTAGAGCAATAAAAATGTAGACCAACAGGCTTGGTGTTTGAGTGGCTTTGGATATGTATTTTTCTTTTGTTAAACTATTGTTTTATATAAGTAAACACCGTTCTATCCCTTGTTTTCTGTGCTGGAGAAAAGCAAAATTGTTTTGATGTGGGTCATGACTAGATATATTAGTGCAACAATAAATCATGTCTTATTACTCACTTTCTGATAGCATTATACAGACTTCTGGTGAGTCATGCTTCATTTACAAAAGAGGGAAAGAGTAAGACTTTCCAGTGTAAAAAGTGAAATTCTGTGGTTTGAATACTGCAATTGATGAGACTTTAGCTCTTGTTTTATGGAAATCAGTAGAATCCAGAGGGGGAATACAGCATTCTTCTTAATGTAACTAGCTCCGTGTGGAAATATTTAGCACAGCTATGGATGACTCAGTGAATGGTGGAGGATTAGTGGTCATGATCTGCAGCATCTTAAAACCCCTGCAGATGATCCTGTTTGCATTTTGAATATGCTTTAACTTATTCTCATTAGCTTTACTTAGCTAATTGAGTCTTTCCTGAACATCTCTGCATAAGCAAGCCCAGATGTTTTTTCAAAAGATCATGAGAAAATTCTTTTAAAAGACCATGAGAAATTCTTTATAGTCCTTGACATGTCTGACACTATTATGCAGCAGTTATCCAATGTCTGTCCTAACCACAGTCTTAATATCCAAGGCAAAATGAGGCTATTGCAAATAATACTTCTGCCAATGATAAACAAAGAACTTGTATCACTTTATGTATATTTGTAAAAGCCACTGTTTTTAATATTTCATTTTACCTGATATTCACTGTTGCTGTGCAGTATTAATTAGGTAGGTGTGTAAACTGAGTGTTATGAGTTGTATACGAGCTTTGGTACGTATTTGTTGGGGAAAAAATATGATTTTGGTGGTATCATTGAAAGGAAAATAAGCCCCAAACATGCTGTCCAGTCAATCTAAATGTGGGTCATACATCAGAGATGGGACAAAGGTTGAGAGAAAAGGAAGAAAATAGAAGAAAGGAGATTCAGTATGGGCATATCTTGAAATGAACATTGACATTCCTGTTTCCAGAATGTTTCAGTTCTCCTTACTGAGAACCAAACCAGTATGGTTTTAGGTACCTGTTCAAAAAATATTTACAATTTCTGAGCCTTCTTTGAAAATTCTGCACGGAGAAATGAGGATAGGAGTATTCCACAGATTAAAAAAAGCGTTAGAAGACTTGTTATGCCAGGCATAGGGATGTCAACATGAGTAAATACAGATATGAACTCCTCTGTCCTTACTTGGCTTTGGCCAGAATTTTGCTGGTGTCATGTCGTGTTCTTGGTAGGTGGTCTTAGCTCAACTACAGCGTTATGCTCATGCAGCTAGAGAGCTTCTGTATCGGAGTTTGTTGCAGCAAATCAGCCAGCTTGTCGATTAACATACACATACAGGACAAGAAAATAATTCAGTGCCAGATACTGTCTTTCCTGGCAGTGCTTACTGAAGATAATGTGATTGCTTCATGATGTTACCTTACTATACCGGTAATTTCCTGCAAACAGACCCAACATGGTGGGAAGTGAGGATAACAACATCACCATTTAAACAGATTTCTGACATGAAATTGCGTCTGCATGAGGCAGACTTGAGATCAGTGCAAATGTAGAATAAAGATTGTTGTGTAGATCACGTTGTTGCACAACTTACGTGCTCTTCTACTACTTGTTGATTCAGAGCAACAGGTTCTCTGTATCTCTGGTGCCAGTGACTTAGACAGTAGGCATGACTTTTTATTATTAATGTAGGATTCAAGGACTTCTATGAATTCCATCACTGATATTTTGTGCTGAATGTTTGTTTGGAACAGTTGAATGAGTTGTAGTTTGGCTTGTTAGTCAGCTCCATGCTGATAGTACCAAGTGTGTGGTTCCTTCTGTTCATGTGTTTCTTGGGAAAGCAAAGGGTCAGCTCCCTAGCTGAGAGTTTTGTTGACAATACTCAATTTTCTTTTCTGTAAAAGCATTGTATTTAACATCTAGCAAACTATAGCTTTGGTCAAGAAAGAAAGCAGCTACAAATTGCAAATTAGTTGAAGTATTGGGGAAAGAGCAACCTCACCTTCAGGTTTTATAATGCATCTAAATTTAAGTCACCCATTCTGGTAATAACTATTCATAAGGAATGACCACCAAGACTGTAAACATTTTTAGACTTTCTTTGTATAAACCTGCAATAATGTTTTGCAGCACAAAAATAAGACCCAAGTTAAGACTTTAATGCCTTGGATTTTGCTGGGAAAATATGCCAGCTATTCCTGCGGGTTTCCTGCAGAGCTGAAAACACAATGGGTTAGATGGATATAAGACTTAATACAGTAGTTCCAGGGGATTTATAGATTTAATTGACCTTTTCTAAATAACAAATACCACTGTCCCTTGTCCCCAAGAAATGACAACATAAATAGAATGAAAAGACAGTCTTCCCCATGGGATTGAACATGGGAATTAATACTACAAAACCTCAACATGAAGGAAAGAAAGAAAACCAGAAGACTCATATGGTATCTTTTTCTGTCTACTTTCAGTATTAGTCAGACAGGTAATTTTCAGCCATCAAAAATAAAGACTAAGGGAAGCATAATTAGGATTTGATAAAAGAACAGAATTTCTTTAGTAAAGTGAAGTATGTTTGAGAGAGAGAGGTAGCTGATCATCAGTGCTGTAATTCATACATTGGATACATTCCTACATACATATCCAAATGGATGCTGACCTGTAGAGACACAGTCAAAACCCAACAAAATCTCACAGTACTCTTGCAATGATTTTTTTTTTTTTTTTAATAGAAGAGCTGCCAAAAAAAGAGAACATGTAAGTCTTTATTGTTTTGGTTAATGAAATAAATATGAAATGAGATGGCTAATGTGAAATGTGAACAACATGAAATTGTAAACTGCTAGATTAACATTAGTATTTCAGAAATGCAGTAATGAAAGCTGTAATAAGAACATGGTATGTTCCATATGCTTCATATACAAGAATAAGGAGCTTAACTCTGGAGTTGGAATGCACAAGGCAGATGGATTGAGAAACAGAAAATGTAAGCAATGTTGAGACAGAAAAATCAATTTTAGTAAGTTCATCTTTGACATTTTGCAAAGGCTCTGTTGCAGGAAGACTGAGAGAAGCTATATGTAATCAGAGGGAAAGGTGGCTACAAACCAGCTGAGATTTAGAAAGTAAAGACAGAAATGCATGAAGATTGAAGAATATGTACAGTTTACAGGGAAAAAGAAAGTGAGAAGTCTCCTCGATTCCACCAAAATTATGATCTTGAGAACAGGGAAGCATGGTGAAGTGTTTTGTAATTTGTTTGTTGGGTATTTTTTTGGTTGAGAGGTGGGGTGGAGTTTTTTATTTTTATTTTTTTTAAAGTGGGTGTGGGCTTACTGAAATATTGGAAGCTCATTTTGAAGATAATTAACAGGGGACAGAACTGCTAGGCAGCAATGTAAGAAGAGCAGTAATAAATATCAGAAGCACTACTAGTAAAAGGTGATGATGAAATTATTAAACATTATAAGAGGAGAAAGACCAGGTGGCTTCTGAATTTGGTGGCAAAGCTCTCACTAAAACCACTCAGACTTTCAGAAATTCTGAAAAGGAAAGGAACAGCAGGTAAATTGCAAGAATGCCAATAAGAGGAATCCCAAAATACATCAGGGTTATTGTCAAGTGTATAAAACATTAAATTGGTATTAGCATCGTATGCCTTCTCTCTGTGAAGGCAGCAGTTTTCTCTACTCAAGCCATGCTACAGAAAGATTTTTGCTTGGTCAAGATTACTTTTAACATCTTCTTGTAAGCTTTCAGGCTGTTAAATACAGAATTTTTTTAAAAGAAATTTCAAGTAACATTGATGTTTTTCTGTGAAGTAACATCTGTGGTATGAAATTAAAGATCTCTACAGAATTATTGTCCTTGTTCCCATGAAAAAGATGCATATTCCAAATAGCAAACTGCTCTTACTATTATCAGTTGGACATTTTAAAACCACATTATTCTATCATAGTCAGGAAAATATTTTCGTGACTAACTGTGGTTGTCTTTGTTACAGAACACCTCATTCATTCTGTCAGATAGTCCCTTTCTGGCAGTGGGAAGGACTGCAACACTTTCACATCCCAAATGGGTATATGGCTAGCTGTTTTGTTTTCCAGTAACCCTGAGGAATTCAGTTTCTTGCTTCAGACTTTCCCATTTGATGTAATGGGTTGTCTCCAATTTGGTAACTACATTGCATATTTATTATTTTAAAAACACCAACAACACAGTTTTCCAACATTTCTTGAAAGCATCTTCTAATTATGCAGTTACTGTAGAGGTTGTTTCCTCCAAGCAGAAGATAAAACAGAAGAACTATAGAGAGAAAAATAGGTTTCAGTTTTTGGGGAAGTTCAAGTTGTTTCTCTGTCTTGAATTTGTGCAGAACGGACATTGCAGTATTTTGTCTAAAACTGAAATTGTTCACTTCAGTTGAATCCATGAATACATAAATCCATGCTGTGAATTCTTCAGGATGGTATCTTAGGGATTTTCTAGTGCTTGGCATCAGATATTAATCTTGCCTGGGTTTCTATGCTGTAAGTGTTTAGCAGCATCTGAAAGGATATGTAAGTGAAATAATACCTTCTTATATTGGTATTCCTCCTTTTGTGTTCTGTGCCAGCAGACTTTTACTCAGGTTAAGGTCCTGCACTTATTTTTATTTTTTTTTTTTAGAGAGCTTAAAATATCCTATAGTATTACCCAATCTGCTATGCTATCACTCTCTTTTTCTTCCAAGATCTGTACTTTTCCATTTTGCAAATTGCCAGAGCACAGGGTCTTGACTAATCTCATGACCTGGAGTCCTAAATATGGACTAAATTAGAGAAAAACATGTGTATATTCATAAATTTGCTTTCTAAATGAATGTGTAATTATTTTTTTATTCCACATCCAATTATGGAACTAAATGATAAGCTTTCCATATTTCTGAATTTCTAAAATCTTGAGGGAAAAATTTAAATTTAAAGCCTCTTTACTCAAAAAAAAATCTTCTGTTCTTCCTAAGTCACAAAATCTGCATCCCTACATAAAATGTACAAATAGTAGTTATGTCTATTTCTTCACTGGGAAAAGGCATTTATATTCACAAGAATGAACCTGATGCTTCATCCCATGAACAGAATAATAACATTAAGGGAAGGTTCTTTTGTCCAGCTGTGGTGATAACAATCTGATGATGATGATTTTCCCTAAAGTGGATATAGAACAATAAATGAATGTCTGCAATATTTCATCATTTCACACTGGAAATGATAAGCACAAATAGTGAACAAATAGACTATTGTGTGATTTCTTATTTTCAACTAAAATAAACAGATTTAAGCTGCTGATAACCATTACAAATAAAAAAGAGCAGGAGAATTTCGATTCTTTCTCCAATATTCTCATATAATAGGGAAGTCACTGTTTGAAGATTAATGCAGTTTCACAGCCGTTCTGACTTTATTTACTGCAGGCACCAAGTAACGGTGGTCATGCAATCGCTGAGAACACAGTGGGAGAGTGGGACACATCTCATAGCTGATGTTCAAGGTGGGACCAGGCACATTGACTGACTCATCTTTAAGAACATCCTGTCCAGAGAGGACACTCACCAATCAATTATCTAGTCCAATTTTAATACACACTATGAATCTCAGAAGACTGTTTTGTGAACCTCTTGTTTCAAACCATTGCAAATTTGTCAAATCAGGCAAATACTTGCCTGAGGCCTTAGGGTTTACGCCTGTGGGATTAAGCGCAGGCTCTGTAGTAGAGCAGTTCTTAAGACAGTGCCACAAAACATTGTAAAGGATCTGTTGGCAAGATGTTTGCAGCTAGTAAAACATACTATCTTCCCTTTAATGTGAGAGAGTACATGGAGTACAGTAATTCCATCCTGACAGTGATCTTTCATGATTACAGTGGTAACTCCTGATTCAACTGTACTATATTTTTTCCTCTTGGGAGCTATTCAATGATGAATCATTACCAGGAATGAAAGCAGCTGTATTTTGCATCTCAGATTCAAGACTTTGCGGTGTTTCTCATCAGGAATACACAGACAGAGGCACCTAAATTATCATTATTTATTGTGACTTAAATTATTTAGTACAGTTTTATGGAAAAAGTTATGTTAGTACTCAGTAAAATTATAGCTTCCTTTATGCTGGCCGGTCGGTCAGATAGAGTGGTGGTTTTTTAATGAGTCAATAAGTGAAGAGAGAATCACTGAAACCTTTTAATGTAGCTCTTGCTCAAAGGCCAACACAAATTCTCCTTCTTTGTGGAACCACTTTGTGTCAAAAACATTTCTCTTGTATGTACATATAAAATATTTTACTACTATATCTGGCATGGGTAGACAAAGTGAGCTTCAGTTTTCTTGTTTACCTACCTTTAAAATCAATAGTGTAGTTATAGAATTCTCATCTGTAGAATCCTTTCATAAGCCTGTCTGAAAATAATATTTTCTAAAAGGAAGAAATTACCTCACTGTAACACTTCATGTCAAAAAATTCTGACAAATATTCCTTACAAAGCAGCCAAAGGCAGGGAAAACAAATCTGAAAAAAAAAAAAAAAAGGTTTCCATACATCTTGTACAATTTTGAAAAGAATATATAAGCATCGGTCATTCAAAATTATGTTTAAATTTAGGAGTTTGTAGGCATGACAAATCTAACAACAGTCTTGCTGCAGAACAATAATACATGAAATAAAGAAGCTCTCCAAAATATTAGGAAAAAAAAAAAAAAGAGTTCAGTTTGGAGAGAGAAAACAGGAATCAGAGGTAGGAAAGATGAATTATGGAAACTCAGAGAAAACAAAATTATTCATCCATCCCTGTTCATTGTCCACTTGGCCACCATGGTGACTAAACAATGCTATCTTTTCATACTTTTTTCACTACACAGGTAGCTGAAGTTTTCATCTTCTGATAATGCCTGAGTTCTGTGTACCTGTAAATACCCATGTCCACGTCTGCATAACATCTGTGTCCAAACACAGAGAGGCCTCAATTGGATGCTACATACAAATAGAATTGCGCTGAAAAACTGTACATTTCTTAACAAATTTTGTAAAAGCCAAACATGAATTTTTTTTCCAAGAAGGGAAATTATCTGGAACCCATAGTTTATAAGCATCAAACTGAGGACTATTTTCCTTCTCTGCAATTGCAGTAAAAGATGAGGCATTCTCAAGCCAGCTGTGGTGTACTAGGCCAGAGTCTTTGGATTAAAAAAAGTGTGCAATGTGACCTGGGCAGAGTCATCACTCAGCTGACGAAGAATAACAAGTAATTCCTAGGAACAGCTGCTATGCTGAGTGAGAGCTCTAACATCTCCAGTGTAACTGAGAGCTGCTAGGTCCTATTGATGTAAAAAGAACTTATCATTGCAAAAACTACAATACTTCTCCCTCCAAACAATGGTTGACTGTGCAGACTGCTTTGCAGTTCCCAGAGATTTGATCGCCAGCAAAGCACTTTTCTCCAAAGCTACCCTCTAAGACCTGCTCCCAGCAGAGGCATCAGTTTAGTCCTATCAGGCTGTTTCACCTTTTTGTTTTTGCAGAGATGGTGCATTGTATGTATAAATGGCAAATTTAAAAGGAGTGTCTCAAATTTCTGTAGTGGTAGTAGCATAATGTTTGCAGAGATGAGAAGTAAGGTCTCCAGGAGTTTCCAATACATGTCCCCAATAAAAGCTAGTATAGTCCAAGAAGAATGAGACCCCAGCAGTGGTATGAAGTAACAATCAGTACAGAGAGTCAGGTAAGCATGGTCAAGACCAGGCAGAGGTCTTCCCAAGCACAGAATTCATGGTTGTGTAGGATCCTTTGTTGACTGTAAATACAGCCAGTTCCTTTTGTCTGCCTAGTCACGTGCCTATTGTTAAATTATTGCCATCTGTTAGTTGGAAAGTCCTTTTAGAAGCATAAAAAGGCCAACTACAGGGGCGTCTGGCTTAAAAGATTTATATTTTACCTTGCAAAGTGATTCACTCTTGTAATATATCAGTGTTTCATGTATCACAACATAAATGACATGGTAATAGTGGTAAATATTGAAATAGCTTATCTAGGTTTTGTTTGCTCAGTGGGCTGATTTCTAACTTTCCTTGTATAATGCATTCGGAGATTTCCATCCTTCTTTCTAACCATCCCTAAAAATCTCCTATATGTTTGCAACACTGAGGTGAAGAACCTAAAGAGAAAGACTTCTGGTCAGTCTCCAACATTTCTAGGTCATGGCAATACAAAGGGCCAAATTTAAGCTAGGTGAAGGTCATCCTGAGGAACGAGAAGCCCATGGCTTGGATTTTACCCAAGGATAATCAAAGTCTAATGCTGTGTAGATTATCATTGATATTATCTGCATGTGCTTGCCAGCGTGCAGAAAAAAGAAAATTAAGTTCATGTCTTAAGCAATTTGACCTTCCGGAGATTGGTAGGCAGTATCTTCTGTAAATAAGGTCTTTTATTCATGTCAGCTTTGGCACCTAAAATGATCAGTTAGTTGGGAATATCTTGGCCACGTAGTGTTGACTGATGTGTTTGCTCTCAAGCTTGACAAGAAAAATCTTGTGTATATTCAACGTGCTTTTCATCAGTTGTTTTTAAAATGTAAATAATACACGTTTCAGACCAACCGTTCCGCTGCATTGAATCACTCACCGTGTTCCTTCAGCAGTTTGCTGCTATATCAAAATATTCGAACATTTTGTCCATACTCATCTGTAACCACCACTGTATAATGTGAATGGACCTACAGGGATATATCTCGCATACCCCCAGGTTGAGAATTGTACATCCTGCCTCTGCATGTGAATGATCCCATTTTCATGACAAACCAAGTCTGTAGCTATATGCTGGCATATGGTAGGAATGGGTTGATTTCTTCAGCTGCTACTAACCAAATTCTGAACTGCTTAAAACTTTCCTTCCTTTGGATATGTTCTGCATAATGGTAGTTGTCATCAATAACTATTATTTACAGTTTTTAGTAAACATTTGTTAGGGAAATTTAACTAACTAGTATGCTAGAGTCTGTTGCTTTCTAGCCTGTTACTTATGTGGTACTGTGTAAATTGTCTTAATTTTAATTTTTTTATTTTTTTTAGCATGTACCATCTATTTACTGTGATTGTTGCACAAAATACTTTAACTGGGGAGATGCATGAGCATTTAAAAGTGACTGAAGTCTGATGATCCATCAGATGGCAAGTCATTTAGACTATATGTGTGTATGAGGACAGGTAAATTTTCCCATTAATACAGTATTTGGTATTTTCCACTGAGTAAATGTCTTCTAACTTTAACTTGGTCACTTTCTAGTTAATTTTTTATTCTTTTTCCCTTCCTGTGCATTTCTATCCAAAACCTTTCTTCCTGTGATTCTCATCAAATGTGACCTCATCAAGGTGATGTAATTTCAGATTTTACCCGTTCCTTTTCTTGAATTAATTTTCCTTCCCCCACAACTGCCACCCCTTTCCCCCCGCAAAAAAATGGTTCTAAGTAAGGTGCAGTCCATTTTATTTGAGTAACCTTGCTTGAACCATTTTTGTCCATCCTGAGTCATGTCTCTGGTTTTTGAAACCTGGGCAAATATTATTTAGAGGAACTAAATGAAGGCATTTTGAAATACCCATTATTAAAACAGTGAGGTCTCTTGCACAAAACATACAAAGCTGGAGATGCAATTAAGCTCTCCCATCCCCTCCTCCCCTCCCACCACGTCTATTGGTGTGCTGCTCGATGGAAACTCATTCTGGCAAAGACAGAAAGCTGTGGCTAAACAACATTAGCGGATGAGTCAGAACTGGAAAGAACAGGGGAAAAAAGAAACCCTCTGCTGCTTGATAAGAACCAAAATAGGTCCATATGGTCTCTGAAAATCTTCCCATACTTGCCTGAAGAGCAGCGGACAGCTACATTTTCAGTAGTTCTTGTTTTCTTGGCACAATGAGAACTTTCAAGTGCGTGCGAACCCCCTTCATCATTTTCTGCACAGATTAAGATCAATCAGGCCCATCTGAGCACTACATTGCTTGCAGAGGTGTTGATAACAGCTTAATAAGAATTATACCTATAATTACCAGGAATAGTTCAAGGACTAAAGACTTCACTAATATGAATAACTGAAAATACAGGTGAGAGAGAACTTCATTTCAGTGTCCCAACTTCACAGAGATTAGTGCAAGCCAGGGCTCCAGTTGCAGATGCTCCCTGCTGAATCCAGGTTCTAGGATAGATGGAGTCTTTGGAGTAATGACGATGGGACAAATCCCAGTAAGCATGTGCAGGCTTAGTGTTTCCAATGTTTATGTGTTCGGCAGGTTTTGGTGGGTTCTCACAAGAAAAGTCAAATGTGTTAGGCCATATTCTGTCAAGTTTCAACACTTTGCTACCTAGCTTGGATACAAAATGTTTTCAAACAAAAAGTGTTATTATTCTCCTTTGCATCCTTCTCAGAAGTGACAGAACTGTTTTGTCTAAGATTCTTCTTTCTCCTTCCACTGCTTCCATATCAGTGTGAGATAAAGAGTTTGGTCTTGGATAAATTTCAACGTAAGGAGCTAGAGATGTACAAAGCTCCAAAAGTGGTACTATGTGATGACACACTTTGGACAAATGTGATAAAGATGATGCTACCTATCTGATCTACAGTGCATGTGTGTGTGTGAGTCTTCAGAGCAGTATGTATACCTCTGCATCAGAATTGTAAATGCATTATGCTTTCCACTGCCGTTTTTTTTTTTTCACTGACCATTACAGTGTCAGGAAAACATCCTTGAACTAAGGAGTTAAGGCTGTTCAAGAAACTGTGCAGTGCTAAATATATAATTCTAATTTATGAAGATGAGAGCTTCTGAGAGCTGTTGGCTGATGATTAAAACCCTGTCAAACAAGACCCTTCAAGTTTAACTTGCAGCTCTGCATAGCCACTGGCTGCTGCGGTCACCAGGCATCACTCCCCACTTACTAATCAGTCCATTGAAATCCAGTGCAAAGGCGATTGTGGCTGGAATACATTTTCGAAGAACAATAACACTAGGAAGCACAACTCTTTGCAGAAGCCATTGTGTAAACACAAGCCTAATCACCTTTGAAGTAGCTCAAATCAACAGGTTTGGGCCTGAAGTTCTTGGCTGAAATACTTCTTGTAGATTGGTGTGAAAAAGTGATTAGGTGTGGGCCAGAATGAAGTAAAACTGCTGGCAGCTGCTCTTTGAATTCATCCTACTGAGGCTGCAAACTAGAAACTGATTTTGTAAGCACTGTTTTAGCTCATGAGGGGAAAATAAAAAAAAAAAGAAAATGAAGCCTCAAAGAAAGAAAAAGAAGTGTGGATGTGAGCACAGCTGCCTAACCTTTGCCAAGCAAACCACATAAAACTTCTCTGAATTCACGCCACATTGTGGTGAACTCCAGATTCCAACCTTTGTCCACCCACTTTCTCCATGCCACACACACACCAGAAGCTGCCCCCTCTTCAGCTTTTTCAAGGGCAGGAGGCAGAACTGTGACCTGAATGTCAGCCTATAAGGGTTTGCAGTGAGCCGCTGGCTGTCTTCTGCCAGCAGTAGTACTTCTGGGAGTAGTGCAGTGAAGCTCACTTTCCCATAGCTGAGATCGGCCTGTAGATGTTCTTCAGTGGTCAGCACAGCTCTCTTCCATTTTGCAAAGGGCAGCACAGTAACAATGTGCCTTGCTGGAACAGTTATTCTGATGGATTATTTTTTTTCTGAATTTAGTCAGGCCTTTTGATTTCAAAATGGAAAGTAAATTCCATACAGACATGAAATAGGAGAAAAAATAGCTCCAGACAGCCCTTAGAAACTGAAGCATCAGTGTTTCATTCAACTCACAGTGTGAGGAGTGCTGCAAAGGGGAATGGGGTTTGAATCGGCCTTTAAGCCTGACTTTAGAATTGGGCATCTGGGGGTTTTGTCATTGTTGTTTGGATTTTTTGTTTTAACTTGATACGGGAGAAAATCTTAGATGCCAAAGAGGCATTTGCTTAAAAAAATCTTGCTTGTTCTAGGAGAAAATCTGGAGGGAAAAAAAATTCAGAACACTCAACAAAATGAAATGGGCATGTTGGATATTAATCAAGTTCATTTTATATGTTTATCGTGTTTATGTTTATCGTGTTTTATGGAGATGTTTGACAAAGCTGGTGTTTATGCACAAAGGATTTTTACAACAGTAGAGAGAAGCACATTGATTAAAAGTGGCTGCATGAAAGAAAAGTTTCTTTAGTACAAGCTTCATTTTCAGGTTAGTTGGTTTTGTGCATGTTTTGAAAATTTTTATTGTGCTTTCTTGATTGCTTACTTAGAGCTATCACAGCATTGCTAGGCTTCTTGCAATGCAGTTTGTCAAAAGGAAGATGAGGAGAAACGGGCCAGACTTTTAAACTTCACAAGGTCAGCCAAAATCCACAATCTGTAGGTTCTTGTCTGGTTGCTTAGAGGATAAAGTGGGTGCTATGGAAGTGTTGTGAGCATTATTATTCAATCGATGATTTGATCTCAGGATCGAATAAAAAACTTACAAATGACAAACTGATTCTTGTAGCCTTTAAAAGCACAGTTTTGTGGTGGTAGAATAGTAATCAGGAAGTGAAGGATCATAATTTGAGATATTTACAGAATGAAAAAAAAACTTGTTAAGTACTGGTGAGAATAATCTAGTCCTGGATTTGGCTGCTTACAGAATTCAATCAATAATATCATTTCCATGATCAAGAAAAAGTGCTTTTTTCACCCCCTGGCTGTTTGTAATATATTCCAAGAAGGAAGCATGAGTTGCAAGAATGCGTTCTTTTACATAATTCAAATGCTGCTAAGAAACAACACAATGTCATTAAAGTAGTGTAGATTGCAAATACCGCAAGCAGCAAAATCTCTTGCTTAACATTCTTTCTGAAGAGTTTTGTTGCAACACATTATAAATGACAGGAACAGTATTTGTGGGATACAAGGCACATAAGAAATATAAATTACGAATCATACGTGACTTAAACTGAGTAACTCTGAATTTATACAGAGACTGAGTCTACGTGGAGCACCCAAAAGTTAGTTTCACAACGTGGATAAAAGATGGTTTACTTCCAGCTGACAGTCAGCAAACAGCTGAACTCCCACAGTGTCTTCACATCTGAAATGCAAGTTTTTTAAAGCTAGGTCAGCCTGACTGCTGGCTGCTGTGCTTCTGCTCTTATCCCTATTTCCAAGAAATTCCTTCCTCTGAGATTTCTCACAAGCTGGTTCGATCTTGTACTAAGTCAGGAATGACTCACACCTTGTCAGCAAAGATCCAGAGAACTGAAAGGCAGCAGAACCATGAAGCCATGAGCAGGACAGTAGTCAGAAAAAAATAGAATCATAGAATGGTTCAGGTTGCAAGGGAACTTAAAGATTGAGTTCCAACCCCCCTGCCATGGGCAGAGACACCTCCCACTAGACTAGGTTGCTCAAAGCCCCATTCAGCCTGGTCTTGAACACTTCCAGGGATGGGGCATCACTACTTCTCTTGGCAACCTGTTCCAGTGTCTCACCACCCTCACAGTAAAGAATGTCTTTCTGTTGTCTAATCTAAATTTCCCCTCTTTCAGTTCAAAAACTGAATGTCAGTGGCTCTCCCCTTTTCTACCAATGCTGTGGAAACATTGTAAAGTTTTTCTTGTTAATCTTGATGTTCCTGGCCAGATGTAATTCTATCTGGGCTTTAGCTTCCCCAATGTGTTTCCTGGCCACTTGGACAGTTTATCTGTATTCCTCCCAGGCTACCTGTCCTTGCTTCCACCCTCTGTAGGCCTATTTTTTTGCTTTTGAGCTTGTCCAGGAGTTCCTTGTTCATCCATATAGGCCTCCTGACTTTTTTGTCTGAATTCTTCTTTCTTGGGTTGCACCGCTCCTAAGATTGGAGGAGGTGATCCTTGAATACTAACTAGTTTTCTTGGGCCTTTCAAAAAATCTGCAATTTTTTTCTGGTTTAATCATTAAAATAGTATCCTAGAATCATTGAGAAAACCGATTTCTATTTCACATGGCAAAAGCAGAAATACTATTCAGAATATATTCTCCTTTTGGAGTTGAAGGTTCTCGTGATCTCCTAGATGATTTAAGAACATGCTGTACATGGTGTGCATATTGTAGCAGCAATCATCATTCATAGCAAAATACATGGATAAATAGGTATTCTCTGGATTCTAAGCAGAACAAGTCAAAAAAAAAAAAAAAGAAAAAAGAAGCGATACTCACTAAGATATTATGAGTGTTTTTTCTTTTTTACTAGTGGATCTTAGATTAGAAGCTTTCTGGCAGGCCAGCTAAGTGCTGTTCACACTTGTGTAGTACATGCCATGAGACGTTTCACTCTGAAGTATAGGGAAACAAGGGCAAAACCACAAGATGCAGCTGAAACCTTTTGCATAAATTTTTTAGTGAGGAGTGCAGAAGAGTTTTCTGTGAAGAAAGAGTGTTTTGAGAGATTCAGAAGAGTGTGAATATTGAACAGGAGAAAATAAGGGAAGAAGCATCCTGGATTTAATAGACCTAACAATCATTAGGGGAGGAAGAGGAATGGAGCCTGCTCCTCTCCAGACTGGCCCTCAGGATACTGTGATAAAAGCATAGATTGGGTGACCTGTTATTGGGACTCTTTCTTTCTGCTGGGCTTCTGCATGTATTCCCCACTTTTCCAGACTCTCTCCTTACAACTCCATTTGAGCCTAAACAGAGTTTGGCAAAAAATAAAATGTTGGAATAAGTAGAGCCCAGGTTAGAGCACCAGGTGAGAGGACATTTAGAGCATTTTAGTGTTAATGAGAAAAAAAGCTGGATTTGACGGGAAAAAAATGAACAAAACAAAAAAGACCCAATCAAACAAAAGAAAGGCCACAAGATGTGACATGACGCTTCATAAAAAAAAATCTTTAAAGAGAGAATCAGCTATTTCATAAGAGTAAAACCAGAAGTTATATTTTATCTCATGTGTTTATGTTGAAAGGAAAGCTAAGTAGCACTCAGATTCCTATCAGTAAGAGTTTCTGAACTTCAAAATGACTGCAACTAACCCTTATGCAGTGAGTCACCCTCTTTCCATAATACCTACCTCTAACTACTTCAGATTATCCAGTTTTCCTTATGAATGAAGGAAAATCCATCAGAAATTTAATGATTATTTTTAGCCTAAAATAGTAATGGTTTGAAATACAATCTGCAAAAATGTCAAGTTCTCAGTATACTGTGCAGCTTTAGGAATATATGTCTGTCCATACACTTCTGTAGCTTTCATCGACTTTAAGTAGTAGGGTATGTGTGGGTCTAATTCAGAGCAGACTCAAGGTGAGTATCTGGAACTCAGGGTGGTTTGCCTTTAAGGTCTGCAGTTCTGTGAGAGCATATTCTTCAGTGAAGATTAGAGATTTTTGCTTCTAATAATTTCCACTTCTCCTTATCTACCCTTTCCCTTCTCCCTACCTGCCTGCTCTGTGTGTCCTTGGCACAAATATTTCTATGAAATAATTGATGGCACAACTTTTAGGTCAGGAATCTGTTTAAAAGATGAAGGTGTGTAATTCTGGTAGCCTCCATAGATTCCTTTGGATTGTTAACTCCAAAATTATATTAGTTCAATCGCTGTGTGTTTTACTGTTACATGCAAAGGTAGATATGCACTACTGTACTCTGCTACTAATTAATTTTTATTTCTTTTTCATCCTTTCCTTTGGTATGTAAATTTAATCTAAAAGTATTGCAACAGATTCTTTCTCTGTTATGAGTTTTCACATATAACTGGCGGGAAAATGACATCACAGAGCCTAACATCTTTGGTGCAAGTGGCAGGACAGAGTCCTCTGCCCACTGAAGGCAGTGAAATTATAACTGTGATGGACAGAGTAGAGTTAAAACCAATGTGTTTGCTCTGCTTATTGTAGTACAAGAGAAGCAGTTAAAAGCAGACCTGGGAATTTTGGTGGGTTGTTTAATGCTGTGTTATCATAGAGAATTGTCTGATATATTTATAAGAAATGCTCATCTTTTTACCCTTTCTATTGTTAAATACATGCTCTAAATATTCTAGAAACACAAATGAATGATGATTGCACATGAAGTACCTGAAGTAGGCTCTTTGCTTAATGTAGTAACGGGCAGTGCTTGAAATGGAAGTTAGGAGCACACGTATCCGTGCTGTTCAGGTACAAATGCATGACATGCAAGAAGAGCCACTAATGGCATTTTGCCATAGACAGTATCTGATATGCTGAATTTAAATCTTTTATTTGCTTCCTAAAAAATTCTACTTCAAATTTCAATACCAATGCACACTGAAGAGTCATAAACTTTTCAAAGATTTTAATTTATAGTCTCAGAAGTACTTACTGTACAGCACAAAAAGAAACAATGTTTGGAAGGAATTACATAGTTGTATGTAAACAAACCTTTGTCAATGACGTATCAGGAGGAAAGGTTAATTTTATGGTTTGTTATTCTGTAGCTGCTCTTCAAGAATTATTTTTGTTTTTCTTTGAAGTGGGTGGTACCAGCTACTATGGGAGATGTAAGTCAGAATAGTCGGAGTTCTGATCCAGTACAGCAGCTTCACTGTATGACCAAAACCTGTCCTTCCCCATTTTTTCTTACCTTGGATATAATGTTTAGCTGTGACCTATTGGCCAAATATACAATTTCTGCAGGAGTAGAACAGAAGGGCAGTACATCTTCATGAATGAAATGTAAAGATTACATTACATAAAAAGGCAGATAGATGGTTACTACTTAATCCAAATTATTTTGGTGAAAGAAAATTGAGAAATCTTAAGCTTGTTTAATTTTATAATTAAGAAACCTCCAAAGAGCTTCCAGAACATGCAGATTTCTGGAGTAATAGAAGATCCCCTACAGTGTGTGACTAATCCATAGACTGATTAGTTACACAATGAAAAGTAAACACAATCTGAGTTTGGAACTTCTTCTGCCATTGCAGTTTCATGTTTGTAGAAGCTGCCTGACAAAAGATAAACAGTCCTGAGACATACAGGAGGAAAAAATCCTTTCTCCTATGCCATGTAAGATTAAATCTTAAAAGGTAAGAGCATGCTTAACATCCTTCCGGCAATCCGTAAGGTTGGGTTCTAGGCTTACATTACAAATATGTGCCAGGAAAGACCAGAGAGTAGCATTACATAAAAACTTTTCCCTGAAAATAACTTTAAGTGTTTACAGATTCCATCTTAGTCTGTGAAAATATAACTCTTAAATACTGTTTCTAATAATTTCAAAGAATACCACATTTTTTGCAAAGACTTTGTGTGTCATTTAGGCTGAACTTCCCAGTTATGGCCCTTCTTTGTTAGCTTCTCATTTTTGGAAGGCTTAAATTAAAATTAAGACCCAAGTGGAGATGGGACAAAGAGTCTATCTAAGCTCCTGAGAGGCAGTAATACACAGTTTTGCTGCACAGGTTTTATTTTACATATATTTAAGCTAACTATATATGAACTAATTGTATCAATCACACTGCAATTTGGACAGACCCAGTGTTGAATATGATTCAAATTAGCATTTTTCATGTAAAAATTCTCTGTCTTTTAAGAGCTTAGTTTTCTTTTGGTTATTTAAGATGAAATGGTGTGACTTCATACAGCTGGTTTTAGCAAATTATTGGCAACTGCATCTGTTTAGATAACCAGAACTTACAATATTAATATTGTTAAAACAAGTAAAACTATAGGACTCAAATAAGGTAGGGTAGAGTACCTCTGAAACTGAAAATTGGTAGAAGATCTCTAAAGATATTTTTTTTTCAGAGGTAATAAATAAATTCATTAATTGGCCTACTTTATTGTGAAGCTTGCAGAATTTTACTTGTGGGTTTGGTTATTTTTTCCGTTCTCATGCATTTATGAATTGGGTTTCAGTTGGAAGTTCAGTGTATTGTTCGCTGACTTAGAGTTATGAGGCCATATAGATTTGTAACCCAGGTCCTTCACTATGTCAGAGTTACTGTCTCTCCTAGATACTGTGTGGTGTTACCATTATCATGCACACTTTCCATATCCTTGTTGATAGTATCAGCCATTTGAGTCCCTCCTGAGAATAATACTGAGCCTTCACATTTGTGGCAAGTGCCCGAGATGATCCACAATATCTTCAGTCTCCGGGTGTAGTGAATATTTGGTTCAATCCTGTCTTTCCCTCACCTGGAACAGCTGAAGGAACATCTGTTGCCTTGTATGCATTGCTCACATTTGTATGCAGTTGAAGGTGATAACCTATGTCAGGTTCTCACTTTTCAGAGCAATTTTGAAGCATCATTCAAATCTTTTAGCCCTCAGCCACTGTCCTTGATATAAGGACATTAAAATTGTTCCTTTATGCCCCTTGGTTTAAATGAAGGATTTTTGATACATAGGTGAAACTGCTTGGCCTTAGGGTTGCTAATAAGTGTCTACCAGACCATGGGCAGAGGCTATTATAGCCTGAGTATAGCTGCTATGCTATAGCTACTGAGTCTGAGAGGTGCCTGATGTACTGAGGAAAAGTTGACACTGCCAACCCCTCACCCGGCCAAAATCCCTTATTCAGGCCAGTACAGTACGGTGTTTATAGAGCTCCCCTTGCAACCTGCTCTCGCCTGTTCTGGGGCTCCATCCCCTCCTGAAGTTGCATGAACATTTATTGCATGAAATAGAGCGATGATTGCATTTTGTCCTGGATTGTAGGGAAGTTTGTCGTGGCACTGTGCCCGTCTCTGAGATCTTTGTGCACTGTGCTGGAATGCAGGAGTATGCTTTGGGGACAGCTTAGAGCCAGACCTGCCACCTTCTGTATTGGTGGGAGGTGAAGGGCAATCAAATGCAGCATGTTTTTGGGATCTGCAGCAAGGTGAGGCTGTCTGGTTCTCATCTCCAAATTCCCTGCTGAAAGTAGTTAGTGTCTTTCATACCAGAAAGACTTTCAGATAGTGTTGACCATCTTGTGATGAGATGGTTCCTGTATTACAGATGATGTGCAGTATCTTGAAGCTCTAAGAGGTTTACATAATGTCCACAGAAAACTATGACTCTTTCTGTATCTTCTGGAACAGCTATGGCTCACACTGAACATGTGCTGCTCTCCATTGTACACATTTTAAGGCTGATGTTGGATTCTGTAGTCAACCTTCTCAGAACTGTTTTTTGAGCATCATTTTGAAACCCCTTTTCCCTTTCAGTCTTTTGTTATTGTAATGTTCATCCTCTCTTACTTGCAATTGGAAGTACAGAAACCTTATAAAATCACTGAAAATTATGACCAATATGTATTATTTAATGTTATATGCTGATGCCATGTTAGACACAAATTAATAGGGCAAATATTCATTAATTCATTCAGATTTTCCAACTTTACTTAAAGTCTTCTTTTACTTCAAGGAGACCTTGATTAAACATAGACTGAATCAAAACTAATAATAACAGGGGGTAGGGATTGTTTTTATGTTTACGTTCAGAGCTGAAGTCCCAGTTTTATCCAAAGGCATGGCTAAAAAATACCTCAAATCTGCTGTAGAAGTAACAGGAGGTACTAAAAACATTAGCAAAACTGTCCCCCAGTGTACTGCTGAACACAAGGAAATTTACCAAATAGGCAAAGATTGATGTAGCTTTTATACTTATTTCACTACTAATTCTGCTGTTATTTTCATTTTCTCCATTGTTATTATAAGCTTTTGGCAAAAAAAGCAAAACCAAAATAGTTCCCCACCCAGTATATTCCATGTTCTTGAGGCAAGAGAAAGGAAATAGACTTGCTATTTGCACAGTGATAGTAAAGGCTGTGCAGGGTAACATGCTTAAATCTTCAACATTATAATCAATATGCCGTGATAGTGTTAGACATATACATAAACAGCATTATTAGTATCTATAAATGAAATTCAGTTAGGTTAGGCACGCTGAGAAAGCCATCTCTGTAACCCTTTGAACTCCCTAAAATCATGAGTAATTTTCCATTCTTTTCTATAAAACATATTATGCACATGGTATTCTGTTCATCTAAATGTGCTACTTGACTCATTGAAAGAAAGTAATGTAAATGAAATCTGCATTACAGCTGCGTTGTGTTATAATGAGTAACGTCTGCTTACCAAGACACTGAGTCAAGGACCTAGTTCTCTGTGAAAGGAAAATATTTGTGCGTTGCACTGGAAAAGCTGACAGGCATACATCTGCGTGCTCCGCTTCACATGCTGAACACTAGAAACAATGCAAATTGTTGATTTGGCTAGCAGTAGTAAAAACATGGTTCGAGAAACATACCACTTTTTGCGTAACTAATTTTGAGAAGCAAAGGTAAAGTCTTGAGCACCTTTTTTTTTTTTATTAAAAAAAGCCTGTTTAGCCTGCCTTTCATATTTTATACTGGTTGTGGTATTAGCTTCAGTCTGGAATGTCTTAGGCAAAGTTCAACGAGTAAATCAACACTTAGCTCTACCCAGGATAGATAACTGATTAGCAAAGCAGGATATAAAACAGGGTATCCTATTATGGTTTGAATTTTTCATGTATGTGCACACAGCTTTAAATAAACACTTTAATTTCCTGAAAAAGCAACTCTTGTTACAGAATTCGAGACATTTTTATGATTTATTGGAGGGCTATTCTAAGACAAAGTTGTCTGTCAGTTTCACTGCAAGGTCAGCTCTGGATATGAACAAACCTTAAGCATGACACTGGACTTTCCTCTGCTCATGCATTCCAGTTGCATATGGTATTTGGAGTATGCGCAAGAGTTCTTTCAGAGTCATATGATCTTAGAAATTTTGATGTGCTATTAAGTCATTTAATGGATGAAGACTGTTTCACCTCTTTAATTTGTGTATTATATATGCTCTTACATCTAATACTATCTTTAAAATTGTAGGCAGACTTTAGAAGATGTTTGAGAAAGCATGCAAAAATGTAGAAAACCTGTATGACCCTGTAGCAGATGGTGATGCAATTAATTTTCCAGTGCTCAGATTAAAAAAGGAGAGTTTTGTGTGAAATAGGAAGGAAATACTTGCTCAGTAGGAACAGTTGTGCGGTACCTAGCCTTGTGCTGCCAGAAGGAGGATAGACTTTTGGGTACTGAATCCTGCTGGCTGGCAGGACTAGAGGTGGGCAAAGTTTCAGCAAATCAGCAAAATAGAAACAGTGTCAGAAATTGAAATTGAAGCTGCTTCTCCTCGTTCTATATATTTCTCAAGCTTTGTTTGGCTGACCACGCTGATGGCTTAGGGTCTCATGCATCAGACTGTAAGTCTCACCTTAAGTAGTGCTTAGCACCTCAAGAAAGGCCTAGGTAAACTGAGCCTTCTAAGATCAAAACTCTACTAAACTAAAAAACTGCCAGGTCCTAGGCATCTTCCTGTTTGTCATTACAGCTCCTTATGTACCCAGGGCATTCCTCCTATGCGTGTCCAGAACTGCCTTTTTCTGGTTAACTCAGAGCCTGTTTTCTACCCAGACTTGATTTTGATCCAAGAACTAGACAACTGAACAACTAAAGACAAGGCAGCCCCAATGTAGTACGTGCTCTAGGAGCATATATAACACATTCTTTGAAAGTTGGTAACTTTCCAGTTTTAATAGATGTTGTACCAGCAGTGAGAGAAGTGACTGCCTAGATCCTCTGTAGCTTTTTATGTTGCTTGATCTGAGTTACAGAATCAACTAATTTTCTTCAAGCGATGCATTTTCTCTTTCCGCTTTTTTTTGATTTTTTGTCTGAGTTTTTTTTCTCTGATGTCTATGTTAGGTAATGAAGTGATGAGAAAGAAAATAATTTTTATACTTTAACGTGTAAAAGATCTATTGAGGGGCACAAAATAAAATTCATTTATTTATTCCTGGAATTAATAATACTTTAAACTTGTTTAGGTTATTTTGTTACTTATTCCCCTTGAGATGAGGTCTGTCGTGTAAGGATATGTTTCAGAGCTGCCACCTAGAAGACAAAAGTTCATTCTCATATCCTGCAAACTTTTAATAAATCAAAATAATTTCCTATTTGATTAAATTTAAATAGTTCATAGCTTTTTACCTGGAACAAAAGTTAATGTCGCTAAATAATTTTAAGCATATTACAGAAAGGTTTATAATTTCAGACACAAACCAGGCATTAACTACCACTTAATTTAGACCATTGTCTAAGTGTACTTTGTTTCTTTCCTCCTCTCTGTACTTTTCTCCATTTCTTTTAGCTTAAGTGTTTACAGTTAAATTATTTGTCTCAGTAAATTTTTTTCTTTTTTTTTTGATTTTTTGGCATATATTATGATGCATTTAGACACTGTGATCAAGCTTCTTTCTCATTTTCACTTCCCAAATGGGCCATATAAGCCATTCCTTCTAACACTTTTAACAGGTGCACGTCTGTTTTGTTTTACCTTTTTTCTTTATAAGTAGTTTAGAAAGGAATAAAAGGACTTTGATCCTTTCAGTACATCAATACATTCAGTACATAAGTCTTATGTAGCCAAATTTGACTGAAACCAGTAGGACTTTATGTCCATTGAAACTCAATTTAAAATTTTCTCCGAGAATCTGTTGGGTTTGTGGGGTTTTTTTAAATACACTCTCACAACTGTACTTCCTTGCAGTATCCAGTCTCCCTTGGTGTGACAGTGACACTTTGAAATGAGGCTTCTTGATTTATGCTGGCTCTAGCAGGCCCTATGACATTCCTCTGAAGTAAGATGGAAGATGAGCAAAGACAAAGCAACAATGTTAAAATATTTGAGTGAAAATAGACATCTGGGGAAAAAAGAAAAAAAGAAAAGTCTGAGGTTACACCACTTTAAAAACGTTCTTTTCTCTGAGAATATCCCAAACAAATATCACACATTTCTCTTAAGATTTCATATTGCTCTGCTTTCAGTCACCACCACGACCCCCCAGTTTACATCAGAAGTAAACATAAGGGGAAACCAGGCTGAAGCTACAGCTGCTGCTTTGATATGCTGCCTCAGGACAGCATAGTTCTGTCAGATCTGATGTTCTGAGGCAGTTTTGCACTTCCATGTAAGTGGGAATGGAGTGGCAACAAACACGTGTGAACATTTATTTCAGCTTTCACAATGCCTTCATGCTTAGTACCACTTTAATTTGCATTAAGCCTTTTTACTGCAAAGGCGAAGAGATCAAACCCTAGTTTTCATCTTCATATGTACTATTGCGTCGTCAACTGAAAGTAGTCATTCTCCTTCACTTCACCATGAGCTGAATCACAGAGCTAAACATTCTCAAATTTATATTGGAAGGAACTGAAATACAACATAGGCATGAATCCTGGGGCTTAAGTCCACCTCTACATGTGATTTCTCAGTCACTGAATCTTTTATTGCTTTTTTGCTATTATAAGTGACTATTGCAGAGGTATAGGAAAGCTCTTACATCAGCCAAGTATAACCATCAGCTCTATTCTCTGGTTTTTCAATGTTTAACAGTTATCACGATTGCAATATGACAGACGCATTTGGAACAAGCAGCCTAAATGTAAAAAACACACTTTTACAGCACAGAGTCGTAATCTGGCAAGCTGAGTCTCTACAACTTGTAGGCCAAATGGGAGCGAGACGGAAACAGCAGCACTTGCAGGAGCGCAGTCACCTAGGTCTATGCCAGAAGAAAAGCGCTACCAGGGCAGGCACGCATAACTTCGGCAGCCCTTGGCAGTATGGTCACAGGGAGCATGAACCTCATTCAAAGTCATGCACCCAGAACGTTCGGGCTACAGTCCAGAGGTAAGGAGACAAGTAAGTGCCGTTTGCTCATTCTCCAAGAGGCGAACTTCAGCCCTTGCACGGTAGCACCTTCCTGCTTCAGAGTGGTCTACACAGCATGATACCTGAGAGATTGTGAATTAGCAGTCAGGGTATCCATGAATGCTAAGAACTTCACAGCTTCCAGGCAAGCATTTGGATTAACCCAGGCATTTATTGGAGCGTGTATATTAGAGCGTGTCCAGAGGAGAGCCACCAAGCTGGTGAGGGGTCTGGAGAACAAGTCGTATGAGGAGAGGCTGAGGGAACTGGGCATGTTTTGGGTGCAAACATGAGTATAAGAAGTTCCACCTAAATGTGAGGAGGAACTTCTTCATTGTGAGAGTAGTAGAGCACTGGAACAAGCTGCCCAGAGAGGTGGTGGAGTCTCCTTCTCTGGAGACATTCAAAACCCTCCTGGACACGTTCCTGTGCAACCTGCTCTGGGTGAACTAGGTTATCTCTAGAGGTCCCTTCCAACCCCATATGATTCTATGTTTAGTCTGGAGAAGAGGAGGCTGAGGGGAGACCTCATTGCGGTCGGCGAGGCGGTGGCAGCACCAGCGATGAGCCCGAGGTGAGGCCTGGACGGCGCCGCACAGAGGGGGTTCCCAGCTCAGGGACACCCCCCTCACAGCCCCAGTCCCAGCCGGCCAGGAAGTCCGCGGCAGCCAATCAGGCGCGGGGGGGGGCGTGGCCAGGAGCCGCGCGGGGGGTTTAAAGCCGGTCAGAGGAGGCACGCGGGCGGTCGGTTGGCGGCAGCACGAGGCGAGGGGGCAGCGACAGTTATAGCCTATCCAGAGTGTGACGGGTGAGCACAAGGGGGGAGTGGGCAGGCTGGTCTGACTAGAAAGAAAACATCCAGGAGGGGCTCAGCTTGGTCTGCAGCTGCGCTCAAAGGGAATAAAGTGACCAAAATTGACCCGCTGCAGAGACACGCAGCCGTCCAGGTGAGGGGCTACACAAAATATCTGTCACTCCCGCAGGAGGACAGCAAAGACAGTTCCTGTGTGCGCTGTGAGCAGGTCAATGATCTGCTCGGCCTGGTGGCAACGAAGCTGGTGAGGGGTCTGGAGCACAAGTCTCATGAGGAGCGGCTGAGGGAGCTGGGAGTGTTCAGCCTGGAGAAAAGGAGGCTGAGGGGAGACCTTCTTGCTCTCTACAACTCCCTGAAAGGAGGGTGTAGCCGGGGGGGTCGGTCTCTTCTCCCAAGTCACAGGCGACAGGACAAGAGGAAATGGCCTCAAGTTGTGCCAGGGGAGGTTCAGGTTGGATATTAGGAAAAATTTTTTCACAGAAAGGGTTATCAAACATTGGAATGGGCTGCCCAGGGAGGTGGTTGAGGCACCATCCCTGGAGGTGTTCAAAAGACGGGTTGACATGGTGCTGGGGGACATGGTTTAGTGATGTTTTTCTTTTGTCAGAGTTGATGGTTGGACTAGATGATCTTGAAGGTCCCTTCCAACCTAGATGATTCTATGATTCTATGATTTTGTCATTTAGAACACTATTTTCCAAATTTACAAAAATCATAATGAATTATTGTTTTAAAATACCTTTTTTTTCTGTTAATACTGCTTATAGTTACCATGTACCATGGCATGAATCTCTCTTTCTTAAGTACTTAAATACAGTATATAATTTAAGAATGAGCCAAATCTCTGTAAATGCCATCAAATAACCTGGCCTTCTATAACTAATTTTCCAAGTAGCACATTCTGATTTACCGCTTTGCTGGAAACACAAGAAGGAACAATAGGACTAGAACTTCTTTCAGGTCTGCCTTTTAACAGAGGTGGTGAAGCCTAAGTATTGAAACAGTCTTTGTAGAATTTATCATTTCTGTCCAATATTTTTTTTAAAGTCTGAATTTGAATTTAGTTCTCTGTGTTCATGTATTTGTCTTCCTTTACATATGTAGCAAGGTTTTAGTGGGCATAGGATAAGGCCAAAATCTTGCTTCACAAAGTATGATTTTCAGAAAGTCTTGCTCTCTCTGGCATTTTCCATCTCAAGAAATTCAGCAGTCAGTTGGAGAGAGGAATGAGAAGGGAAAATTTCTGGGGGCTGAACAGCAAAGTTTAATATCCAAAACTGAAAAGACTCCCAGATGAATAGAGCAAACCAGACAATCCAGCAGACACGAACTCTGGCCCACAACCTGCAGATAAATCTGTTTGCATGGACAATTACCTACACAGTCCAATGATGTCAGTGGAAATCCATGCAGAGGTAAGGATTTGTGGACAGAAGCTTGCTCTGCTTAGGTTAAGGAAGCTTTTCAGGTATTCTGTTTCTTTGTAAAGTGAGACAGACCTTAGATGCTTGCTGCCATTACATACTTTTACGGTAGACCATGATTCAGTTCAAGCCACTCATAATTGCTGGCTGTTGGGCTGAGCAACAAACGAAGGACTGTGTTCATCCTTCGTTACTGGGAAGTTAGCTCCATATCTTAGAAAAGAGCATGAGTGGAAATAAGATTTTTCATCCTGTTATGATCTCCTTTCTCTTACCACACAGCAAAGCTTTATTAAATTTTGCCCAGTTTTCAGTCTTGCATGAGGAGACACAGATGAAGAAAAGGTGAAATTGGACTTCTAGCAGAGTTTCATGGGGCAGCTGAGTTATGTAACTAACTGAAAACAATGATGCTATAATTTATGTACTTTCATGAGAAAATTCTTCAGAACTAAATTCTTTATGCCAGTTTATAAATGTTAAAAGTATCTTCTATGCATACTTTGCTATAATCCACTCATCACTTATGAAATATGGAAGAAATGTGTTTTATTCATTAATTCCACAGTGTTCTTATCCCAGACTTAGATACATATTTTGTAAGTATTTTTAGTTCTGTTTCCTCTTGTTGTCTCTACTTGCTTTCTCCTGTCCTGATTTTCTATGCTCCTAGCCAAAAAGTAACAGATGTCCCATTGATTACTAATGTAGAAGACTGAATTTACTCTCGGAAGTCTTGAGAGGAAAAAAGAGAAGTCACCTGAATAATTCAGACATCCTTCTCTCTTTTCCTTCGCTCTATCTTTGCTTCTTTTTTTTTTTTTTTTCTTCTTTAGACCCCTGTGCTCCTTAAAATCATCTTTTTCTCCCAATGTTCAGAATGCTCTTCTGAGAGTGTTTTTTTTTTTTTCTCAGGCACCTGAGCTAGTTTAGACTAGCTTTTGATGGACCAAACCTAAGAAATATTGAACACACAAACTTTTCTCTCAAATGTATAACGTGTATGTCAGGTTCTGGCCCTAGTTATTAACTTCAGAAGCTAATTCTCTTGGTAAGCATCAACCTAAGAGTCTTGACAGAGTTCTAGCTGAGAAAACTGATGTACTTCATAAAAAGTGGAAAGAATTGCCTGTTTTTCTGAGGTTAATTATTTTTATTAATAAGCCTCCTTCTGTTATCCTGTAAAAATTCTGAGTTTGTGAAGTTGTCCAGCAGGTACATAAACTTTGTTCTTGTATATACTTTATATTTTCCAAGGCTGCAAAGACAAAATTAATACTGAGTGCAAATTGAAAAGCAAGATTTCTAGCTTAACTTTCAGGTAGGCAGAAAGAAAAAAAAATAAGCCACATTCTTAACAACAGTTACCTGAATGTTTTTCTGAAGTCTCCCTGTGACTAGTCTAAAAACATTCTTGATTCTTATATACTTTTTGTTTGTTTGTTTTATTTTGTCCTGCCTTTGCACTACTGGAATTTCCCACTCATCATTTCTTAGTTCCAGGAATAGTTAGCAGCCACCAGTCATTTAGATTATAAATATAGTTGAGTAACTTTCAGCCTTTATTAATATCTGTATGTGAAACAACTGATTGACCTAAATTCAATTTGTTGCATTTGTATATAAATTCAATTGAGTTCCACAGCCAACATCTTAAGTAGTTCCATTTTTTAATATAGAGTTGTCTAGGACCAAAGCACGTGACTGAGAGGAAGGGACTCGGGCATCTCTGCCTGTTGTTCTGCCTGACATTCTGTGTCAACACAGGTATGCTATTTAAAACCTGGTTCTTTCATTAGCACACCTCTAATGCAGATGTTTGGAAGAATTGTATAAATATATACACTTTGAGATACTACAGTGAAGGCACCTTGAAAGACAATGCAAGATCACTATGGCAGTTCTAGCCTTACCACTTTAGCATCTAAGAAAACATAGAAGGCTAATAATACTGCAAAGTTTTCAGTTCAATATAAAAATATATTTTTGAGTTGATACATACAGTTCTGTATGAGGCTATAAAGGGCTCTTAGCCTCTCCAATGGGCATCTCACTGCTTTATTTACTTTAAAAAAATGCAGACTCCTCAGATTTTGGCTATTACTTTACTCTGGCATAGCTGAATTATTTTATACACCATAACCCTTCCCACACTTCAGCTCATGTCTCTGGCAAGTCAACCAACCCCTGCTCCCATGGAGCCAGAATGTATGGAAGGCAGCCATGCAGCTGATATTGGTCACAGTCTTTTAAATCAACCTGAGAAAGCAAAGTAATGAGTTCTCCAAAACAGGAGGCTCTTAGAAGAAACTACTGCTGCTGCACATGACTGACCTTTCCACTCATTCCTTCTGGTCTTCACTAATACCATCTCGACCCTCACAGAACACTTCTAAAAAAACCTTGGACTAAGTGGAGAGGAAAAACATTTTGTCTACTATATGCAATATTTTTTACTTCGGGTGTTCATTTGCCATTCGGAATCTCATAGGGTTTAATTTCTTCTTTGCCACAAATTCTTTTTCTCTTTCAAATGCTTAACAAACTGGAACACCTGGGAAATCCTCAGGACCCTTAGACCATGTTATCTGCTGTGCATTTATGAATTACCATACTGATAGTTACCGCAGTCCTTTATCCTAGCCCCCTTTTTAGTCACTTCTTGTCAGGATATAAGAAGTATGTGGGATGTAAGTAATAATGATGTGAAATGACACCTTCTATTGGTTAGTTTATGCGCTTGTATTTTACTGCTACTTGTGTTACAGACAGCGAAAAATGCCTCTCCACAAAAAGCGGAGTATTCCTGTAGGCTACCGTATTTCTTCCTGCAGGTTTTGTCACTGATACATCTGATGATATTTAGTGAAACCGCATCATGATACGAATATTTTAATCCCATTCCTTCATTCCATGCTGAACTAGGACCTTGTTTAACCATAATACCTTTCTTGCTTTTACAGAATTAGGGGGAAACATGGGAAAGCTAAACAAGATGATATCAAACAAGATCTGTGCAACTTCCATGGCATATTAATCTCTAGACAGAGAAGAAAAGAGAAACAAAACCAGAAGCAACGCCTGAGAAATGGAATTCATAGAGAAATGGAATTCATAGTGAATGTAAGTAAAAGGCATCTCTTGAAAGATAACACAGAAAACTTTTGAATGTGTTTAAGCCAGAGACATTTTTCTTGTTTCTTATTAACATTAAATCCCAATAGCCTATTAAAGAATAAATAGATGGTTTAATTTATTTTTTAAAACAATTTTAGCATTACTAGCTTCAAAAATCTCCTCACCCCATCTCCCTCATTGCAACTAAGACTTAAGCCTGTAAGGCTAAACTTCCTTGCAGTCACAGAGTAAGTGTCTCTAAAAAAAATAGGAGTTAAGGCTGCCACAATATCCTATAGTGATGGGGTCTATTTTTGAATATTTTTTTTCGCTCCTGCAAATAAACTCCCTGTGTTTAAGACACACAAAACTGAAAGGTTATTGTTACGATGCCTTTCCTATGTGGGATTCTTGTATATTTTTCTTCCCATATAATTTTTGTAGTATCATAATCTTTTATTTCCATTTTCAGAAGGCAAGGCTCAAGTCTTCTGTAATTCATTAGACTTTCACAGTACCTTTTCCTAATCTCAGACATAAACAGTTTCCTATCTTATTTTTCAGTTTTGAGAACAATGAGCATAGTTTTCTATTGCATGTACTGTAGGCAATCTCAGTAAAAAATGCAGGAGCACTGACTCATTTGTAGAACTTTGAACTTTTCACAACCTTGGAAGAGCAAGCAATTCTAAAGCTTCACACCTCTTAGTGTTTAAGTTATAATTACACAAATCCATGTTCCAACAGATATCTGAGCCTCATTATTTATTCAGCATTTTGAAATCCTTATTCTTCCTGTATATTCTAATTTGCCAAATGTAGAAAAATATAGCTCAACCGAGGTGGGGCTGGCTTACTAGTTTGTGACAAATCATGCTTTTGCAACTTGTGGTGATTCTCATCTTCCTTAAAATTGGCCAATATTTTGGCATTAAGTACTGTTTTGGTGTTTAAAACTCTGAGAAACCAGCGCATATGCAGCAGAGCCTGAAATGGAGAACTGAGGTGAAACAGATAAGGCTTGGATCTGAAATGGCCATATCCCTTTATCAACACAGCACTTTGAATGAAAGGATGAGGTATAGCTGAGGCAGCGCACAGATGGAAGGGATGATACCTCAGCTTTGCCATTCAGTATGAATGAAGTTTGCTGAAGCTCTAGCTCATGACTGGCCTGAGGTTTGAATGTTAAGCAATAAATGAAATTTAGAAAGTAGGTTGAAAGAATGGAGTGAAACAATTAGTTATATGATGCTGCGATACACAGTGGGCAACAATTAAATATGCCTTCTTAAATTTTCTTTTCAAAAAATTATTATTTGTATTTTGGTATCCTCTGATGAGTGTGTCAGATGATTCCTTTTCAGCCCAATTATTTCCGTCAGCCATATACCATAACAACTAAAAGAAAATATTATGGACTTCCTAGTGATTCTTGTCCATATAGCTCTTTGTTCTTGCTTAGTGAAAGATTCCAATTTCTAAGGTGCTTCTACTCTTTTTTTAAAGGTTTTGAACCTTAATGCAATGTAAAGGCTTCAAACAGTCATGTGACTTTTATATGCATGCAATCTTACATTATCATTTTAAAGACTGAAAAAAACAACCAACAAAAAAAAAAAGAAACAAAAACAAAACAAAAAGAACTCAGGAAAAAGTCACAAGGAAAAACTGAAACAACTCTGAAAAGAACAAGGGCAGATAGAATATATATGAAATATTTTGGCACTTCTTTGCCCATTTCTGACTTAGCCCTCACTGTTGCTGCCCACCAAACAGTGACCATACAGATGACAAACTGAACACTTTTAGGGAAAAAGGGGAAAGGAAACATTTTGTTTCTTTCCAGGTCCCTGTTGCTGGAGCACAGAGAAATGTCATACCTTTGTCTCCTAGTGGCCAGAGGAGGCTTTGTGATCACACATTGTCTAGAGAACAACTATTTGACCAACATTCCTCAGCCTGAAAGGCAAATAGTTTGAGGAAGCTTTTGTGGTGATTTATAAAATAGCGAGAAGAATGAAAGAGAAATGAGGAATGGTTCTGTGCTGCCCTGACCTAGAGGGCATTGAATGAAACTAGCAAGTGGCAGTATCAAACTACATGAAAGGATTCTTTATTCACACAACACAAACTAGTTCAAATTGCCAAAGCTATGGGCCTTGCCATGGCATCCTCTGAATGCAGTTTGTATAGGTTCAGAATGCACTTGGAGGACTCACAGGGGAGGCAGGGAGAAGGAAAGAACATCACATTTGGAAGCTATTAAACACAAAACATCACTTGTGGCTTAGGAAATCCCTTAGCTGTAATTTGCTAGAAGCAATTTTACTCTGGGAGAGTGTCAGCGTGTAATGCCCCTGCTTCTGACACTGTTCCCAAGGGATGTGCTGTTGGTCACTGCTCAAACACTGCTCACGGGGCTAAAAGTCTGGGGCTAGTCTGATCTGATATAGGGAAAATAATCTTGTTCTACGTAAGTGATATGTATTTTGCTGAAAAATCCATGATACACAGTGGTTCATCATTAAAAGGGCAGTGTTAAGTGAAATTAAATATGTTTCTGACCATGTAACACGTTCCATGAAGGAAAGAACATGCGGTTTAAAGTAGTGAACCGGCAGTCGGACTAATTAACTCAGTGTTAAATCACAACTGCCTGATAATTATGTAGAAATGTCTCTTAACATAACTCATGAGCTGGACATATCACATATTTACAAAGATATTTTGCCTAGGAGAGTACAGTTTTCTTATCTGCGACCTAGATTCCTTGTTATGTTTGTTCCTTTCTGAAATAAGGCCATACCAAGAATGCTAGTCTGTGTCTTAGTCTTAAATGGCTAGAAATACTTATCAATCAGATGATTTCTCTAGTAAATCTCCAGGCATCTAGTATTTACTGCTCATTTAAATTTTCAAGTGTTGATAACCTCATTGGGCAACCATAGGACTACATGAAAATATAAAAAAAATAATAGATGTTATAAGAAAAAGCATTCAAGATTTTGGATATCTTTCTGGAGCACAGTGATGCACTCCCTCTCACTACTGAGTTCTTAAAATTGAAATATAACTCTTATGATAGCAGATCATTTCAGGGAATACTGGAAGGGAAATGGGGAGGGGATAAAGGAAATTACTTATATACTATAGAGGATACATAAGTATATAATGTAGTAACCATTTATCTATGATCTATATCTGAGAAATAGAACTAACTTCATAGGTTTTATAGGGCTTTGTGTACTTCAGAGTTAATGCTGACAAGAACAAGACCAGGGAATTTAAAAAGTTGCTGTTACTGTTATCAGTGTGCTTCCATTGGAATAACACATAGCATTGTTTTTCACAATTACAGGAATTTGCAGAAGTCAGAATATGTAAAAACAGAATAAAATTGAAGCTCTTTCTCTTTGAGTAAGGAGGAGACTCATTTTTAATAATGATTTTGTATCATCAGCTTAGGACACGAAGAAGTAGTTTGCCTGCATAGAAGCCAACAGCAGATGAAATTTGCTATGGAGACAGAGGGAGCGAGACACAGACCACATAAATATGCACAGTATGTTATTTTAATTCATTCCAAAGGCTGTAATTCAGGCAAGATTTTCAGCCTGTTCTTTTAATATACTCATTTCTTGCTCTTCAGACCCATTTCTTACTCTTCTTCATTCTGTACAAAAGGCTAATGATGATTTGCTTTATTTGTTCTCTTTGTTTCTAACGAAGTCTTTAGCTAAATGATGTACAGTTGAGAACATGGAAGTGTTAAACCCCTGAAATTTTCGCAGTAGAGTCATCCTGCTCCAAAAAGCAGTTACGCTAGTAGTCAACCACTCTTAGATCTCATACCCTGACTTTTCTAAGTTACTTAAGAGGCTTATTCTGTTTCCTTACCAATTACCTGATCAGTATATTTTACTTTGAAACTTTTATCTAACCTGTCTGAGGAGAAGACACTTAATTTGTTGTTTTTGTTCTTTATGTTATGTCTGTTTATTAAAATTAAGTCCATTTCTTTTGATAGACTGACATAAGCCTTATGATTAGTTAGTACTGAGTTGTGACAACAGCTGTTTTTTAAGGGAATGCGTTTTGCATAGTATGACATTCCCTGCTGGTTACATATTCTTTTCTCCCATTGTCAAGTTGTCATTTTACCGTCACTTCTGCTTTGGAGTTGCATAAATCTACTCCCAACCTATCCACACCTACTGTAATGCTGCATGGTGTCAAGAATCAGAAATCAGACAAGGTATCTCCTTTCATTTTCTGTTATCCTGACACTCTGTTTAATGCTTTGCATTATCACCCATGGGATTAATTCATGTCTGTCCACTCCATTATGGAGATTTGGATATCTATCCAAGTCATAATGTATAACAATGTTTATTTACTTTTAATACCTGGACTATGAAGTGTGAGTTTGAAGATACTCACACAGTGGGTATCTGTGTGCATTTTATAAACAGCTCTTAAATCCTAAGTGATCATAAATAAATGCTGAGATTGTTTTTGGTGTAAAACATACATTTCCTAAAACCATATTCCTAGTCCATCCCTGTGGAGAATTATTCTCTACCAAAGAAAGCAACAATTAGATGAGGCTTTGAGCAACCTGATCTAGTGGAAGGTGTCCCTGCCCATGGCAGGGGGGTTGGAATTAGCTGATCTTCAAGGTCCCTTTCAACCCAAACCATTCTATGATTCTTATACCAATTAAAGGAGCATAGCTAAGGGCTGTATGTTTTTTACTGGCTGCTACGACACAGAGCTTTACAAAAGGTTCAATATAAAATCTAATGCTACCCACACTGTCAGGAAATATATTTTCCCTTAGGTAGCATCTCACATCCTCTAAGAAAACACATGGTCTAAGAACTACAATCCTTTAAGACCACATCATGTTGCTTTAAATGCATCAAGAGCAGCCTTAATTTAACTGTTTATATTCATAGGATATATGAGTTTGTAACATAGTCCTATTACTTTGAAATTTTAAGTCTTGATTTCTAAATCAACATTTTTTAGAAATCTTTTAAGTTAGTAAATGTGTTTCTTGCCAAACCAAGCAGCAGCAGCTGCTTCCTTCAAGTTATTCAATACTGAAAACCCACCTCTTAGTCTTTATCAGTGGAACATACTTGACACAAGTATTTTTTAAGCATCTCATTTGAGTAAAATTCTGGACATTTGAAACAAAAAATGTTGCACTGTTTCCTCAACAGCCATGCTGTCCAGGTAGGAAGCAGGTAGGGAATCTTCAGAGAAGAAAAACATATATGGCACAAATTCTCACTGAATTAGAGCATACTTACCTAAAAAATGGTTAGTTACTATTCTTCGACTATGGTAATACTGTTCACATTCTTCTGTGGCCTGCTTATGTCCATTGGACTTTCGTTGCTTTCACTCAAGTGCTGTGTTTCCACTTCACGTAGAGATATCTGCCAGGCAGAGCCTTCCTGAAGCATTAGCCAGCTCACATCCACCCATAGTAATCGTTGGGACTACTCAGAAATCAGGGGGCACACATAGGTTGAAGGCATTTATCTAAGAAAATTTCAAAATCACTTTACAAAGATTTCCACATCACTAATTTGCAATGAAAATCATCCCAAGGAAACATTAGTCAATTTCCCAGGAAGGCACATTTCTTTTGAGGAGCAAAATATGCAAGAAACACACTTGCATCTACGATGTAATAGATCCTGAAATCATGAAATCAGTTAATTCTAACCCAGGCCATGAGAACAGCACCAGTAACCATATTGAGTGGAGATGTCAATTGGAATAGTATGGCTGCTCAAGAGCTCCAGTAAAACAATTAAGCTAAATGTAACCCAATAGCTTTGTTTGATTTTATACTCCAAATCTAAATAGTCCACAAATCTCTGTAAGGTCTTGTGACACTTTTTCATTTTCATCTTGTTAGTACACTACAAAGAAGAGGTGCAGAAAAAAACATTTTAATAGAATTTGGCACGTAGTTTAGCAAAGGATTACTTTAACTGGTCTTCACGTGTAAGAGTATGCTAAAAGTCTAAATTTCTAATAAAAGTAGGAAAGTGGAGAAGATCATTTCATACGAAGGAGACCATTGCATTTGTATCAAATATGAAGTGAACAATTACAAAATATCACCCAGATTACTGAAAACTGAAAAAGTTGATGTGTCATGCTGTTCTCCGTTGTTCCATCCCTGGCGTATAGGGGGGAAATATTTATTGAGTTTGCTAAATGCTGTGGTCAGAACAGCTCTCTGGTTTGGCCTGCCTGTAGATATTGCCTGCTGTTCTGGATGCCATCAAATGCTGTGTCACCAGTTCATAAACCTGCATGGAGAATTATTTCTCTCTTTTACAAAAGTGGTTATTTTCCAAACAAGCTCATCTTCAGTTGGCATTCTAATAAAAAGGCTGCTCTCTTGCGTATACTCACATAATCTTGGAGACTAAAAGTGGAAACGTCTTATTAGGTCATGGAGCTTACCCGTCGGCCAGTGCATGATTGTGCACTACAGTGCAGTTTTTAATTCTTTGGCTATCAGCGTTCTGTGCTCCATCAGCTCGCCTTTCCTGCACAAGGACTGATGCTTTTTGGATTGTGACTGATTTACAATTACAATGTTCCTGTCAGTGGAATCTTAATGAGGTTCGGTCCTTGAAACCAGGCTCCAGTAAACCTTTCATCAATGTAGCAAGGTACAAGAGAGTTAAAGATCCTCAGAAAATCTATCAGTTATAAAAATGCTAGTTTGCTCTGCTATTTAAAATCCTTTTGGGCATAAGGTTCCTAGATAACCAAAGATTAATGTCTTTTCCTAGTTGGATATACGTAGTACATCCAAAATTTCTGCTGCTATGCTCACAAAGTTGAGGAAACACACATGCTTTGGTACATTAATATCTGCATAGATATCCAGGGTCTGCTCTTTCATCTTTCCTGCATCTTTTATGGCATTTGCAAACAAACTGCAATGGATCTCTTCCCAAATGGACAAAATGCTAAGTTTGTTCTCTAAATAAGTTCAGTGTCATTGTTTGGGGATTCTGAGCAACTTTTTCTTATTTCAAGACTCAGGATATAAGACTTCAGAACTTTCTCTCCTCTAAGTTTTGCTGTTTATTCACCAAATCAGTTGCCTGACATGTGGACATATATTGTGTACTATTAATACCTTGTACCTTACATTTCAGTTCTTTTTAACTATTGTAAAAGCCTTGGAGAAAAATCGCCCTAGCATAAATGCATAATTATATAAAATACAGTTACAGAATTGAGCACAGTTTCTATACAAGCATATGTTTATGTTAAAATATCATTTATACACAGAAGTAATTGTGACATATATAAACACAGTAGATCCACAAACAGTTACATTTTAATTCTCCTAACACTTATTTCTACATTGCTTTGGTTAATCGGTCTCTATGAAAGCAAGTGAAACAGATTTAACAACAGGAACCAAGAGGTACTTCCCTTAAAATACCTGGTTTGCCTTGAAGGTCATTTACCCAGAAAGCAGGAGACCTTAATTAAGAAAGTAATCTTGAACTTTGATCTTCTACTGTATTAGTTATAATTATAGAAATCCCTTATTTTTATATTTGAGATAAGACATAAATCTAGGACATAAAACTGCAAATTCTAGTCCATTTTTTTTCAGGCTGTAGGGCAGCTGTTCTGATGTGAGCACCTTAAAAAGAATTCCTTATAGCTAAAAAAAAAACAACCCACCAACAACAAAACCCCCAAAGTGATTTATCTTGTTCGGCAGCTGAAACTTGTTTGCCTCACCTTATTTATAAGATACATTTAGTAGTCATTACAATATCGAAAGTTACTGACAGTTTAAGTGTTTTCTAGAAATAAGCAGCCAACTGTTCATTTTTTCCCAGGCTTTTACAGATCTTATTGCTATCTAATCTAATGTCCACAAACCCATTGTAAACACAGACTGATGTAAAGTAAACACTGAAGCCTCAGTATCAGATAAACTTAAGACTGAAGATTCAATTTTTTTCTACACAAGTCTTCCCAGCTTAATTTACAGCAAACTTTCCATATGTATCAATTTTCATGGGACTTTATAAACTCTGCATTGTTTTCTTACAGTTTTGCTGACTATACAGGGGCTTTGCTGATACTTTCAGTAGATCTGAATTCAGAAAGTAAAGGAGGTGCTGTGTACAATAACAGAATGTGTATTATTTATTAGAGAGGTCAAGAAGAAGATATTTTTCACTTCTTCCAGAAAAAGGAAAAAAAATTCTTTTAGAGAAACACCTTAACTTTTATGACAGCTTTTGTATTTTTGTAAAACTTTCATGCTTCTCTGGCATTAAGACTTCCACAAAAGACAGGACCATTAGTGAGAACTTTTTTAGACATGCAGAAAAAGTTATATCTAAATATTGCCCTTTTGCTTAATTTCACAGAAGCTAGGAAAAAAAGCCTGGAAAGTGGTTTTTAATGTGCTGGGTAAGGGTACTAAAAGGACATTTGATAATTAACTGTGTAGGGGAAAAAGTGAAATGTTTTGTAAGAAAAAGATGCCTGGCCAAGTGAAGATTATGGTATTTGGGTAGACCAAATTGATGACGTATGAAACCAAAAACTGAGGAGTTATGATTAACTTCATGTCCAAAACACTGTGGGTGTTTTTAGGAAAAAAAGAATTTTTAAGCAAAGTAAACAAAATCGTAATTTTATATATGCCAGCATAGACAAAAGCTAATTTTGCAGATGTAATGTAGATATCTATTTACCTGGATTATTTATGTGGCTCAGAAAGCTCAGTCAACCATAGTCTAAAATCTTCTAATTGCAAAATAACATTGATATTTTTACTGAAAAAGTTGCAGGGCATGGTGCATTGGTGACATATTTAAAAAAAAAATATCAGTTACATTATTGCTTGGGTTACCTGAATACAAAATATAAAATAGGAACATCGAAGACAGAAAGAAAACAGGGAGCAGGAGAGAGGTGTAAAACCCAGCCCAAAATGGAAAAGGCAGATGTGGCCAGGATAAAGGAACTGCAATCCAAACATTCCAGAGAAATGCGCAACAGCTTTTGCAAACACTCCCCTACATAATTAGTGCTCAGTTTTTTGTGGTCTGACCATCAGAGGGATTTTCAAAGTTGAGCATTCAAAGACATTAAATCCTAATGCAAATTCCTAACCTGCTTTCCCCCCTGATTTTATTTAGGCACCCAGTAACCCAGTAATCAATCAACATATTAATTTAAGGTTTTCAGCTAAACTAATGTCCACGTATTGCATATCATAAAAATTTCTCCACATTACCATATATGCATCTGTCTGCAGCATCAAAAATGTCAATTTATCCAGGTAAGACAGAACAATCCCTGAGTTTACACACATTCTTTCTTCTCTTGATAAATTTATGAAGAAATGTTGTAACAAATACATAAAAGAAATCTCCAGGCTGTTTTTCAGTCTAGATATTGGCCATAAATTTTCCAAAAACATTTAACAGCTTTTAAATAAACATGTGTCCTTTAGGAAGATCATATGCATAGAAATGGATTCACTGTAAGGTCATTTTATTCCTAAACATGCCAGAAATTTGCTTATATGAATGGATTGGTGAAAAATTAGCAGAGAGATCAAGGTCAATCTGCTTCTGCTCCAGCAATGTCTGAAGTGACTGACTGGTCATTTTGTGGGTGGTTCGTTTGCTTTTCAAAATCTCAGCTGAATAGCTACAAATCGGTCCAGGCTCTGTACTTCCCAAAGTACACAGAGATTGGGGAATGGATAACTAATAACTCTAAAATAACTTGGAATCCAAATATGCTTTCCAAGGCAGCCATTTTGTGAAACAGACCAAACCTTTGAAAAGCAAGGCCAGAGGCCTCACTACAAGGACACTGAAGTGCTGGAGCATGTCCAGAGGAGAGCCACCAAGCTGGTGAGGGGTCTAGAGAACAAGTCTTATGAGGAGAGAGGTTGAGGGAATTGGGCATGTTTAGTTTGGAGAAGAGGAGGCTGAGGGGAGACCTCGTTGCCCTCTACAACTACCTGAAAGGAGGTTGTAGAGAGGTGGATGTTGGCCTCTTCTCCCAAGTGAATAATGACAGGAGCAGAGGAAATGGTCTAAAGTTGCGGCAGGGGTGGATTAGATTAGATATTAGGAAGAATTACTTTACTGAGAGAGCAGTCAGCCACTGGAATGGCTTGCTCAGGGAGGTGGTGGAGTCGCCATCCCTGGAGGTATTTAAGAAACGTGTAGATGTGGCATTTCAGTGCATGCTCTAGTGCCCGAGCTTGTTGGTTTGTGTCTGTTTGTGGGTGTTTTATTGGTTTTTTGTTTTGTGGGTTTGGGTTTTTTTTGTGGTTGGACTTGGTGATCTCAAAGGTCCCTTCCAACCATGATGATTTGTGATTCTGTGAAATATATTATATAGAAACATATTCTTTTAAAATATACTACGTATTAAAAGATTTTTAAAAAGCAGGACATGTACACCTTAAAGAAGCTAAATTTTTTTAAAAAGTTGGTTTGTGTCATGAGGATAAACAGGGTCGGAGTTAGTGTTTTCAGATAAGGAGTTTTAGGTTCAGGTAGGTGAGTCAAAGGCAATTAAGGAAAAACATCTGGTCTAAGAGAACATGCTAAAAACATAAAATGATATAAATATAGGCTCTCAAGATTTCAGAGAAATATAATTTATTGTCTTGTTCATTAAGAAAATAAATTGTCTGATACTCAAATATATAATGTTGTCATTATAAAAATCAATGGAATTAAAAACCACACCTGACTTTCAAAATCTTTTTATTATGAAAATGTTTAGAAGTTCAAAACCTGCAGATACCTAAACTTCCGGGTGCACTATATTGCAAAAGCTAAAGTTCTATGAAGTGTTTTTGTTGCAGGGTTATCTCATTCCAGAGTGCAGTCTGGAGCATGAGTGTGTCAGTCCTTATAGAAATTTATTTCAGGCATCATACATTTCATTTATTAATTTGTCAAAATGTCTGACTGCAGTTCAGTTCAATGGGTGGAGATTGTTGTGTGCTGAAGAAAATGTGCTGCTCTTGTTGCTGGCTTTGCCCTGTGAGTTTGTGGACAGGAGACGACAGCAAAGCTGCCCCTACCCTCCCGTAGGCTCTCACCGTGCCTCTCTGCCTGCAGAGCAGAAAGGTGTCAGCCCTTCTGCGTTTCTGCTCTGTCCTGTGTGATCTCAGGTTCTCTTCCATTCACAGAGTGCATGGTTCAAATATTTGTCAACCTTCACCTGCATAATTGCCTGCTCTGGTTCCTACCAAACCCTAAGAGTCTCATAGTCTCCGCATCCCTTTTCCTGGTTACTCCAGCAAGACCCATCCTACACACCTAGAAAGTTTGCTCCTTGAATAGTTGAGCTGTATGATGTTTTTTACAGTTATCTTTTTTGACAGGTAATTGTTATGCTGGTTATCGTTAGTCATGTTTGAAGGGAGAACAAAAGCAAGAGCTGCCCAGTTAACAGAGGTTAGGTGGTAACTCATTGTAGACAAACGTGCTTTCATGGAAATAGAGCTGTTTAAAGATGAAGATCACTAGTGAAAATATTCAAAATATTTGTATTAATGTGAATATATCACGAGAGGAGCATTTTGCAATACTTATTTTACAATCTCACATGTGTGAAGACGGTTTTACAATACTTATGGCTTAAAAATTACAAGGTGTTCTTAAAAACACAGATATTTCTTACATCTGAAATTAACACTAAAACACAAAACTTTAATAGTTACTTTGTATTTGACCTAATTGCCAAAGCAAAAGGTAAAGAAGAAATACTGTAAGCTCTTTTGGGCAAAGTTTTCTGTTCTTGCTACAAATGTACTCAGCAGTGAAATAGCAGCACACAAGGAAGCGCCAAGTTAGATGTCCTTAATATTTAGTTGTATTAAGCAGTTAAAAAAAAAAATCAGAAGTGTGATGACTCTGAAACTCTAAAATGGTAAAAGAAAGAGCAGCTTCTAGCTCTGGATTCCCTCAAGACGGCTGAGAGACTGCAGGGTCAGCCAACTAGTGACTTGTTGATGCAAAGTGGCTAGATTGTGCCTTGCTGGTTGACTCTGGGATTGCTTTATAGCTCTTTGGGGACCAGGGATTGAGGGGTTTAGCGAGCAGTTTCTTCAGCTATCATAGGTCTGACTAGCTCATCTTAAACTCATTTTTGAGGGTTTTCCTTTTGCCCAGCTTGACTCCAGATGTTAGTGGTGCTCTTTGTTAATCAAATGATGTGTAATTAGAGAGAACCAGATCAGAAGCTCCAAAAAAGAAAATGCTTTTTCTTTTTCATTTTCAGTGAGTGAAAATGGCAGGTATATACACCATCCAAATGCTGTTGGGAGCCTTATCTTTAAAGGTGGTCACAGATTCATTGGAAATAGGTCAATATATACATAGGGGTTCTATTTTTA
>JAHREE010000161.1:5395367-5460433 GCA_033628505.1 Tringa tobata | reverse complement strand
TCTGGAGCATGAGTGTGTCAGTCCTTATAGAAATTTATTTCAGGCATCATACATTTCATTTATTCATTTGTCAAAATGTCTGACTGCAGTTCAGTTCAATGGGTGGAGATTGTTGTGTGCTAAAGAAAATGTGCTGCTCTCTTGTTGCTGGCTTTGCCCTGTGAGTTTGTGGACAGGAGACGACAGCAAAGCTGCCCCTACCCTCCCGTAGGCTCCCACCGTGCCTCTCTGCCTGCAGAGCAGAAAGGTGTCAGCCCTTCTGCGTTTCTGCTCTGTCCTGTGTGATCTCAGGTTCTCTTCCATTCACAGAGTGCATGGTTCAAATATTTGTCAACCTTCACCTGCATAATTGCCTGCTCTGGTTCCTACCAAACCCTAAGAGTCTCATAGTCTCCGCATCCCTTTTCCTGGTTACTCCAGCAAGACCCATCCTACACACCTAGAAAGTTTGCTCCTTGAATAGTTGAGCTGTATGATGTTTTTTACAGTTATCTTTTTTGACAGGTAATTGTTATGCTGGTTATCGTTAGTCATGTTTGAAGGGAGAACAAAAGCAAGAGCTGCCCAGTTAACAGAGGTTAGGTGGTAACTCATTGTAGACAAACATGCTTTCATGGAAATAGAGCTGTTTAAAGATGAAGATCACTAGCGAAAATATTCAAAATATTTGTATTAATGTGTGAATATATCACGAGAGGAGCATTTTGCAATACTTATTTTACAATCTCACATGTGTGAAGACGGTTTTACAATACTTATTACAAGGTGTTCTTAAAAACACAGATATTTCTTACATCTGAAATTAACACTAAAACACAAAACTTTAATAGTTACTTTGTATTTGACCTAATTGCCAAAGCAAAAGGTAAAGAAGAAATACTGTAAGCTCTTTTGGGCAAAGTTTTCTGTTCTTGCTACGAATGTACTCGCAGTGAAATAGCAACACACAAGGAAGCGCCAAGTTAGATGTCCTTAATATTTAGTTGTATTAAGCAGTTAAAAAAAAATCAGAAGTGTGATGACTCTGAAACTCTAAAATGGTAAAAGAAAGAGCAGCTTCTAGCTCTGGATTCCCTCAAGACGGCTGAGAGACTGCAGGGTCAGCCAACTAGTGACTTGTTGATGCAAAGTGGCTAGATTGTGCCTTGCTGGTTGACTCTGGGATTGCTTTATAGCTCTTTGGGGACCAGGGATTGAGGGGTTTAGCGAGCAGTTTCTTCAGCTATCATAGGTCTGACTAGCTCATCTTAAACTCATTTTTGAGGGTTTTCCTTTTGCCCAGCTTGACTCCAGATGTTAGTGGTGCTCTTTGTTAATCAAATGATGTGTAATTAGAGAGAGAGAACCAGATCAGAAGCTCCAAAAAAGAAAATGCTTTTTCTTTTTCATTTTCAGTGAGTGAAAATGGCAGGTATATACACCATCCAAATGCTGTTGGGAGCCTTATCTTTAAAGGTGGCCACAGATTCATTGGAAATAGGTCAATATATACATAGGGGTTCTATTTTTACCTCCTAGTACATGCTCTCTTGAGAAAAATTGATAGTAAATTTTAAAAAATTTTTTTTGTGCCTGAAAAGGCACAATTTGGATGAGTTTAAACCTGGATTCCCAAGGAGATCAAGCCAGCCTAGATACTTAAATGTAACTTTTTGGAAGTCAAAAGTGCTTCAACAGTGAGGAATGTGGCAAGTTGCTTTGTACTGACGCGATAGGGCTGTGATGTTTATACTGTGTTTGATGTATTCAGGGGTCTGGCTTATGTGTGTTTCAGCACACTGAAAAGAATACACTGCATTTAAAAATTGCAGAACACAGTCTCTTCTCATTTTCTTCTACATCCAACACAATTTTCCATAGCCATTCATGAATTGGTAGGAAAAATTCTATAGTGAGAGAATATTGTTTCTTTCATGTGCCGTTTTTGCCTGACTCCGCAGAAAAAGACTATAGAGCAAGATTCTTGCTTGTTTATGCTTTCTTTCCACTGTCCAGTTCATTAAAAAGACCTTGATGTGTCTGTAAATGTAATTCACATCTACTTTACCACTTGTATGATGAGCATCTATGTGTCTTGGACTTCTGATTTATTCTAAAAAGAATCTTCAAAATTTCCTTTCAGCTTGAAACCTGACAGAGTATCAGACGTCAATACCAGTTCCAGAAAGAACCAAATGCAGTGTTTCTGGGAAGAACGAATAGCTATCTTCCCCTTTTGAGGAGTTATTAGCTCAGCAAAAATAAATTAAAACTGGCTTGCTCATTGTACATTATACTCCAAAATAGCCAATGCACTAGGTCCAAAGGAAAACTAGTGCACGTTGCTAGACTGATAACATTAGAAGTTATTCAAGGTCAAATTCTTTGAATTCTTATGGTTCAAATTATTTTTTACTTTTTGCCTAGCAGAAATTGAAATTTCTTTTACAAGTAACACATTAGAAACATCTCATGAATATTTAAGTATTGCTGCTGACAGCTTTGCAGTTTTCCAAGGATAATGAAGTGAATTTTCCTGTCTTTATTTGAAAACAGTGTTTCAATAAGGTTTTTTAAAAAAGCTCTGAAAAGACACCTTATTCTAAATTTGAAAATGTTGTAAAATATATAAACAGAAAAGATCTCATTCCCCCCTCCTTCTGCACTTGCATATAGACGGTTTATTTAAATATAAGTTGTTTTTTCACCTACATGACGTTTTATTCACAGGTTAACAAAAGTGAGTAGGACCAAATTCCAGTGTCAAAATTTTGAACGCTGTCTGTTCATCTTCATTAGAAAGCTGCTTTAAGCTACAATTTGAAAATCCTCTGATCACTAAAATGATAGTACCGCAAGTTTGTGCTTAACATGCACACATCTTATACTACAGGGCGTAGCTAAGTGAGCTTGTTCATACTGTTCTTTATCACGAGTCTATGGCAAGTATGTTGAATAACGCCTGTATGCTCCAACTCTTAACTCTTTGCAGAGTCGTGTTCAGATTGTTTGTCACTTTATATGGCTCACCGTCTTACTGGAAGGCAAGTTCTCTGGAGTCTGGGTAGCTACCTCAGCACAAACAAAAATAATGCTGTAACTAGTGTTTTATTTGTGTCATAATGTCATCTGCATTGAGGGGTAGATACTCTCAGGTGTTACTATGATGTATTTTGTGAGATTTTATTTTAAATGCTAGGTACTGTTTACATTAATGTCCCTAGGTGTCAGTTTTTTAGACTATACAGTGAAGTTGTTGTAAATTCCTACCAAATATATCATGCTGCTTCCATTTTCTTGAATTTTGCTGATTATTTGTGCCCTTGCAGTTGGTTCTGTCGAAGCATACAACCCCTGTGGCGGTCAGGAGTCTGGTGTGGCAGGAGGGTGGTATTTGTCTCAGAGGCAGCTGCTAACATGGGAAGCAGAAGCAGCTCAAACTTTAAGGATAGCCAGGATCTAGCCCGGTAAGAAGTTCATAAACCTTTCCATAATCTCTTTGTCATTAAGTTTTAACAGTGACATACAGTAGTGGCATAACGCACAAATGCTTTTCAACCATTTTACAGCAGAAGGTGACTATAAAATAGTGCAGAGGTCTCGCAATAATGCCGTACCGTGTGACAACCTGTTGCAACATGCGGCAAATTTTTCTTCTTTTTCCGCTAACGTTCCAAGGTGCAGCTGTACATTCCTGCACCCGCGCAGCAGCCCTCAACGGCTCTTTCGCTTTCCAGGTCCCAAAGCTGGGCACCTTGCCACCTGGCTGTGCCGCTTGGGTGTGTAAGAGAAAGCTGCAAGGCTATTTAAAAAGGCTATTTAAAAATCTTTTATTCCGTTTTGTGAGGTGGAACAAGCAAACACGCTTGTAAGTATTTTATTCATAATTAATAAGGTGCAGGGTGCTTCTTCTGTGTCATGCTGTTCTATGAAGTCTTTTGTCGCACCCAGGCAAATGTACACACACGCTCCTGCAAAAGTCTACTATAAAACTTCATCTTGAGATCGCCCCTGGCTAAAAAACAATAGAGCAGACACTGATAGAAAGCACCAGGCAATATCCTTTTTGTGTTGTTTCCCTAAGGCAGGGACCTTGAATCATGAAAATGGGAAGAACTCTGCTTACTGAGAACCTGCATGGGGCAAAAAGTTATTACAAGTGATGCAAATTACCATTTGTATTGAAATCCTTTGTATCAGTCAGTGAAATCTGCTGGTTTGTTTATAGCTTTTGCATTGCAATGTCTGATTTAACTCAGAACATAAACAGCAGCAGCACTACAGCTCTTGGCAAATTGTAGTCAAGCAAATTTGTAGAGATGTTAATCATTATAAGAATGTTAATCAAATGCATCCTCAGCAATTCATTCTACACTCTGCCTGTATTTAAGAAATGTGATTTTTTTTTTCTTCAGAAGTGCAGCCAAAAGTGTGGACGGTCTGAATCTCTGGTGATCTGCATCATCTGGGCAGTGGTAGAGGACTAACAAATTAGCAGCATAAATCTTCAAAAGGATTTATCGTTTCACTCGCTGGTGGCACAACTCTGACTCCAAAGGTACAAAGAGTTTGACGGGAATGCCAGTTATGCTTCTGAGGAATGATGGTGAGTGCCATTTAGTTCGTGAGGACCAAATCTGAGGTATACGACAACCTCCATAAACTGTAGTTCATTGAATATTGCACTGAATCAGGACCAGGATTCTGCTCGTGTCTTTATTTTGTATTTTTAGAAAATATTCTCTCTCCTTTATATTGTAGTTTCTCATTTGCTTAACGCAAAGATGACACTTGATAAAGTTCTCAGAGATCTGGAGATGGTGTATGTAAAGCAGTTAGTCATTTTGAAATTCCATTACTCTTCCAAACGAAAATCTTTCCTCCACTTTCTGAGTAGTTAAAATCATCATGGGTGATATCTTGGGAGCTGGAAAAATAACAATATGCAGCGGTTTTGTTCACAATGGCAAAACATAAAGAGGCACAGTAAGGCAGCTTATGGGAAAGATAGTATAATAACAACAATGCCCTCATGACCTTTATAAATTAGGAAGTGCAATTTCTAAATCAAAAACAGCACCAGAAGCTCTGGGAATGGAAACAGGCTTAATACTCTGTTGTGCAAAGAACCCAAGATTTCCATAACAGCAGGTCAGATTTTCAGTCCTGTGTACGTGTCTGCTTATTTCATAAATTCCCGACAGCTGTGTCTTCTGCTGGCCTTGGGAACAAGCAGAGGCCAGTGGGGGAGATATGGCTTGTGTAGCTGGTGATTGGCACTCTTTCCATGCCAGTGAGATGCAGAGTTGCACAGGAGAAGGGGGGATTTGAATATTCTTTGGTTCCCAGTGGGGTATCTCTTTGCAGTTGAGACCCTCCTTCTCTTCCACAATGTCTACTGAATTGGCTGAATGTTGCCACTGCAGTAAACAACGTACTGCTACCATCAGGAAAGAATGGCCCCGAGGAGATCTCTAATCTTAAAATAAATACTAATCAGATATAGTGGCACTCACAAAGAGATTCTTTCCACTGCTGCTTCTTTTAATTTTCTGCATGCAAGTTTTCTTCAATAGTGCATGTCCTGGAGCTTGACTGATCTCTAGCAAGAGTTTGGTGGAATATGCCTGTGAGGAATGGGGAGTTCAGCTGGGGCTGGGAAGGTGGAGTTACATGTATTTTCATTTAAAGGCACATTCTTAACTCTGCTCTCAAAATCATGACTATGGTACTCGTCCATAATCACAATACCAGCCTTGTAGTCTTGTTTTTCAGTATATTCATACAAGGCTATTCACTGTTCTGCCATTTGAAAAAAGTTCTGCCATCCTTCAAATATGGATTTAATCAATTGGAGTAGATGCTTTTCTGAATTTTCCATGTGTGTAGAAAATGATTGGCTGAGAAGCATACATTCTTATATTAAGGAGCAAGAAGATTTCACACCTCAAAGCTATTTTTTTTAAAGTTGTTATATTGTCCCAATAAAAAAATATATTTTTAAATTATATTTATTTCCACTTTTCCATGAGACACAATCGTTTGGAAAGGAGATAGAAAGCATCTTGTCTTTAGGAAACAGAGAGTAAATGGATCTCAAATGAGGCATAACAATGTTTTGATTTACAGAATAGTTTACATCCAATTCATTAGCATAAGTGTTTCAAGTAAAAATATTAGAATCATTATTATTATTATCTCTCTTTGTGCCACAGAATTTGCAGGGATGAAAAAGAATGAATGTGTGGTATTTTCATTCTGTTTTCCAGATGATCCTTCGTAACTATGCAACTTGGTCACCAGAGTCCACCACAACTTTGTTGCTACTACTATGCAGTGGTTTTGCAGTATCTTTCTACTCAAGGTATCAAACAAAACTTTCCCAGGCTTGCCTGTCATAGGCCAAACAGTTCTTACCAACATACAGTTAATATGTTTGAACTAGGGATTTTTGTTCTGTAATATTAAAACAAAACCTGCAAGCCCATATAGAACTTAGCCATAAAATTAGTTCAGGTCAGTAGTATAATTGCAGACATATTTATAAATTATTTGTTTCAATATATCTTCTTTATGTGCCATTGTACCTGATGTTATTAGTACAGACCTTGAGGCCTTCAAACACCAGGCAGCAATTTAATGTTCTTAGGACGGGATTTATCTTGAAAGGAAAGGTACTTTGAAAAGCAGAACAGAGCAAGGCATATAGCTAAACTTAGGTCATGAGTTTTTCTTATATACATAACATTGGACAAATTAATTCCGAAGTGCTGCCACTTTCCAACAGCAGGTATATGATGGGCTCTATGAAAATATACTAGAGTTAGCAGCAGGGAAAAAAATGTGACAAGTGGTCACGGATCAGAAGAAATCCCATAAAATAGATATCGAGAGAATCCTTGCAGTCAGCCTCCCAGGCCACCCACCCACCAGCATGAGCAGCAGCAGGGCTGGCCCCAGCGTGGTACGCTTCCCCTCCTTCCAGAAAAACAGCTGGATGCTGTTTCTCCATTCTAGGAAATCAGTGTGCTCTTTGGGACACATGGAGCACTTACGGTCCAGAAGAGAACGTCATACCTGCTTCATACCATCAGCCAGTGGAAACTGGTCTGACACTACTCCTGAAGACTGCTATTTCCTTTTTTTTTTTCAGAGAGTAATTTCATTTTTGATGGAAGACTCTCGGATTGCCACATTATCTGACCTACTTGCACATCTCCAGTGGCCTTCATTTGGAATAGGTTTTTTTAAAAAAATTCAATTGTTTTGCCTTGGTAATTTCTTTTACTTCCAATCGTGTTAATAATGAACAGATCAAGAGTTAAAACATTTAATCCTGTGTTTTTCTGTTTTCTGTTTTTTCTAAAGGATGAGTCATACAAGTACGGATGGCCTTTTGTTATTCTTTAGTAAACTCAAACAAGAATATTTATTCTCTCATTAGAAAAACAATAAATCAGCAAACAGAAAAATGTGAAACAATAATTTTTAAAAAATCTTGGCTGTATCTTACAGTTATTGTTCTTATTTTATTTAAAAAAGACAAAAAAAAAGAAGCGTTCATAAAATGTGCTGGATTGCCAATGCTGAAGCCTAAAATCTGGAACCTTTCTATGCTGAGGTCCCATATGAACCAATAGCTGAAGTACAGGCACTTGAGTACTTCTGGGAACTACATGTGCTGTCCAGAGCAACAGTGATTTCAGCAGAGCCAACAGAGTGACTGTTTGATTTGCATGATGCACCACCACTTTCTACACAAACCCCATGGTAGAAAGGATACTTTTTATGATAATTCATTCTCGGACTGCTCTTCTTGATGGATTTAACAGGTGTTTGTTACTTAGAAGTATAGCAAAACATAATTTCTTTGTGATAGTGGGAACAAAGACATGAATTCACATCCAAGTTTATTCTTAAATTTATAAATATTTTCTGCCTTTTCATGTTATTTTGGTCCCAACAACCACAAGTTGTAAACCACAAAAGCATTTATAAGATATTCTCCTGCCACAAAGTCTTGTAGACATTTCATTAAGTACTTCCTTAGGTGTACAGGACTGTGGTATTTCTTTAAAAAGTGAAGGTCTGAGTTTTTTTGCAGTCGTAAAGTGGAAATCCGAACTAGAGACAAGAAGAAAGGATTCCTTGCAAAATAATTTTGACACCTCAGTGAAAAGGAGGAGCATACTCACCAAGGCATTGGGCCAACGTTCTAAATTAACAGATTCCATCATTGGCGGCAAGAGTAGGTGCATATTCAGTACAGAAAAACCACGCCCTGGCTGTAGATTTTGAATTCCCCAGCATTCAGTACACCCAAAGGTCATTAAACTAGTTTGGCTTGCGTCCCCTCTGCTGTGAAGAGAAAATGCTGTGGGTGCTGTCTGCTTCACCCGTATGCAGTCATACTGTTGGCTCTGCCTTAAGAGCCTTCACAGCTGTGCTGTAACACAGTTAGTTCCCAACATGACTCAGATGAAGGATTTTATTTAATCTGCACAGGGCTTTTGGAAAAAAAAAAAAAAAGATTTTTGTTTGTGAAAAGCACTGAAGCTGTGCAAAGCTGAAAACAGAGTGCATGTGAACAAGAGTCTGCATCTCAAAGGCTGATTTCCCATGAAAAAAATTCAGTGAAAAATGGAAAGATGAGAGAAGAATGAAACAATTTCATTGACTTGGCGACTTTAGTTCCTGTAATTGTCCATTAAGATATCCATCATTTGCATTACTTCTATCTTATAAACAGGAATGGTTAAAAAAGGGTATGGGATTTTATTTTTTTTTTAGTGGCTGTAGGTTCAGCTTTTCTTGTAGGCCTAATGTTTTTAAAAAGTGAGCTTTAAGAGAAAACAATGTCATAAATGCACCTTAGCAGCGTGTGTTGGTTCACTAAGTACAATTTGGGGGAAAAAAAAATTTCTTTACACTTACCTAAATGCAGCCTTTTTCTTTTTTCCCCTCTTCCCACCTCCCCCGCCCCCCTCCATTTGGTCACTATTTGCACTATTTTTAGTGTTTTATGTCTATGAAACTATACACTCCTTTATAGGTTCTGAGATTATTTACTACCATTAAAATTCAATCCATACAGAACAAAAAATAAATATCTGTTCCTGACATAAGAGTAATTACGACGACAAAACCTGAAGATTTTCAGTTCAGATTAAACTCTCTTGGAAACAAGGGACAGCTGCCAGCCTGTTCTACAGGTCAGAACTTTGGGAACTTTTAAAGTAACACTTAGATCAGTTGCTTAAAGACTGACCTTTTGGGGACATTGACCTGAGGTCACCTGAAAAATATGTAAGAGCATGTCTCTCATTTGTCTTTCTGAGGCAGAGTGTCACTAACCACAAGACTCAAGCGTACACAAGGAATCCCAAATTGCAGGAGCTGAATGAATACTCCAGTCATCTGACATAGAGGTTGGTCAATAGTTTTGGTCTACACATCTTTCACGGTATCTGCAGTGAAGCGCATATACACTCAATAAGCTTTACAAGTAATTATTCGGGGTCCACCCATGCAAAAATGCTCTGATTCTGATATGAGTACCTTTTTCTGTTTAGTCCAGGTGTCAAGACATTACATCCCTGGGAAGGTGAATATTAACCAAGAGCTCCTTACTTAATACTCCAAAACTACCCTGTGAGACTCAAGAATCAAGACAGCTGGGATTCTAGGGGGCCAGTTTCTGTGCAGAGGATGTGAAAAGGAAGCCTTTGATCATAAAAGCCAGGTAATTAAAAGAAAACAAAATGGTGAATTCCCAGTCAAAAGAAATTGACTCATGACAGTAAAAGGCAATCACTTTGTGATTTTACACTAGAATTATAAAATCAATTCTATAACCACTCTTATGTGAAGGTAGCACAAATGAGAAATTTCAGTGTATCTGAGCATTGGCATTTGTTGTTTGCTGAATGACAGCAAATATACTGCAGAACCTAAGGAAGTTAAGGTCCATAGGTTATTCTGGTTTTCCTGCATTGCAATCATTAAGTGATATTGGTTATGTTTCTACACAGAAACCTCAGGATTCATTTCTGTACAAATTCAAGCACACAGGTTGATACTCCAAACAATTACTGTGATGAACATGTAGGCATTAATACAGAAAACAGTGGCAGTAAAAAACTGATTTGCATGTGATTTTGATAAACAGTTAATTTAGTTTAATTCTCATTCCATAGCTGAGAATAGTTTGGATCCAGTGGATTGGTCTGTTTGTAGATTTCTGTTGAAAAGCTCCAAACAAATCAATCCAGGTATTATTAGATGTTGTGGTTCTAATTTATGTCCTGAGCGTAACTCTAAAAGAGAAGATAACCTTATAGGCCTGTGCACAAAAATTTGAAGTTTTTTGTCCTACATTCTAGGATAGCTCAACAGGAGGTGGTTGTCTGTTTGTTACTTGTATCTACTTCAAGTTTATAAACCAAATAACCTAACCTGTTAAGGAATGTGATACTGCATATGAAACCCTGAAAAGCATGAAATAATTCTGCCATCCCAATGCAGATGACGTGGAAAATTGGGGAGTATTTAATTAATACAAAAATGTGGTGTGTATTTCTTTTTAAATGTATCAAGCCATTCATACATTAGGAGTGTATAAGACACAGAAGAGACCCTCAGGGTATGTTGAAAGTGGCATAGTTAAGATCTCTTCATACTTGCTTCAACCTCTTCCACCTCAGGTGACCCCAGCCAAAGAGGCCTTTCCAAAGCTGCTCTTATTTTGTCATGCATACAGACATATGTATCCCTTTTTTGGGATGGCAGTTCATGACATTAAGGAATTGTTGATAGGAGGGATGATTCCCTGGGTCACTGTAATCTCAGCAACACTTAAGAACAAATGAATGAGCACTCCTGCAGTTAATGACCTGGATCAAATTAATCGACTGGGAGTAGTAATTAGTTTGGTCATTGTTTTAGTAGGGATGCACACTGGGACAGCTTTCTGCATTCACTTTGGAGTCTGCTAAACTTGGACTTAAGGCTACATTCCCAGCAAAACTGCATTCATAACAAAACCTGCTTAAGCCATTTTATTTGGAAAATAAATTTATGTGTTCTGATCCTATTATCAGTAAAGTTTAGCATGAAATAAAGAAAGAACTACATTTAGAAGGGATTAGTAGTCTCAATTTTTTTTTATTTTTTTGTTTTGTATCCACTATACCTTCTTGTTTGAGGAGCAAGCAGTACAGAAAAAGGTGGTACTTGTTCTGCATTCCTTTCAAATGTTGTAATGACAGCAGCAAAATGAATTATTTGAAAAGTTTTAGTTTGGGAGATGGGTGCTTCTGATTTGGGACCTAGTTTTCTTCATAATTTTTTTTATGTTTGCCTTCTCCCCAGGTCACACAAAATCATGGTGTGAGGCAGAGATGGTGAGAAAAGCAGTGGAACACAGGTGTTGCAATTTTCAGGCCTGCCTTTCATTAACTCTGATTGCTCATCAGTGGAAACACCCAGGTTTGCTCCTCCACTTCTGGGATTCTTTCAGTTTGTGCGGCCACATCAGGTACTTACCTATTATCTTTGTTTTGGAATGCTAAGAATTAAAAATCCTCTTTAGGCTTTATCCATTGACTCCTAATTAACATGAAAAAATGCTTTACCAGAGGACTTTTTTTTTCACATGCATATCTCTCACATACAGCTCACACTAACTATTCATATGCAGGCTCAGCGTGCATTTCATACGCGTGTTAAAGTTCCAGATGTGCTGTGTATCTTGTTTAGTGGACTTTATTCTTCTGTAAAGCCAAGAGAAATATTAATCATTCATTTACTGTTAGGGGATGGGTCTTCTTCTCATGTTTCAGTAAAGGGGGTGGAAAAGTAAAGTAAGCCAATTTTTTTCCTATTTAAGGCCAAAGCTGGGGAATGCTTGTGGCTGAGTTCTGTACATGGCCCGGTGCTGGAAGGGCAGGGAACAACCGATGTTGCTATTTTGAATAGATTTCTTCCCCCCCCCCCATTTTTATTTTTGCACAGAGAGTCTCATGTCTAATATTTAGACATGATGAGCTTTGTGCAAAGAGCAACTTTGCTCATTCTTGCCGTGTTTCAACCCTCAGTTATTTTGGCACAACAAGACGGTGAGTAATTCAAGCTTCTTATGATTTAATGTTTTTATTTTATTTTTATTTTCACCAGTGATTTTAATAGCTTTTAAGAAATGTGTATTCACAGTTCTCACCAGAACACTTTTCCTTCACTGATTCAGCAGAGTCAGATATTTAATGCTGAAGCTGAAAGCTGCAGAAGTTTGCATTACCATCCCAAGGTTTCTCTTTGCTTTGCTCTCTTCTCTGGTTAAAAGGACTCTATGGGGCTTTCTGCCTTAGCTGCATTTGTTCTTGTTCTTACTTGTTTTCCTGTTACAGACACTGGAGAGTTTTTGAACTATTCTTTTAACTCTTGGAATAACATTTTAACTGTTAGCTCTGCGCTGCCTGGAAGTTATTTGTCACCAGCAATAAGTCTTCCAGCTTTTTTATTTGGAATTCTCCTTTGTACTTGTACGTTTTCCACTGGCAGCATGGGGGGTTGTTTAAACAATTTGCGTGCAGAAAAGAGCCTTAAAATTCTAACCAGTTTTGATGAAACAGTTTTTAAGAGCAACATATGAAAATAAGTCAGCTTATGGGATTTTTACTTTGACATAAAGCAGGAGGGTAAACTAATTCCCTCAGTGAAATAGTTTGAATTTTGCATCTGCAGGCTGTTTCTGTCCCTCACAAGACTGATTAGCAGCTGATGGTATCTAGGGAGTCCATGAGAGTTACATGCGTGCATGTTTACAGAGAACAAGAACACCAAAAACCAAATAAATATGGAATTTAGAGAGAGGGAGGAATAATTTGTAAACATTAATTCAACTTAAAGTGAAGATAACCGTAGTATGAGTATTTAAGTTAAACAGATGACATTCCACAAGTACAACTGACCTTTTTTGGATGTGCTCTTTTCCTACTTGCCAGACGTTGTAAACCAGACCTTCCTTAAGATAAAACATTTTTCTTTCCCGCAAATCTAAAAGATCTGCAAAGTTTTATTCCTGCATCGAGGCAATGAATAACTTCACAAATAACTTGATAAGCAGCAGCCAAATAAACCGTAGTGCAGTAAAGGAAAGCCACATGCCTTTAAAACCACACCCTACCCTAGTCTGTATGGTACATATCATGAAAATGATTATGTTAGCCATTCCATGGCAAATCTGTCTGCCTCGGCATACCTGGAAGGGCACCTCTGCCGAGAGGTTGACTGTGAGTCCACCAGTAGGCTGTTGGCAGTGGAGCAGTTGGAGCTCAGGAGGCTCTGTGCGTGAGCAAATCGAGTAACATCCTCTGCAACAGATGCATGCCCAAATACCCGCCTTCCTCACCCAGCACAGACACAGGAGAAGCCTTGTAAAGTATCTTTAAAAAAAAAAAACCAAACACCTAACCCATATAAAGATGTTCTATAGAGACTAAATATAATATACTGTGAACTGATGTTTATCTGTTTCTGCTTTTACAGTATATAAACTGTCTCTTCAGTAATCTTCAGTGAAGAAAATATTATAAAATCTGAGCAAGCATATGCTATAAGTTTTCTCTGCTTACAGCATTAAATAATATACATATTGCATGTATTTAGTATGCATTATGTGTGTGTGTATATATCTATATATCTTTAGAGGGATAAGGACTAAGGGACCATGCAATACAAAAAGAAGGAATATCAGTTTATTTCTTCCAATAAACAAATCCCGCCCTGAGCACCAGGTTTCTTTCCCTCACTCTGGTCATAGTCCTGGACATTTCTGAGGTGCAACACATATCTAACTTAAGAAATGGTAAATTTTGTGAGAAGAACAATATACAAATGAAGTGTGAGGGAGTATTCTCATTTTTCTGCCACATTCCTGTTTCATGGTGTAGTAACATTTCCTTACTGGGCTAAGTTCCATACTACTTACAGGGAAGAGGTTATGCAGAGAGACTGATAAAACACCAGTTATCCCTTAAAATATCGAATTCTGTCCTCTCTTTGGAATTTTCCTTTCTACACATTTGAATATGCTTTTCTCACAGAAAATAGTAATTGAAGGAGTTGATTATTAACATCACTAATTCATGTGCAGGGCAGTGATGGACTGGGAATCCAAATTTTCCACGATTCAAAAAAGAATTTCCAGACATGCTAAAATGCTCTCTCTTGTCAAGAAAAATGTTTATATGGCTAGTATCAAATGTAAGTCAATATAAAATTTTCCTTGGGAAAGCTTGCCAGGAGACAAGACTTGGCAAGATATTAAGGAAACTGCTCAGAATACACTAAGTTTAGGATAGTCAGATGTACCTCTGGGCTATATGTTTCTTTGTCTCGCTGTAATAGCTAGCAGTGGAGATTTGAGTACAGGCTCAGGTTGAACCTCTTCAAAAGCTCGGGATATGGATATTGTGGAACAAGGAATTTTCTGAGACTGCCATGAACAAAAGCTGTATGTCCTGGTTACCCACTAGGATACTTTTAGCCTGCATATGAAAACACCTATCCACATTTCAGGTTTTCTGATATGTGTCAAGTTAGTGTAAGGCATTTGCAAGCCCTGACCATATTCAAGATAAAATGCCTCCTGATAGCTGACATGACATGAAGCTGGTGCTGCAGACATGACAGATGGTTCAGATTCTGGAAATGTATATTCAGTTCCACCGTTTGAAGGCACCTTTACATCCTGCATATTAAACTACCAAGAAGTGCAAGAATTTTGAATCCTTCTTTGGGAAAGAAATCCATCCTCTACCCAGCCAGCATGTTTTGTGCAAGCATTCGCTGGCCTTATGGCCTACATTTGTACCATTTGTCTTGAGTTTGTGTAGTCAATCTAGACAGCTACTTCCAGAAGACAGCATAAATTTTAGCTAGACAGACTGGAGGTATTTGGCAGTTTCCACTGACTGAAAAGGAAGCACGTGCACAGCCCTGCTCACATCAGTGCCAAAAGGGAGCTCAGATGCATTTGAGTCTGTCTCAGCTGCATGTGACATGGTTAAGGGACATCTCAGACACCTGGATTGTGACACTTCTCATATGTACACCCAATAGTCCTTGAGGAACTTCACTGAGGTCATCAGGAAAACTCTAATTCTCTAAAAGCAGTGTGAGAGCAGAGCCAGAAACCCTTAATTATTATTCCAAATAATTTTTTGCTCTAAAGTATTTTAGCATTTTCCTTGTAAGTATTATCCTGAATATTTGGTTAGGAAGCTCATTTCTGAGGTAGTGACTGAATCCTAAAATTTCTCTAAGACTTATTGACCTTTCTTATTACTTTCAGTCACAAATTACAGTTTTAAAATGAAATATAGCCATTACATGTAGGTTTCAGGAGGCAGCACATGAAGAAGTCTTTAAGCTGAGCACCCAATTCTGATCCCCCAGAAAAGAAGAATGAAATTTTAGGAAAACTTGTAAGCAGCTTGGTTTAGCAATTCTGCTTTCTTCTTTTATTAATTGGAAAGGATTAGATAGGTAATGAAGTAGGTGGGTACTGCAGTGTATTTGTGAGACTGCCAAACTAGTATTTTTAGCACTTACCTATATGCAACATTGCATATATGTATTCTTCGTTGATAAATTAGCTAGTTTAAAGGTAAAGCTAATTACAATGAGAACTATCTTTCTTTAAAGGTTTTGGTACCACAGAAAAGTCCCTTTCCAGAGTTTTGAAGGTAAAACCAGATGATGCATGTCTGTGTGCCAACAGATAATTACACCATCTTAACTAACCTGGACTACATGAAAATATGAAGGATCAGGGGTCTACTGCTCTTCCATTTTTCCTAACTGTTTTTGACTAAGCAGACAGCAGGCAAGGATATGCTTAGGAAAACTGAAACATTCCTTTCTGGTCTGGAAAAATCATGCTAAATTAAAGCCTGGGGAATCCACCCCCTCTAAACATTATATATATGTTCTTGGAAATATGACAAATTTCATAAACACATTTTAGATCACACATCCCTGGAAGACAGCCTTAGGAAAATGAGACCATTATGCATCCCTTTCATTATTTTCCAAATTTGTTTTTGGTTTGAGACCAAATCAACATAGACTGACTTTTTTAAAGAGGAGGTGGAGTTGGAAACATCCACTGCTTTATTACAGGGGGAAGAAGCAGAGGTAGAAGGGTGTTGTCTCTGGCACGAATGTTACTGTTGATGCCTCAGTCAGCGTCATTACATTTGCTCCCTGCTTAGTGCTGCAGATTACAAGTAGATTCTATTTCCTCTTCCAGCTTCTGCCAAAGTTTTGAGGTTTGAAATAGGCAGCCAGGTGTCACTTGCAAAATCTTAGCTGATGCCAGCCTTACACAACAGCTGGGTGTTAGTTTTAATTAATGCTATTCAAGAGAAAGGAAGGAGTGAATTACTAACACTTTTTTGTTTCACAGTCTGGCTGGCAAACCAGACTGACTTGGGTCTATTAGTCATTGTCCCAGTTATGTGCTAATGTTATTCAAAAGTTGTTTTAATCAGAAAGGTACAGAAAATGGGACATACCTGGCCTCATAATTGAGAAAGTATGCTGTAGGTCGGTAATGGAAATGATGCAGACTGTCATTTAGCTTTTTGGGTTAAAAGCAATCTTTTCAGAGTTGAAAGGTTCAGCCTACCAGTAGGGGGAAACAATAACAAAGCGTGCTTTCCCAGGCTAGCAGGCAGCACGAAAACTATATTGTTCTCGCTGTTTTCATCTGATTACTAACAGATTACTTCTCCATGTTAGTAATCTGGAGAAGAGCACAGGCCACAGCTGCTGCAACAGTTGCAAGTTTTAATTTGTTGGTTTGAAGTAATAATTCATCAAAACCCACAGAAGTGGAGATTAGTGCAATGGTCGTGTCCATTAATACTCCAGATTATACCGTTCTTTAGTCATGCTTGTTTAAGAAACTAGGGAAAAGATCCCAGCTAAGAAAAGGAACAGTTGGCAATGGTAATAATAATTTGTTAACAAAATGGGCTTTTTTTTGGTCTTGAAGTAACTGTATTAGATTCCCACATCATTGCAGAAACTTGATGTGATGGAGCAAGATTCAATTTATTCTTGGCAACACCCAAAAAAATAAAACTCAAAGTTGAAAAGAGTATAATAGGATCCTCTCTGATTCAACATGACAACTATTAGCTCATTCTCCTTGTGGTAGCTTGGGAACTTGTAGATTGCACAACTTTAATATGGTTTAGAGTTCAGCACCTGCATGTCCACAGTTTTGAGACGTTCTGGTTTGGGGTTTTGGCAGATGATAAATAATCTTTAACTCAAAATGGAACAAAAATATTAGTTTCAGTATTTTGCCTGCTGCAATACTTTAACAGACTACCCCTGCTGTAGTGAGTACTCCAGGACTGATGCAAGAGCTGTTGTTTAATTTCTTTACCTTTGGCTGTTGCAGGGAGTGTGGTTGAGTGCAGAAGAATGCTGCAGCCCCTGGCTCTCAGCATGCTGCCCATCTCCAGCCCAGAGGATCCAGTGGATTCCTCCTGGAGAGAATGCTGTTTAGGGCTGTGCTGCTCATGGTGGTGTTATCTCTGTTACAGAGATGCTGTGTGGTGACTCACTGCAGTTGATTTCCCATGGCCATGCTGCTACTAGATACGGGAGCCAGTGCTCTGGCTTAGTTACTGCTGCACGACAGCTGCGACTCTAGGGGTTTTCTTCCTTCCATTGAATCTTTAGATGCACAATGTTTGCAAGGCTTTACTTTCTGTTTTCTCCATGGCTTCCCTGACAAGAGATGTTTTGTCCCTGGAGAAATCTATAAGGAATTCCTACAGAATTTCCTGATCTTTCTCTATTTAGCAGTCAGACACTTTGTGTTTCAGGGAAATACGATTCCCTTTTTTTTTTTTGTACGGAGACCATGCCATTAATATTTCTCACATTGGTTTGAGACTGTGGAACAGTTTCAAAGATTAATCCTTACGTTGCTCCTGGCTATGGCTGTTGAACTGATAATCACCACAAGCAGTAAAAAACTATATATTGCAGGAGTCAGAAAGTCTCCCCTCTAAGTATAACAGACAGAGTTGTGCATAGCCTATCTTAAGTGCCAGAAGGGTGCAAGGAGGAATAAGTTCCACTGCTGGCTGTAGAGCGATCTTTCACACAGAGGCATAGTAAATTATATTTTGCATTTAATTTTTCAAGCAGTCATTAATTTTTTCTCATCTTGTATTTCATAGGAAAGGTTTTCTCCATTTTGCTTTGAGAAAACCTAGCCTACTTCCAACCACTGCTTTTATTTATTTATTTTCACTTCAGACAATCTTCTTGTCTCCGAGTTTGCAAAGTTGAAGCCTCTGCCTGTTTCATGTCAAAATGACAATGGAAAACATGATATAACCCCCTCCAACAACAACCGTTTGTTGGCTTTAGTTTGGATAAGCTTCAGCCCTGGGACTTCTGGCTTTGTTTAGTGAAAGTACAGCAGAAGAGATTCCTTTCAGATTAGCTAAGACTACTTTCCATTTTCCCTCATTTACGTCAAACCCTTCATTTAAACACGAACTATCAGAATGAGAATGAAAACTGTACCTTCTTTAACAATGCCTGCACATTTTTGTCTTGCTTTGATTCACACTGGTACTCTATGAAGAAATGTCTGCCAGGGAGGAGAAAGCACGCACAGGACATTGAACAGGAAGAATGTGATGATAATGGAAAGATATATAAGGCTGAATGTGTTTTGTTGTTTGAAAAGGCAAGGGCTTCTCTTACAGCTAAAGGAGCACCCAAATGAGTCTGAAGAAATTGGGGATGTGACTTGTAGCTTTAAGACTTTCATGGAATTTGTACCAGAATGGCCTTTGGCACAAGACAAAGCTATCCACTACCACAGCAGACCCATCCCTTTCTGCTGCTGGCTTTCTCTTTCAGTCACTGTGCATCCCACCCTGAAGGGTGGCACAGGCATCTCTGCTTTCCTGCCAAGCAGCAAAAGATTTTCTTCCATGTGCAGAACTTTTGTGGGCTGCTATGGTGGATTTAGGCACCGCTTTATTCCCAGGACTGCAAAGGGCAGGAACACCCTGTGCACCTTTGCAGCAGTAGATAGGAAAGGATGATCTGTGTCTGGAAACTACTTCCCACAGCAATTTGACACTGGCAGTTCTTGGAAAACTTCTGGACATAATTAATTCGCACTGAACTTCCCCACAATTCATGTCCAGTGACGAGGGGGTGCATTAGCAGGCTGTCTGCTGCAAACGTCTCTTTACTTCTGTTCTTCCCCTTCTTCTGTCTCTTTTCCTTCTTTCCATTTTCTTTTAGGAAAAGATGCAAGGGCGAAACTGCAGCTTCTTTTTCAGACAGACACAAGAGAAACAATTCCTCACCCGAACACAGCTAATGGAAAATATGGGAAACATCGCTCGTTGTTCCTTTGATGTTCAGTGTAATAGCCATGCCGAGCATCAAAGGAAAACAAACTACATCCCCCATGCTTTCCTTCAGCTATAAGCAGCAAAAATAGAATTCATATTCTCTTGGAAAACACTTTTATGTTCATGAGAGGCCCTTTTAAAAAAATTTATATTTTTTCCGTGTTTGGCTTTAAATCTACTGTATGGTGTTTTCTTGTTTCCCTACAGAGCAGTAGTCATTCTGTGCCAGCTGTTTAAGAGAAGAATGTCCTAGTGAAAGCAAACAATAGGCTGTGTAGTGGGAATTGCAAATCTTTGAAAAGAGTAATTGAAATCTGCTCAGACATTTTGAAGATTCTTTGCACAATATTCTAAGCCTGTTGGTGGCTTAGTCGTTGGCAGGGTGGTCCTCTTTGTAGAGCTCTCTTTTTTGTATGAACAGAAAAGCATAAATGGGGGTTGGGGAGGCGGAGGCGAGAAAAAGGGAAGAACAGAGGCGTTCAAGTCCAACTGATTCTTTTCCTGTTAGAGTAGCTGAAGAGAGAAAGAGTGTTATAAACTTATTTCAGTGAAGAATCAAAAAAAAATAAATATAGAGCCTCTTCATTTATCAGGTTTTCTCTGGCTCAGGCTCTTCCACTCATGCCTTTTAAGGACTCCAGCAGATAAACTTTGGTGGATCTGGCTGTGTCTACTGATGATGTTCTAGCCCTTGTCTGCTATGCGGCACTGTTTATTCTCACCCTGTGCCAGCAGGTGTTGTTGCTGCACGGGGCAGGGAGAGCTACATGGGTGCTAGGCTTCAGACAGCTGCTTCAGTAGCAATGCTTCTGACCTCTGATATTAGTAAAAAGCCAGCTTTTTGCTAAGAGCTTGCAGGCTCTTCACAGCACCAGAAGTGTGGATTTTCACCTGTTGAAGGATTTAGTTAGGAATATCCCTAGGTCTTCATGCTTGAAAAATAGGCACAGAACTTGATACTTAAAAGTGGCCCCAAAATTAAGACAGTCGTCTTTGGTACCCTGAGAAACCCTCACAATACCCACTTTGGTAGCCTTAGGAAGTTGACAATAAGAACATTGTATCCAGCGTACAAATAGCCATTTAATATCCTCTATGAGGCAGATTAAGAAGAATTTCAAATACTGCCATCTGTATCCAACAAACTGTCCACAATGGATGTGAGGCAAATTAGTACTAACTGGAATAAGGACTTGATATTAAAACAAACTGTTTTGCAGATGAAACTAGGTTAATGATGCTCTATGTATTCAGAATCTTGCTTCCCCCGCCTCTGACCTTCTGAATTACAAATACCTTTAATTTAATGGAAGCCAAAGATATGATTCCTTTCTTTAGACAATACGCCAGAGTTCTTTAATCAGTCACTGGAATATGAAATACAAGAACCAAACCCTTCATTTACTTCCAACTTCTGAAATTACAGTGAAATCAATAAAATTGTGCAGGGAGTTACGTTAGTGTAGAATTTTACCCCCTGCTGCTTTACTCATCTCTGATGTAAATTCACTATGGCCGTGGAGTTATATTGGGGCTGAATTTGTCCAACATATCTGAAAATATAAATGATATTACCATATGTACTATACTGTATTGTAACATTTCCCATCTGTTTCAGTCTCAGGAGAGAAGCATTGAATCTAGCTGATTTCTTCCAAGGCAAACCACAAAAACAGCATTGCATAAAATTGTTAGTCCTCTCACTGAGCTAAGGGAAACGAGAAGATCATGTCCCACTTAAAACTTTAATCACCTGATAAAAATTGTTTTAATTACAAAGTTAGGCAATGAAAAACAAAAATCATACTTTTTTTTTTTTTCCCCCATACAGCCTTTGGGTTTTATCTTGAAAGAAGCTTAAAGTATCCTGAATTAAGTCGTTATAGTTCAGTGTTTTATACGAGTTGCTATGTAGAGCGAGCTGTAACAATTATCAGTTTCCAATGGTTCTCTTTCAGTGAGCAGCTCAGAAGCTGAATTGCACTTTCATGATGCTTTGAAAGTCTCAGACTGGTTGTACAGTCTGGGAAACCTACTTGCACACAATGTTTGTGAGTTTTTCTTTATTCTTGCCAGGGCAGACCTACTGCAAGAAATGTTGCAAAGAACCCTCCAATGTTATAAAATATTACTGGTCCTAGCTAAAATCAGAGGCACAGAAGTATGTCTTTGAGGTATATCTTGGGGGTGGGTTGGGTGTTTTGGAAAGTTCTGAAAAAATGTGCTGGATTTTGGTAAATTTTTCCACTTAAACGATCCTAGTAATGTTGAGCATGAAGCTATTGCTTGTCTTTAGAAATAATGTTAGGCCAGCTTCTTATGGAATAAAATTGGAAGTGCTCATGTGTTCAAGAAATTAAATTACCTTCACACTTGGACTCTGACTGTAGAAGTCTTCAATGACTGCCCAAGGAGTAGGCAGGATGTACGTTTAAAGAAACTAATAAATCTATAAAATCATCACTAATCACATCAGACTTTGAATTTATGTCAGTTTCTGCTTGGTTTAAGGCACAAGTCTTTGCGCCATTTGGCATCATTCACTCTAAAGACAAGCAGCACATTAAAATCAGATTACCACAGAGTAGTGAGAATGTATGCCAGCACTACAACTAAATAGCCACAAATAAAGTGATTGCAGCCTGCTGTTTATTTTTAGAGTGACACCAAATGGCACAAAAGGTGATGTGCCAAAAAGTCTTTTAATGTAAGAACAGAGGGGATGGAAAAATCTCACAGGCGTTTTACCAATAATTGGAAGAGTGACTGAAAAATTATGCAATGGGCCCTCTAAAAGTCATTGAGTGCTTTAATCATTAAGATTAAATTCTTTCTTACTGTGTGTCCTGCTCTAATGTAAATGGTTACCCTTATTAAAAGGTTTGATCTCTCAAGCACTGAAGACCTTCAGTTCTCACCAGAATGATTAGAAGTTGATGTTCTTTAAGTCTGATTCAAAACCCGCTAAAATCAAGGGACATTCTCATCAAGCAGTGCTTACCCTTAATCAGGAATGAACAATACAAATTCTGTAGATTACAGCAAAAGAGATTTATCTCTACCAAAAAGAGAGAAGAGCGATTTGGGAAACATAAATGTTGAGGCAGAACAATGTGACAGATTCAGCTGCTTTAGACTACATTGCCCTTGTGAAGAACGATAGACCTCTGAAGATAAAGGAGAAAAATTAGAGTTCTTAACATAAAACACACTTTGAAATATTAGGAAAAAGCCAATGATCTGCAAGGAAAACAGAGGCATTTTGTGTTTTACTTGGTAGCAAATATGCTGTAAGGGTATTTTTTAATCCTGATATTTCTAAAATTTCTAAAATCTGCAGAAAGGTTGCAGCATTTGGAGTTTATAAAGATGAATTAAGGGAACAAGCAATGATTTATTTAAAATGCAAATACTTTTTGTACCAGTGCATGCCTGAGTTTTTTTCCATTTTGTCATCTGAAAGATAGGTTGGTTGGGTCTCAGAGCAAGGACTCATTGGCTACATGACATAATGATCCTTTGCCTAGAATCCAGCCCCTCTTATCATTGCCAGTGAAATAGTGTGTATCTTCTTTCTGCAATTCCTCTGACAGACAAGTACAATATTAAGATTAACCAGCATTCTTTTATGCTGCTTGCTTTTTCTTGCTTCTGTATCCGTGTAAAGAAGGAAACGTTTGGGACTGGCACAGTGGCAGAACTGTTCAAAAGCCAGCTTTTTGGCATATGAGCATCCCTAGAAGTAAGAAAGCTTCGGTTGCAGTCTGAAATTCTAGGATGTAGCCATCCTTTTTGGTGTGAAACTTGGGAAATCTGTGAACCATTTTTTCATATTCCTTTTCCATTCAACTTGATAGCAGTTCTTCCTCCTACAGGACGTGGACCAACTCTGATTTTTCACATCTTGCATTTAAGTGCTATATCAAATGAGGTTTCATTACTGATACCTCCAATCTTATGGTGGACAAGCCATACAAAGTATTACATCAGTACCATTAAATCTGAAAATGTCCTAATAAGTAAGTATGTCCAAATTGGCCCTTATGTCATCATGCACTATGTGAAATGGATTCAGTTAATTAACTTGTTGTTATAAGACAATTCCAGCTGAGAGAATGTCTGTAGGCCTTGCAGCTGAAAAAAAATCATCTTGTTAAAACATTTTTCTCATATTTCCACCTCTTTTCCTGACTTTTAGGAAACAGACACTATTTCAGACTTTTTGAGTACTTAGTACTTACCTGACCAGAGAACATGCGGACAAACCAGGCCTTTCTGGCTCAGCAAGCCAATTAATTCATTATGAGAGTCTGTTTGTTTCCATTACTGACAGGATGGAATGAGTATGTTTGATTTTCTTATAAACATCATCATACTACCAGACAGGGAGCCCAAACCATNTTACCTGACCAGAGAACATGCGGACAAACCAGGACTTTCTGGCTCAGCAAGCCAATTAATTCATTATGAGAGTCTGTTTGTTTCCATTACTGACAGGATGGAATGAGTATGTTTGATTTTCTTATAAACATCATCATACTACCAGACAGGGAGCCCAAACCATTTGCTTCGAGGTAGACGCCGTGACATTCTTTCCTGCTCAGTAGATGGAAAGCAGCGATGCTGCAGATGCTGGGATGGATTCCTCTGTCTGCTCCAGTGTAGGGGAGAATTACAGAATTTTCATTGTGAACAATATATCTCCTTTCTACTTTGTCCTTTGGTTAGACAATGTATAAAACAGTGCTGGAATACACAATAAACAGATCTATTTACTGTAGAAGAAATGTAAAAACCTTTTTTGAAGTAGCCATCCTGTAAAGCAAGTGACCAAAACTAGATAAGAGTAAGGAAGCACAGGCTTTGTACAGTAAAAAGTCCATAAAAAGTAACAGGACCCTTCTTAGATTCAGCAAATTTTGGATTCAGTCAAAATTAGAGGCAAGGCCACTTTCATTTCAGTGCTTTAGCCTTTACCAGATTCACTTTAAATAACAGCAAAAACTGTTTCCTCAACTCATTGTGTTTGTGATCAGATTCTCGCAGATCAAAGCTCCTCAGTTTTGCTTCCCAAGCCATCACCGAGCGGCTGCTGAAGGATCGTGAGTCACCTCTGTGTGGACTATTGCCCTTTCTGAGGCAGAACCAGACAAGTTCAAGATGTTCTTTAATTTCTAACCATTTAGTCACATCTCTGCACATGGGATATGTGAGTCTCCTACTAATGCAATAGCTGGACATTTGCTTTGGCCAAAGTGGAAAAGCTTGTGGTTTTTGAGGATACCATTAGGAGATTTTTTCCTTTTGCCATATGAATGTGGCTAAGTCATGATCACAGCGCTTGCACGAATGCAAAGCCAAAAGCAGCTACAAAACAGATCAGCTTCACAGGTCATAGCACTCAATAACAAATTCCAATTCACCTCACTGGAATCAGGCTTATGTCCCGTATGACATCTGTCATCCTTCAAGCCTACAATGACCATTTTTTTTCCCTTGTACACGCTTGGGCTCTTTTATGTACCAAACTTATAGGTCCATTGAGACTAAATGGTGATTTTGCTTTCAGCTTTCCCTGTTGGTCCACTTACAGACAGCTGCTAGTCTGTTTAGGAAATGGAAAATAATGCAAAACCAGCATATGAGAAAGATTCTGTTGCCTTTTTTCCTTTTCTTTGCTTTTTAGGCTGGTCCAGGGAAATGCTACTCGCAGCAACATCTTTAAAGCTGTGAATGCTCACTAAAAAAGCATAAATGCAAAGTTATCGAGGCTTTCAAATACTAACATTTAATGTTTTGTACAATGAATTAGCGATTGACACAGCTTTCAACATACCATTGTGATAACTTCCATAGAACTGAAGTGCTGTGTAGCCACTGTATTTAGGGCTTTGGGAAGATACTGTTGAGTTATAATATTTTTTTTTTAAATCTTGGGCTAATATCTATGTTTAAGAATCAATAAGAAAAGCTGGCTAAGGCAAGTATGTGACTGTTTTACTGCAATTCTAGAAGTAGGCAAGTCAGCTTTTTTATAACCTTATTATTACTATATGTTACTTGCCAGGGCTTTAGCACAAATCAGCTTTCCAAAGGATTTTGGAGCTAACAGTTAATCTTTATGAGCAATGCAAAATGCATTATGTCATAACATGCTGACACACAGATCTACATCTGAGCACAGAGGGGGTGTCTTGAACAGACTAAGTCTTCCCAGATGTAAGTTTCCTTTGGAAACCTACTTAATACTTTCATTCTGCCAAAGGCCGCAATGATTTTCATTGCAGCTCTCCTAGCTTATTTCTTAATTCATTTAACAATGTCCAGAAAGTTAGAAGCAAATATGAATGTCCTTATATCCAGATGTTTTCGATTTTTTGTTTTTCTTTCTGTCACACGATGCCATCTACTGTAGAATAACTGAATGACAACCTTGTAAAAACAGAGAAATCTGTTTTATTTCCTTATTACTGTAAAATTACGTCAGTCATTTTGTGACACATTTCAAGTTTCCATGACTTTCATCGATACTGTTGACTAAAATGTGGGAAGGTGAGTATTCTCAGTGTGAAAAATTGGTCACTGAGAAAGGCCTCTGCTTCAGAAAAGAGCAGCTGTCTTGAAAACAGATCTTTTCTGACCAGCAGTGCAAAAATATGAGAAAGATGGCCCTTTTCTGTTCCTCATTCGAGCTGTCCTCTTCACTGTAAGGCAGCAGGATCACATCTCTGGAAATACAAAAACAACAAAACAAATCCATGAAAATGAAGTAAGGATGAAGAAAAAAAAATACATATGAAAATACAAAGTCTTGGATATGAATTTCCTAGTGAATAAGAACCTTGCTGTCTTAAACACATAGTTAAAATAAATAGTTGTGGTTTTGAGAGTGATACCGAGAGCTGAAAATCTGAATATTAAAAATAATCAAACACATCTTATGGGTACAGAAGTCTGTGTACACTATGCATATTTTTATATGCATATGCAATTCATGTAGCTGTACATTACGTGTGCACTGGTAACAGTATTAATCCTTTTAGATCTGTATCGTAGTATTTTTATTTAATAATTATATCTAAACTGTGTTTTGCCCTAAACTAAAGAAAAATCATCTCTTCCCTTCCTCATTATGTTTGTAAATGAGAAGGACATTTTAAACTGTGGAGCTGGGAAGACATTAAGCAGAGTGGCAGCTGAGTTCATCATGCTGGGGTGAAGTGGGTCTATGTCCACCCATACTCTCTAGGGTGTATCCAACCATCTCCTTTTAGAGGGACAACAAGCTCTAACCTCCCCAGTATCTTTGATGATATTCTGTCTCTCACAGTATACTGCTTTTGAGGTCTTCTTGCGTACAGTGAAACACTCGTACAGTGAGCTACTCAGCTTTTGTCAATTTATAACTCAGATTTTTTCATGAGTCATTGGAGAGACTATAAAAAAGATTTCATTCATTAAGCTGCACTTCTCATTTTTTAAATACATTCCAGCTGCCTTCTTTCTCACGAAAAATTTGTCATTACTCTTGTCAAGAGTAGGCTGTTTGGTTTTTTTTCCTAAGTGTCCACAGTGAAATCCTGGTTTGTTAAAGGAGGAAAATGTTTCTTGCAGAAAGAGTCAGCAACTAGTTAAGCAGAGGATTATCTTATTTACCTGAGATGCACTGACGTGATTCTGCAGTGTGAGAGCTGAGAAACCAAACCATTTTTTAGAAACTAAATCTAGCTTGCCAGACTAAGAAAGGATGTCTAGATCTTCTTCAGAGGTAGTGGCTGTTAGGCAGTGTCTTTTGAAGCAACACCTGGTGCTATGACCCTGTGTCATGGTGGGTATGAAGAAGAAGCTGTCCTGGAGCAGTTCTTCTCCACCTCTCCTGTGCAGGAGCTGAGGTTTCTGGTGAGACCCAAAAGGTGGAGAATCGAAGGGAAAAGGGAATTTCTAAGTGATAGAAAATGTCTGAGGAGAATTGGTTTTCATATGCCACTGGAATATTTTAGATTTTAAGATTTTTTGTGTTATCAAAGGAAGGTCAAATACTGGCTCGCAGCCCAATATCAGGCACAGAAAAAAATATTGGCTTGAAAATGTTTGAAAAGAATTTTTGAAGCTTCTTGCATCTTGTTGTTGTCCTCATCAACTCTTAACCATAAGTAGCGTCAACCTTGACAAGTCAACATTTTCCTGTTTGCTTCTCTTGTAAATGAAGTGCAGAAATAACATAAGTTGGTGTATGCAGAAAGCCTGTAGTGGGGTTGAAATTGGGAAAAGAAACCTCCTGTCCCATGCAGTGCCCTTCTCCGAGATCCTCACTCTTGTTCTCCACTCTGTGAGCCAGGAGTCTTGGCTGTGTTCCCTATCGCCCTTACAGAGCCCTTACATCACCTCACAAGGAGGTGGTGAATTTCATAGTGACATAGAAGGAAAAGTTGGATTAATATGGACAAGGAAAAGCAGCTGAGTGAGACACTGGAAAGGGAGCAGAGTCTGTAAAAATAAGCTTAATTGAATACATGGCAGTAAAGAAGGTGAAATACTGGGGTACAAAAGACACAAGGATTCATGGAAGATGAAAAGTACTTGTTATGGGAAAGAGGAAACCAAATAGAGTAAAAACTGACTGAAGCAGAAGAAGCATGAGAAGAGAGGAAACACATCCAAGCCTGTACCATGCCAAAGAGGTGGGGTTGGATGTGGAAACAGATACCCAAATAAAGAGAGAAATTGAAACAAAAAATGTAAGGAGAAAGAAGAGACCAGTGTACAAATGCAGTATTGGAAAAGAGAAAAAACAGAGATGAAAGATGCTGCATGTGAGAAAAGAAAAAGGGGTTGCCTAACCCATAGGAATGAACTGCACTATAGATTTGGATTCAGTCTCATACATAATTATGACCATTGCAATTTGTTGGCATTCAAAATTTTCTGTCTGGAGCCAGTGGAAATTTGATGTCAGAGCTTTGAATTACATCTTTGAGCTTTTTTTTTTTCTTTTTGAAGGGTGATGTGTAGTAGGTAACTTCTGATATTAAAGTTTTAGGGATGATGTAATTACACAAATAGCTCTTTCTCCAGAATTTTGTGTTTTTAAACTGCATTATTTTGAATTATACACGGAAAAAAATCTTGTTCCATTATTCAAGATATTCACAGATACTTAAATTTGTAATCTGAGACTTCCAATAACTTCTACAAAACCTGCAAGGAGCTTGTCTAACTTCACAGTGTTATTTTCATACCGGTTTCTTAAATTACTGAGTTTTCTGGATCTTTTTTCTCTAAGAAAATACAAAACAAAAATTCAATGTTTGAAGCTGGTTTACATCAGTCTCTTCAAATTCATTACCTACAACAAATTTGACCAGTAGAATAGCTGTTGGAAGGAATTCACAAAGCCATGACTATTACACATGTTTTTTTTCTGAAAATACAGACACTTGTAGCGTTTGAGCAGGCCAGATGACATATTAATTGCAAACCATCTGGGCAATTAACGTGAACATTCTTTTAGATCTATTGCATATGGTGGCTTTCAAAAAAAACTTTGAAAAGTGCTAGCTATTAATGCAAGATGGTAGTGACAAGAGTTTGCGCTGGACAGACGGCTTAGTCCACATCCATATGTAAGTGCTCGTGTTGGCACATGGGGGCCAGTGATAGACTTGTTTGAGAGATTTGGCACATTTGCTTTTTAGCTACAGTAGAGGATTCAATTGCTAATTACACAGTTACTCAATCTGACACTAAAATTACTCGAGACGGAAGATTATCACAGATTTAATTGGGCTTTGGATCAGCTCCAGGAGGCTTCCATTGATGTCTATTTATAGATTCAGAGCAGACTCTGCAATTAATATAACAGATCCTCCCAGTGTCTGAAGAGAAGTATTTAGCCTTAAACTTCACACACATTAAATATATTTCAGTAGAAAACAAAACAGAGTATCCAACAGCTTTCCTGTTATTCATCTTTGATTGGAAAACACATTTGAAATAATATCGAACACTATTCTGTCTTTCTTTCCAGTTGCAGGATGCACCCATCTTGGGCAGGTTTATGCTGACAGGGATGTTTGGAAACCAGAGCCATGCCAAATCTGTGTGTGCGACTCGGGGTCTGTTCTCTGCGATGACATCATCTGTGACGAACAGGAGCTGGACTGTCCCAACCCAGAAATTCCCTTTGGAGAGTGCTGTCCAGTTTGTCCACAAACAACACCACAACCTACAAGAGTAAGTGTGTCCTCAATATTGTTGCTTTGGTGTTGCCACCTTCTTGATCCCTGTCAACTTAATTAATTTTGGTTTAGATGCTTTTAAATGCTTTTCTTCAAATGCTAAGCTTATCACTTTCTGACTCTAGGTGGGCATTTTGGATGGGCAAATTTTGCCAAATCAATTAAAAAAACCACAACAGCTTGATCTTTCACAGTTTTATCTTTTTTATTATTATTTTTATTTTTTTAAATTCAAAAATACTACTGTATTCTGTCAGAGAATTGGTACCAGATCTGATAAAATACTTGTCCTTTGGGCAATGCAGCTGAAAGCATGAAGTCCTTTAACCCATTTCTACATAGACAACAGGTACAGATAAATAGTGGGAAGGAACAGAGGGCAACAATTTGCCATTATATTTTTCATTTTACAGAGAAGCATAGGAATAATGCAAACAATAATGCAGCTTATTTGTTCACTGCATGCTCAACGTCTATCCATAGAACTAATGTCAACACAGAGTTAAAGAAAGTTGGACAATTTTGCCAGTAGACGGCAAGTGTACGTTTCTTATCAACTCAATTCTACATCATCGCAGAGTAAATTTCCTTTTGCAAAGTTATTGCTGATTTAATGCCCTGTAATGGAAAGGTGAATCAAACCCTACACCCCTAATTTATCATCATCTTATTTATAGACACCAACATTGTCTAAACCAGTTGCAGCAACTTAACCTCAGGAAAATCAAGAATGTTAGTGTATGCCAAGTTCTTTGCTTAAGCAACTTCAGTGAGCCAGCTATACTGAGCTCTAAGGTTATCCAAACATTTCATCCTTCTTTAAGATCCATGACATCCATGAGATTCTGTTAAAGTACATAGATTTCCACAGGCACATTGAAGATTCTTATCAAGAAGATAAAAGAGTGAAAGAGACATGTATATGAAAGAGGAAGGCAGATCTATCTCTGCAGCTCTATAGTATATCTGCTTAAACATGAAATGTCGTATACAAATATGTCACCTAGTGTTAGTCTCACCATGTTACTGCAACTGTACTGCTTCCAGGATTACCTGAGCTACTTCACTGAACAGTTTTAGAGATGTAAACGAGTGGTACATACAAGGATGCTGGTGATTTAAGCACAGCTCCCTCTCTTGTTGAGTCTAGAGACTTTCATCAGTTCTGTGGTTCCTGATAATAATGGACAAGTGGACTACTTCCTCCAGCCTCTGTCTTCAATATAGAAGTATAGAAGAGATTGGTCAGCCCACTGGAAGGTGTCCTGGTGACCTTGGATGGTGTATAGGGAAATGCCACCTCGAAAGATCCAAGATAGTTTCAGCTGAATATTCTTTACTACCACTAGCGTCTAAATACATAAAAGCTGTTCTGAACTACTAATTGACAATCCAGAGAGTAATCTGTACCTGAATTAATAATTGAAAAAATAAATAAATTGGAGGAATAGATCTGAGAAATTAAAATTATCTACATTATCACACTTAACATTCTAGACTGATAAGGAAACAAGAAAACTGTCCCTTACAGCTTTCCACAGTGGACTCCTGTCCCCATTGTACTCGATGCCAGACTTCTACTGACTTCATTAGTGCCATGTTTTTTGCCTACAGGAGAGGTGTAGCTTTATGGAACTGTGAAAATGCAGATGAAATACTGACAAAAAAACACGTACTGAATAAAAATAAATGAAATTAATGTGATATGATTATATTCTAATGTTTAAATGTGTTTTCCTCTTTTTTCTTTATTTATTATTTACATATTTATTATGCTATTATTTATCTATTACTTCTCTTTCAGTTTTGGTGTTTGTTTTGATTTTGGTTCTTAATTTAATTACTTATCCTTTTTTTCTAGACTCCTGCAGTAGTCAGTCGAGGCCCCAAAGGAGACCCTGTAAGTGCAGGTTTTTTTTTCTTCTCCCAAGGAAGGTAGCAATATAAAGAGCCAGTTCCTACAGTGCTATATATCCCATTCAAGCTGCTGAGATACGCAGCTTTCATTGATGTCTGTACTGTGTGCAGGACTGTTCCATATAGTTATTTTGAAGTAGCCCTTTAGCTTCATCAAAACTCTCAAAAATTTAAAGTGGAAAAACAGGGAGAGAGAGAGTTTAGTTCAAATTGCATTACATTTGTTATTTTTTGTTATATTTCTTCCCAGTAGAAAAAAAAAAAAAATCTATGGACAGTAGATTTTTAACAGTACTAATTTTAGATTTAGGAATTGACCTGTTTAATATTTCCAGTGTGTTTGATGAAATATCAGCTGCAAAAAGACTCCAGCAACTAAGAAGCGTTTCAATGTGTGAATTTGGTCTACTGTCTATGTCTTTCCTGAGTGTTCAGTTGTGGTCTTAGTTATGTTTGAGAAAGTTTCCCACCACAATTGCACAAACTTTGTAATGAATAGAAGGATTTGTCCTGCAATGCACTTGCAGTTGGAGGCAAGTGCTGATGTCTGTTATCTGCTTTGTGTCCTTGCAGGGTTCTCCAGGGATTCCGGGCAGAAACGGTGCCCCCGGCCCTCCAGGACAGCCAGGGAGTCCTGGAGCTCCTGGCCCTCCTGGAATCTGCCAGTCCTGTCCCAGTATAAGCGGAGGCGTAAGTCGTCATTATTGTCAGCTTCTACCTTGTTGCTCCTAAGCACACAAAGCCATACTACACGCACCTGTCCCTTGCACCTTCTCATATACTTTGCTTTTAGTGGCAATCTGTCTCTCATTTGTGCCTTTTAAAAAACCTAGCTGAGTGGTAGGTGGGGTTTTGTTCTTGTTTTGGGATTTTGTCCACAAAATTTGGCTGTAGTGCAAGTAAATCTTTGCCTTATCTTATTTTTTAAAACTTTTGGAGCCAGATCTGATGAAGGATTTATGTAACTCAGAAATAATCTGATCAGAAAGAAAGTGTGCAGAAGAAAGTATTCTTCTCAAGCTTAATGGTTAGGGTACTGTCTTACTTTCTTGTATTTTATCCAACGCACGTTTGATAAAGAAACGTTCCCAGGAGACTAGACTGAAACATAGGTCCTCTGCTTGCAGAGAAGTGCCATGTAAGTGCAATTTGTCATGCTTCCTCTTTATTTCTGTCCCACTGAATCCTGAATTCTCTTCTGAAGAATTGGGCAGACTCAGCAAGAGAGCTAATTTGAACTAAAGTTTCTGTGCAATTGCTAAGGGAGCTGAGCCACAGCTGTTGCTTTGTTAAGAGGTGACATTATCTCCCATGCAATCAAGCAAGCCTAGCTTTACAGGATGGGATTGCTCTAGCGCAAAACTCTTAAAAATCTTACGTTAAAACAATTGCTACCTTTGAATACAGGCCTGTTTCTAGCCTCCCTGTATGCTTCCCACTCCCAGGTAAGCCAAAAACTGAGGAAAGATGTCTTGGTTCTATTCAACTCTGAAAGGGATTGCATCTGAAGGACTGAGCTTCTGGAGAAGTACCCATGGGTTGGTTAGTCAGTCTCAGTGGACATCACAGTAACGTACCAAGATAGCTACTGGGTTTGGGTTGGCAGATGCAGACGCAGGAGAGAGTGATCGGCTGAATCAGTCACCTGCTCCAACGTTATATCAAAGATGTGCTGTTGAATCCTGGCGAGAGCATTGACAGCAGTAGCACAGGAGTTGTCTTGTATCTGGTCAGCAAAGGGGCTGGGTCCACCGTGGTTTGGGTTATCAGGCAGAACACTGCATGTATTCAGCCTTTCCTGCTCCGACCACCTATGTGCTATTAATGCATAAATTGCATTAGTGCCATATTCAACTAAGTTTGCTTCCGTTTGCTTCAAGATAAATTGTCAAAAGCATTGAAGCTCAGCCGCTTGGAATCAAAAGTGATGATTGTATTTTAATTACTTGGAGTGACATAGTGAACAGGAAATGAGAAAGAAGAAGATGGAAAATGGTGTTAGAAAAAAGCGTAAAACTCAGTTTTCTGAGATATGTAAGTTCCCATGCATGAGGTAAAATAAATTATTTGTAATTCAGGGAAGGATAAACTTATACACAGGTAAGAGATTTTTTGCTACCAAGATACTCTGAAATGAGACATCCATTAGTCACGGGTAACAGAAATTAGGAAAATTATAATAAACTGTTACATTCTTTAGTGCAACAGAAAATATTTCATCAACTTCCTTGAGTGACAGCTACATCCAGCAGAAAAGAAACTGAAAAGAAAATGGGGAGAAAAACTTTAAAGGAGTCAAACAAGAAGAAGGGGAGAGAGAATGGTAATTTTTTGGTTCAGCTGAGGCCCAGCTGTTGAGATGACACCTGGATGTGCACAGAGTAGGGAGCTAATGTTACTATGACCACAAAAGAAAGATATTGGCTGGGCTTCTCTTATGGATCGTTTAAATATGTGGCAGCTAAACGTTGAACAAGTACTACTCAATAGATACAACTGAGTTATTTCTATATATTTGCCATAGCAATGTAAGAAAAGACTTACTTGATTTGTAACAATCACCTTTTTTTTCTTTTTTCTCTATTTTTTTTTCTTTCTGTTTTTCTCTGTTTCTTTTACAGAGTTTTTCTCCACAGTACGACTCCTATGATGTGAAGGCTGGTGTATCTGGTATCGTTTACCCACCGCCCGTTGTAAGATGATATAGCCTTTTTTCTGTCCATTTTTTTTTAAGAAAAAAATTTCTGCTTGTAGATTATACCTTGGATGTGCATGTATCCTGATTTTAATTTAACAAGATCAGTTTTAATTTAAGTGTTGCCTGAAAGAGGAATACAATGTAAGGCAGCAGTTTGCTTGGCAATACCATTCTAGAAAGTAATTCTAGATTATCTGGGGGTTTTGCCTTTTCTCTCTCTTTTTTGCTTTTCTGACCTTTTTCCTAATCTCTCTCTGATTCACTTTCTTACACTACCTAAACATTTGTCCCCTTCTCCCTTGCATACCCTCCTCATTTATCTGCCTTGGTATTCTTCTACTAATTGCTTCCTTCCCTTCCTCCACTATTTTACCTCTTCCACTGTCCCTAATTGTCCTTTATACATGCAGCAGCATTCTGTCTTTAATCAGCATGATACTCATACTCCAAACTTTTTTACTTTTCTGCAATTCAAATTTTCCTCCTAATAAGTGAGTAAACTCCTCTTATATTTTTTTTTCATCCCAGAGCAGTCCAAAGCTTTTCACTTTTGCTTTTTCAGAGTTGTCATTTCTGTACCCACAGCTTTTCAGACTGCTGTGCTAAGGATGCTGTGTCTGCCTGCTAGGCCTGGCCCAAGCTTTTCACAGTTTTTTTAGTTAGATAAAGCACAGATTGCCTGAAAGAGTTGTGCATGAGCTATGCTTCCTATATAAAATAAATTTAAATATTGCACCTCATTATTTTCCTTTTAGGCACTGGGATTTAGAGGTACTCACCATGGATGACACGGATAGTTCTTGATTCAGGCAATCTGTTATATAGAGGATATGGCAAATTGCCATTATCTGAAATTGGCTGCTGCTTCATTAATTCGTTAATGCTTCATTATTTTCAGTCCAATCCTTCGTAACAAGGTTTGGGAATCGTGTATTGTAACATATCAAGGCAGTGTGTTGTAGGCAGTAACATATCAAGCAAATGTGTTATTTCTCAGGGTTCCATCAGATCATCTCATGAAATAATTTTTTCTAATCATGACAGCTGTTTTTCTTGAAATATAGTTCATTCTTTTGTCACCTTTATTTTAATCTGTTTATTTCTACCTTGTTCATTTGCTAATATGGTCATCTGTGCGTTGGTCTTCAATCATCCATTTTTGTATTTGTTTATTCGTTTGTTCATATGCAGCTCCTCACAGTTCTTTTCCACAGCTTATCATATCATCTACATTTTGCTACTTGGTGACTTAAATGAGATGTGCTGAACCAGGCAAATAACCAAGATACCTTTCAGTTAACAATTAAGGTTACTCCCCTCTATTTTGGCAATTTTCCGTGAGGTACTTAGTGATTTCTTGTGCCCTGACCCCTGGACTTTGGGTTAAAAAAACCCACAACTTAATTTGGCACCCTAGAATGTCTTCAGCCAGGATTGTCTGCATACTTTCAGGTCATATGGTCTTTTATATTGCATCATGCAATACATGACTGCAAAGTAAGTAACAGGGTAGTTACAGGCAGATGTGACTAAACTCACTAGAACTAAATAATGTTTATCATTTACATTACATAGATTAATTTATTAATATATACATTTTATTTATCAATTTTCAACTTAAACACTCAGTTTGAATAAATGTAAAAATTTAAATAATTTGGAAGAATAATAAAATAAAAAATGTCAGCTATAGCATCAACATTTGTCCATGGGTGGTTACTGTGCCTGGCATTTCCTCAGTCACACATCTCTCCAATACTGTCTTTCCAGTGGCTCTTTACTGCTTGTGGACTGATCTTGTAATTTATGTCCCAGTTGCTCTTTATTTGCTTGTATAAACTCCACATGTTGTCTTTGTTTCTTTCCACCAGTGCACGTACTCTAGCTAAATTATGCTCATTTGTTCACAGTCTGGAGATGCTGACAGCAAGAAAATGTCATACCTGACTATCAGTTTAACTCTTCAGCGTGCACCTTGGAAAAAATGTCTTGTTTGTTTATAGCTGTGTGTCTAATCAATTGATTGCAATTGATGAGTAGATGACATTGAAGGCAACCTGATTTACCCAGACACTAACTGCTCTGCCACTTGGTGTACTTCTTGTCCCAGAAAGTAGCAAATATTACAATGACTCCCTTTTATAGACAAAAGGCAATCTGTGAACTACTATTAACATGGTATATTTGCAGTATAGTAGTATGCTATACTATGTATACTGGTATAGTATAGCAATACTATATAATGTTGTATTATGAAAATCAGGTTCATGTAACATCTGTTATATATGACCTATTCTGATACAATATGGCACGCATTATGTGTAATATTAAGCTATGGAATATACTGCCAGTACTGCAGTACCTGGTGTTTTTCCTGTAATTCATATACTTAAGCTGTTTTGCCTGTACCAAACCCATTAAGAATTTAATTTAACAAAAGCTTTTTTTTTTTTTATTATTTTAAAGAACCACATATAACTGCAGTAAACCACTATACTAATTTTCGAATGTTTTCTGTTTTGAAGTATCACATGCATTTATGGTTGTTGCTAGAGGAAATAGAAATATTAGCATTCTTTCCAAACTAAGAATTTTCTTAGTAATATTTTACTCCCATTTTACCAGTTGAAATAAGGAACACTATTGATTTGAGTTAAACCATATGTGTATTGAAGTTTCATCCTCTGAGTCCTTTGGTTAGTCCAGACGTAATTTTTTTCTTATGGCTTAGTGTGTCAAAGTTCAGAAAAGATTTGACTGGTGAAAATGCTTGCCTTACTGACAATAACAAAAATATGGGCTTAGTTCAGTATATCTCTAAGTCCTAAGAAGTCTAGGGTCATAAACAGGGTTTATGATATAAAGTTCTTCTAATGGGCTGTGTATATATATATATATATATGTAATATAGCTCCTGGATGCAGGTGAGAAATTTTAACATTAGTTTTAGAAAGCAAAATCTGACATCAATAGACTAGCAAGGAAGTTTATTAGTACAATTTGTCTCCACTACTGAAGATGCAGTGTTAGGCTAATGAAGCTCAGTTACAGGGCAGAGACACTGAAGCTCATTTACTCTTTCTTACAAATTAAGAGTTCCAGTTATCTATTCTTCCAGTTTAGGTAGGTGAAAAGGTGAGCTGTGAGCATCCTTCTGGGCGGTCCAGAGAAGGAGAATAGTGACTCAAAAGGAAAAAATTACAGCTTTGAAATTATCTTGTGGGATATGTTAGCTAAGGCTGCAAAGAGGAACCCAGTGATCCCTTTTCTGAAGGGGCTGCGGGTACTAGACAATGTATTTATCAATGTGTATATATACTGCTGCTTTTTCTTTACTGCACCAATTGCATGGCACCATGGATTTTTCTCTGTACTAATACGTAAAAATTTATTTCACAGTTATTAGTGACTACAGCAACTACATTAAGCTTTATAGTTTTATTACATTAATATAATGACTATTTTCAATCTACAATATAGAGTGGCTTTCCAGGACCCCCTGGCCCCAGCGGCCCCCCTGGCCCACCTGGTCATGCAGGTCCCCCTGTAAGTAAAATTAATCTTTTTGTAATCATCTCATATAATTTTATATGAGCTTCTCCTTTACTCTGTCATAAATATTAGGTACATTTTCAACCAATAAATCTAGATACTATGCTGAAGAATTTTATGGATAAATGTCATCCTCTGTTAAGCTGTACCATGCACCACCAGGTCTCAATGGCTAGGTGCTCTATACTGTGCTTGCTTAAGACTGTGTGTTCCCCAGAGCTTTCTGCAATTCTGTGGGGTGTCAGCTAAGGTTGTTTTAAGACATGCCACTCCCTATCATCCTCTGCTAATATTCCCTAATTTTTATTCATACAAAAATTTGGTAGGAGATAAAAGAAAGTGGGAATCCTAATACACGTACAGTGAACACACAAAGGGTGTGAGTTTTTTGATGTACATATCTTTTTAGACGAGTAGTTTTAATTCTATTTTCATGTAGGCATATTCTGCTCCGTTCTGCTAATTTCACCTGTGATTATTTAGTGACAGTTCTGGCTACAGTTTTCTGTATAATCATGAGATTATGGTAAAATATAGTAGCACCATGGGATGATGCATGTAACTGTTCACATCTTAACTGGTTTTTTTTTTTGCTGCATTATAGGGCTCTGCTGGCTACCAAGGTTCCCCTGGAGAACCAGGACAACCTGGCCCTCCTGTATGTATACATTACCTGTCACAATATATGTTAAAAGCATGATCTTACAAGCATGAATCTGTCTCGTCACTGGAGTGGACTGAAATTTTAAAGTTCATCCTGTCTGTTTACTATCATGTATGACAAATAAATGTACAAGTATTTTATGACACCTAATGCATTTTTAATTTGAAAGAGACTTTATATTTTTTATTATTGTAGTTAATATTAATTCATTTTCTACAGGGACCTCCAGGCCCTGTTGGAATGATAGGCCCAGTTGGTCCACCAGGAAAAGATGTAAGTTCACTATTTTTCATCCAGTGATTAATAAATGGGAAAAATGAAAGTTCCTGAAATGGTAAGACAGCAGAGGACATTGATACCGTTGCATTTAAGAATTTTTCACATCTCGCTATTTTTCAATTTTACAACATGACTGTAAGAAACTAGATTTAGCTTACATTAGTTATAAATGTCCATTCACAAAAAAGAATTTCAATTTTAGCGGGCAATTTGACACAATTTTTTAAAAAAATGAAAACATAAACATGAAGTATGCTATTTTGATCTGGCGGATATAAAGAAAAGCAGTCAGTAGTGCTAGTTATCTGCTCCTTTCAAATCTTGCTTTGAGAGTGAAGGCTGTTAAAACCATCTTTTGTGTCACAGCTGGGAGTCCTGAATAGGTATAGTACAAGGTGAGACAAGCAGCTAAAATTTTTGTCCGTTTTGAGTCTTTCACCATGAAAAATAAGTTTTCTCTGATCTTGGAAGAAATTAGATGTAGCCAAAATCTTGTGAAAATTTGATTTATAAATTCTGCCAACTGATTTTCGGAAGGCAGTCATATGGTGAACCATCTCCCTGCTATAATTTTCCCTACTGTTTTTGGTGGATGTTTCACCTGCTTATTCTGACTTGTCTTGATCTACTAGAACTGGTTCTTTGCCAGTAACTGAAGCAATAGCAAAGCAGTCAGAAAAATCTACTTCTTTCAACAGGGAGAACCAGGAAGACCAGGCAGAAATGGAGACCGTGGAATCCCTGGATTACCGGTACGGAAAAGCCCCCAGTAACATAATAATGTTCTTCTTATCAAAGGTTTTGCTTTCCCATTTTAAGTTAGTCAAGTGAACATGACACACAATGAACATTGGCTTGTGCCCTTCGTACAATAAGTATGGGATTTACTCATCTTTCTATATTTGTGTGTTTAGGGTCACAAGGGACACCCTGGAATGCCTGGGATGCCTGGGATGAAAGGTCAACGAGTAAGTATTGAGTATACTGAGTATAGGTGAGTCTGTTACTCTACTTGAATTATGCTCTTGCACTGTTGTGGTCTTTCAGTCATCAATTCCCAGCTAGAGAGACTGAATCATAGAATTGAAGGCCAATTTCTGGACAATGTAATCTAACCTTCTGTAACAGAGACTGTTATATTTTATCTAGTTACCTCAATTATAGAGCTCCACCCTGAACTCTGGGCTGAAGCATGCTTCTTCTCAATGAAGAAATGGAGGGTACAGAATTTTCTTTCAAGAATTATTCCAACAGATTACTAAAAATATGCCCCTTTATATGAATTTGTCTTGGAGCTTTATATTTTACCAAGAGGAATCAAGTTTTCCAGATGCAAGAGGAATACTACTCACAGATATGGTTTTCTATTCCCACAGGGTTTTGATGGAAAAGATGGTGCCAGAGGTGACAGCGGTCCTCCTGGTCCAAAGGTAAAAAACTATAGCGTCATCTTTGTAATAGGTAGAGTAATACCCTCCATCATGCAATTATAAAAATCCATTGAACATTAAAGAAACTCATTGAATATCTCCATGAAAAGAATGAGAATCATTCCAAATGAGTTACACTTTCTGAACCACATAATGGCTCAATTTTCCAGCTGTAATAAAGGTGAGATTTCAAAATGAAAGGACATACCTGGATCATGTGAATTTATTGCGTAATATTAAAGGACCAAGTCTTCCTAATTTTGGTTTTTTTTTTTTCCTGTTTAAATAATTTTTTTAGCACTAGTTTAGACTTCTTAGACTTCACAGACCTCAATTCATGCTGAGGACACTCAGCACCAGGCAGAAAGGGACAACGGATTGGGCTGTCTCGTTTCTATGTCTCTTCCCTTTGAATAAACCAAATACATTCTCACCACAGTTTATTCCATCGCTGGTGTTTTGTCCCCATAACAGGGTGAAACCGGTCTTCCTGGAGCAAACGGATCACCAGGCCAACCGGTAAATATATGTATCCTGTCGTATTTAAATAAAAGTGCCAATGGCACTTCCCAGTTAACTGAGTTACTCATCTTTTTTTAACTTTAATTACCCACAATTAATTTAACTTTAATTACCAACAATTGCATTGAACAATACTGAGATATGCAAATAAGAGCAATTTCTATTTGCTGAGCCATATTATTTTGGAAGCCATTTAACAGACTCATTTTCTTATGTTTTCTAGGGACCAAGAGGTCCAGCTGGTGAAAGAGGAAGACCTGGAAATCCTGGTGGCCCTGTAAGTAACTGCAGCTGTTGTTTTTATCCAGAAGCAGCACATATTTTGTTTCAATATGGTGAGAATTCCCTACTTCGTTTGTTTGTACAAATACTATATAACCAGAGCACTGGACCTGGTCTAACATCTCTATAATACAGGCAGGCAATCATACCACTGTTTGTTAGGTTTTTGGAGTGAAATTTTAGTCTTTTATGTGACTTAGAAGTAACTCTTACTTTGAAATAGGCATCTATTGTGATCTTAGTTATTTAACCTTAAGAACTGTCCACAGAGAGGATGGCTATTTCCTTATGAGATGTAATAAGAGTACATTTTTGCATGTTGCTGTCTCACCATTACAGTACAAGTCACATGACGTGTTGGATATTCCTTCACAAAATATTTAGTTAATTATTATTTTAGAATTGCACAGTTGAGGAATCCTTGTGTCTTGGTCAACTAAGTGGGAATGTACAGTCAGAAAAAGATGGTCTGTGAGTCATGGGCATTAAAGCACATGGTTCTGTGTCCAGGGTAGTGGTCTGTACCCAACACCTCTCTTCTTTCTGTAGGGTGCCCATGGCAAAGATGGATCTCCGGGAGCAGCAGGACCACCTGTAAGATGAATTACAGATGTTTTACTTGAAGTATTTGTGTTGCTCAAGTCTAGTTATTTCTAGCTGATGTTCTGCAGTGCCAGCAAACCTGAGACTGAAGGTGCACTGGTTTAAGAAGAGCATTTTATTTACTGGTTTAAGAGCATTTACTGGTTTAAGAGCATTTATTTACTGGTTTAAGAGCATTTTATTTAATTGTATTTCATAACTGTTGGTTAAGATACTTGAAGCATACAGTGAAACAGGAGAGCTTTAACACTGTAAATGAGAAAATGCATAAATCCAAACCTAGATTATTCTCAGAGGACAGACAGACAGATAGAATTGCTCTTCTCTATGCAGATCAAATTTTGAATGGTCTTATCAAATACATTATTTAGCTGTCTGAGGTGGGTAAAAAATTTTCTATTTGCCTGGAAAACTGAGCATGTCCATTTGTATGTGTAATAGCTATATTGACCTTTTTTTTTTCACCAACACCTTTTTTATAATTAGAACAAATTTTGAACATATTTTATAGCCTAATCTCTTTAATGGTAGCTGTCATATTTTTAAATTTACAACACAGAAATTTAGCTGAACATGTAAACGTCAGAGTAACTAGGATGTAGGTGTGATATTTTAGGACTAGGCAAACTTCATCTTCCGAAGCGTAATTTATATTTGCTATTTTGCCAGGTGTTTCCTTACTCAGAGAAAAATCTCATAATCAGACTTTTTTAAAACTTAACATTAGTTCCATATGGCTTTTACTTTTTATATTAATAGTATTTCTTTCATTTTTAAGGGTCCCCCAGGTCCCCCTGGAACTGCAGGATTTCCAGGCTCTCCAGGTTTTAAGGTATTCAGCTAAAGATGCATACTAATACAGGATTTGGTCCTTTCTCTAGTTAGCCAGCTTATGTCACTATACATTTTTATTTAATGAGTCCTTTTTCTGGCTGCTATTACACTGTTTGCAAGCTTAGAACTGATGTGTTTTCATATGCAGCACAAGACAAACCATATCCTCATCACCTTCATGAATGCCCACCCTAAAACACCATGAAGTTGTAGACCAAATGCTTTATGTTGCATTGTGCCAGGGCTTCAAGTGAACTTCCCCAACTAGAGGAGCTGTGCAGCAAGCATGTGCTGGCTGGAGTGCATGAGTACCTTGTGCCTCAGCACCAGGGTCACTGTGCTGATTTAGCTCTTGCACTCAGGTGATGATGCTGGTAACCTTCTTCCCAAATCACGCGAAGATGCCACAGTGTAAGAAGCAGCCTTGAAGCAAATACTAATTGCCCTGGAGACAAAACTAAGGTCTATTCATTTTCTCCTTTTACTGTTTTTCTGTAGGGTGAAGCTGGTCCTCCTGGTCCTGCTGGTTCCAGTGGTAGTCCTGGAGAGAGAGGAGAACCTGGTCCTCAGGGTCATGCTGGGCCACCCGGGCCTCAGGTACATAAATACCACACGGGAACTGAGACCTGTTGTTCCAGCTGCTCCTCACAAAGCTCTGCATGTCCTTTGATTTAGTCCTAGGTTAGCAATGTCAGTTATTTATATATTTATTTTTTTAGGGCCCTCCTGGAAGAGCTGGAAGCCCTGGCAACAAGGGTGAAATGGTGGGTACTTTTCACATTACTGTCTTTTGCTGCACTGTGTTGGTGGGGGTTGCTGTTTGGAGCAGGCAGAGTCCAACAGTGCCATGCTCTCTTCATCCCCAACTATTGTTCACTCTCTACAGGGACCTTCTGGTATTCCTGGTGCTCCTGGTCTGCCAGGAGGCCGTGGTCCTCCTGGTCCTCCAGGTACAAGTGGAAACCCTGGAGCAAAAGGCAGTCCTGTGAGTTACTAATATTCATTATACTGGTTGTACAAACAAATATGGCAGAAGTAGTTCTGATACCATTAAAGAAAACCCATAGAATCTGTCCTATTCACTTGAGATTGTCTAATAAATGATTTTGTAGTAACAGTAGGCAATTATTTTTATAGATATTTATTTATTTACACATTTATATATTGCTATATATAAACATTATACATAAATATGTTAATATTTATTTTCTTTCCTAAATTATCTATCAATTCTGAAATATGTAACAAAAAAAAAAGCTAGTGTAAAATATTTATGTTATACAAAATCTGTTGTTTTAAAATCCTAACTTCACCTGTTTAAATTCCCATGGGCTGAGTCCACAGTCACCTAGTGAGTTGTACCTACTCTTACGCTGTCATTTTCCCCAGCAGGCTCTTTCCTGACAGCCTTACAGCACACAAAGTTCTTTGTTAGAGAAGATACTCAAGGATGTCAAGCAAAAGTCTCAATGATGTTTGAAATAGCTCAGATATAAATGTTTACTCAGTGGCTTTTAAGATTTTATCACTTCTTCGCTTTACTGGGCTTTTAAGGAGCCTCATGCTTTCCACATCCAGGTTCAACTAGTGCATGTTAATTCCTTTGCAGAATGTAAAAATAATAAAAATTAATCCATAATTTGAATGACATCACATCTACTTCTTAGTATTTTAGCACATCTAGTAACTCTAGAATAATACCCTGTTAAAATCCATAATTTTAATGGCATTTTCTCCTATTTAGGGAGAACCTGGTAAGGATGGTGCAAAAGGGGAGCCAGGCCCGAAAGGCGAGCGTGTAAGTGATTTTATCATGCGTGCAAAGACTTCTTCCCAGGAAGTCTGAACCCTGAATCATTCCCCATACAAATTTTTTTTTTTTTGAGACATCTTACTTCACTGGTTGGCTTTTTTGTTGTTGTTGCCAGGGTGAAAACGGCACCCCAGGTGCTCCTGGACCTCCTGGTGAGGAAGGCAAAAGAGGTGCAAATGGTGAACCCGGCCAGAACGGTGTACCTGGTACTCCAGGAGAAAGGGTAAGGTGCTGAAGACAACCATACACATGAGGTACATTCTGAGTTAATATACAGACAGCAAAATGTGGTGTACAAAATACTTGGAGGAGAAATTCGGCTCCATATCTGTTCTCAGCAAATTCCAGATGTGAAACCGGGTTATGAAACTGGGGAGAATTCTTATCTAGTTCCTCATCTGAATTGCACTGTTTGAATCTATCTCAATCTGAAATAAATTAATTTTTTTTTTTTTTATATTGAAAAAGCAGTGATCTTAGAAGTTATATTGAAAGATTTGTGCTGAATAGCAATCATAAACTGTGAGAACTACATAGGTGAAAAAAACACAATAATAAACCCCCAAACCTAAATTTCAAAATTACTTCTCGTTTAACAAAAATGAACAATCAAAAAATTTTGGCTCTGGAAAGTGAAACTAATGCAAATTCTTCTACATTCAGGATATGTCTTTATGTCAACATCTTTATCATCAATAGATCTTAAATGTCAATAATGTCAATAACAACAATATTGTCTCCTGTGTTATAATGTTTTTATTACCAACAGGTGTTTGGGCTTGTAGATCTGATAACTTTCCAAAGAGCATTCTCACAAAAGAATTTCTGAATTGATTTCTTCAACAAAAAAAATAACAACAACCTTTCAAATTTTTGATTTCTGTTCCCATCTGAAGCAACGGAAATTGTGCTGTTCTCTTTATAATTCCCAGTTTAATAACTGATTGCAGTATTTGCAGAAGCTATAAGGGAACCAAAGATACCCAGTGAACAAATTAATCATATTAAACATATAAATTTTATAATTCAAATTTCCTGTAGCCAATGAAGATGGTAGTAAATAATAAAACAATAAAATAAAGCTCTTTTCAGGATTGAATTAGAAGAAAATAATTGTTCAAAATGGAATGTGTTGTTTTATTTTTTATGTGAATTTAGAAAACTCATGAATTAAGTAACTTGTGAAGGGCGGGTTAAAAATAAAGGAGGGGCTATGATTTCAACAGGAGGGTTATATCCAAAGAGAAAATAATTCTGTAGACTTTCTTGCTACCATGAAATGTCATTTCCATCTATTTCTTTAATTTTCATAATCATATGTCTAATTGTAAATAGTTTAGATAAAAAAAAAACACCTGTTGCCACCACCTAAGTCATATTGCCTATGATCCATATTTTGTTCTTGTATTTGGCAGGGCTCCCCTGGTTTCCGTGGCTTACCCGGTAGCAATGGACTTCCAGGTGAAAAGGTAATAGTCTTCCTCTAAAAAAATACCAAACTTCTGGAGATTCCATGTGAATTTGAATGGATGATTTCAGATTCAATATGTTGCTGATTTCCTTGCTGTGAATTCTAATATCTCTTTTTTTTTAGGGTCCTGCAGGTGAACGTGGTAGCCCAGGTCCCCCTGGCCCCAGTGGACCAGCAGGAGAGCGTGGACAAGATGGAGGCCCAGGTCTTCCCGGAATGAGAGTAAGACAGTACATCTCCAAGAAAATTAGTTAAACTTTATTAGAGATACCTTATCTGATCTGATACAATAGAGGAGTCCAATTAGAAAAATTTTCTATTAATTCCTTTAAATAGAATATAGTGCAATAGATAACCATTCAGAGAACATCTGTTACAAGTGAATGAGGAAGCTTATATGAAGCTGAATGTGCTCCTCAGTTCTCAGGATATGCCATGTACTATCTTGAGATGTGGCTTTAATGTGAATTAGCGTTAGATGATTTTCTGTATTGTCTACATATTAGCAAATTTTATAATTTATTATAAAACGCATTACGTTTCTTATATTTAATAAGTATTTGGGTTACTGTTTTTAAATATATCTATATTTAAATTATTATTTGAATAGGCTTACATTTAAAATTTCAATAATTTAATTATACCTTAATTTAAATATTTCAGTATTATTTATTCAGTATTTAACTTATATTTACTGCTTATTTGCAGTTAAAGCAAATTACCTCTTGGTCAGATTTTCATAGTACATAATAAGATTATCAGAGATAACCTATTGTGTAATATGTAGAGAATGTAACAATATTCTGTGAGCTATACTAAGAAATTGCAACTGCTGACAACAAATTCAAAGTCAGCCTGACTGCAGCCTTCTGAGAGCTAGACAAGATTTTATTGGGCATGAAATTGAATGATTTAAAATATACTAAAAATAATAATTAAAAATATAAAACAAGTTAACTAAAACATGTTATAAATTGTGTTGCTTTTAAGTGGAGGTAAGTAACCAAAATTGTTTCATTCCTTGATTTTTACCACCTGAAATCAGTTTTCATCCCAAATACTGAAAGAATACAATCTTTGTGGACATTGATTAATGTCCGATGTCTTGACTACATACGATTCTCCAAGAAAGCGATAAACTCCTAACAGAAGAATTTGTTAGCTTTCACCAGTTTTTCCCCTTAATGGGAATGGGGGGAGATGGGAGGAGTTTTAGTCTTTATTAAAGAGGTTAAAATCAAGCAAGGAATTTAAAATGTGTATTTATATATTCATATTAATGTATTGTAACTTAATACTACACATTTTAAACTGAAGAATTAATACCTATTTTTCTTCAATTGCAGGGTTTGCCCGGAATTCCAGGAAGCCCTGGCAGTGATGGGAAACCTGGACCTCCAGTATGTACATTGTGCAAATACTTTATACTAGTCCTCCCACTGACCTCGCCCTCATCCCACACTATAAACATGGCAGGTTGTCATCACAGACAGATCGATTGTCTCTCTTTTTGTTTGTTTTAATTACCAGAGCACTGTATTTGCTGCCTCACTGTAATAACATTCTGTAAATCTTGTCACTTACTTAATACTATTTAAAATGCAGGGTATATAGAAACTTAGTTGAAATACCAAACACGTAACAAGTTTTGAATGACAGTGTCTCTACCCTGATCTCACCCTCACTCACTATTTATTGAGTCACGGATATTGATTTCTCTCACATAACAAATACCACGTCTTCCTTTTCTTTTTTGCTTATCCCAGGGTAATCAGGGTGAATCTGGCCGCTCTGGTCCACCTGGACCCCCAGGTCCCCGTGGTCAGCCAGGGGTAATGGGTTTCCCTGGTCCTAAGGGCAATGAGGTGAGTGGGATTTCTTCACTTCTCCTGTGCTTCAAACTTGATCAATCAACTGTTAAGTTGCTCCGTAGTGGGGCTATCTGGTGCTGCAGCTTGAAGTTATTGTACGCTGACCAGAACAGGTATTCTAAATTCTAAATGTGATCTCTCCCTTTCGTAAGGGTGCACCAGGTAAGAATGGAGAAAGAGGCCCTGGTGGACCACCTGGAACACCTGTAAGTTTCATTAACATTTTTTTAATTATATGATAATTTATTTACGACAACATATGTATTAATAATAATTTTATGACTGTTATAAAAATTATACCACCCCTTAACCACAGCCTTATTTTGTCTTTGTATAGGGTCCTGCTGGGAAGAATGGTGATGTTGGCCTCCCAGGTCCTCCTGGACCTACTGTAAGTGTGGCAGTCCCATAAGAGACAATTATCATCACTTGTTGCCAAGGCAGTCTGTCTTTTACAGAGACTGAGTTTAGGGGAAGGAGATTTTTTTTAATGAAATAAAGAAGTTTCCATTTATGAAGACAAATAAAAGAGGTCTTCTTTTCTGTTATTTTAATAAATTAAAACTTTGTTAGGAGAAACCTGCGTCAGGTATACCTGGTGTGAATTGAAATGAAAAGTCAGTTTAGAGCTTTTGGGGATCTACCAGCTTTTCAAATTGAAGCACAGTATTGCTCCCTTTAACATTTATCAGAGCTAGCATTTCAGACTAGTATCAAGTATAAATGTGTCTGCTGAAGTACATCTAACGGTTGGAATGAAAAGAGCAAATACCAGAACACTACTATATATTAGTCTTTGGGATTGTGCAGTGTCGTCAATAGATCATGCATAATAAGGAGGCGAACTATGTGCGAACTATATATTTAAATGTTCTTTGACAATTTCTTTTTTTTTCTTCTGTTTGATTCTAGGGTGCTTCCGGGGAGAGAGGAGAACCAGGACCATCAGGTCCACCTGGCCTCCAGGTGCTGTGTGTTTATTATTTATTGGCTTCCTATTCTTTTTAATAGAGTAAGACACACGCTCACACAAAGAAAGGAAAAAAAAAACAGGAGGCATCTAAACATTTTCATTTGGGTGCATGTCATCATATTTTGAAGACCTATCAGCCACTTGACAAGAGTTGTTGCTTAGTATTTCACAATTGCAAATCAGATGGCTAGCTCCATAGATTATGTCACGTAAAATGTCTAGTTACTAACTAGCACCTCCTACTCTGTAAAGGATCAGAATGAGTTGGGTAGACATCTTTGTGGCAAAAAAACTTGCTAGGTGGGAAAATGCATAATTTATCTTTGTAACAGAGATGATAATACTCTTCCTTTGTATAGGGGTTGCCTGGTGGACCAGGACCAGCTGGAGAAAATGGAAAGCCTGGAGAACCGGTAAGTGGAAGTTCCTTTTTTTTAATAATAAAAAACCAAAACAAACAAACAAAAAAACCCAAGAAACCAACCAACAAAAATATGTATGAAAAGCTCTTTCTAGATTACATTTCCAAATTCAGATAACTATCAGCAGAGGAGTCTACTTTAAGGGATAATAGGCGAGAGAAAAAGGGTGCCGATCACAATATAATTTACGAAGTAAAGTGCATGGATAACTTGCATTTTTTTCTGTCATAAACAGGGGCCAAAAGGTGATATTGGGGGACCCGGATTCCCAGGCCCTAAGGTAAATCATACAGCAACGGTTCTATAATTATATTAAGGAATTAACAAACTATAAGCCTGACAACAAAGAATAACACATTTCTTTGCCACAGGGTGAAAATGGTATCCCAGGTGAACGTGGTGCACAGGGTCCTCCCGGACCTCCTGGAACAAGAGGTGGGCCAGGTCCTGCTGGTTCAGAAGGTGCCAAGGTACCCACACACTTACTTGCTTCCTGCTATTATGTGCATCATTCAGGTTCATGTTCGTTCTTTTTTTTTTTTTTTTTTTTTTTAATCTTTTCTAATTATTTTTTGTTACTCTTTAGGGTCCTCCTGGACCCCCTGGTCCTCCTGGAGGCACAGGGCTGCCTGGCTTACAGGGAATGCCTGGAGAAAGAGGAGCTTCTGGAAGTCCTGGGCCAAAAGGGGATAAGGTAACACACCCATAGACACACGCACATGCTCTGCCAATTTTATGCTAACTCAGTGTTTGTTAGCTTCCCACAAGGCACTGGCTTTGTTCATATCTTCCCTTTTGGCCCCATTTCAGAGGTACTGACTGTGTAGCAGCGTTGTTGATTTAGCAGCATGATATGGATCCTACACGTTAAAAAATAAAGGATTTTTCACCTGGTTTAATATATGCTAGATATTTTGCTCTGTTAGATCTCACGGGGAAGGGGTACATCAAAACAGTTCTAATGAAGCTAATAAACAATGACAACAGTTCATACCACGTGCAAACAGTTTGGCACAAATTCCATTTTGAATTAATTTGGGTTTTTTTCCATCAAAGTCGTCAGTATCAGATGCTGAATACCAGGCAGAATGTCATCCCCAATTTTAGATTTGTATGATCACAATAAGGAAATCTGGTTATTGAGGTACCCTTAGTATGAGATCCTGTCCCCAGTAATGTTTTAAATCTCTTCTCCCCCTTTCCCCCCGCCTCTCATGCTCATTTGATGCTTGCTTTTTTGCTTATGCTTTTTATATCTTATGCTTGCTAGGGAGAACCTGGTGGCAAAGGTGCTGATGGCATTCCTGGTCCAAGAGGAGAGAGAGTGAGTAGTCTTTAAACACCTAACCATTTATTAATTAATTTCACATAGTCTACACTTAGAATATGACTAAACTTACAGCAAATAAATACTCTCTAGGAGACAGTATTTAGTAAAGTAGTAATCCCATTCCCCAAAGTAGTTCATTGTGGCGGTGTAAATCTGGTTTTATAAAGTAAATTAGACTTAATACTAGTTTTTGTGATTGCAGCTACTTTTTTGCCAGAAAGCATTTTTTGCAAGCAGAAGATTACAATTAATTGGGACAATGCTTTGAGGGAAAGCACCAATACAAAAGTAGAGAAAATGTTACTAGCTTCCTAAACCTAGTTAACTGATGAGGAAAATGTTGGCTACAATGAAGCACAAAAAACCATCATGATAGTAAGTATTCTCATACAGAATACTTCTACATGTTACTATATACGATATATTTATACACCATCCCCAGATGTGTTTAAGAGCTGTTTAGATGTGGTGCTGAGGGATATGGTGTAGGGGAGAACTTTGTAGAGTAGGGTAGATGGTTGGACTCGATGATCCCAAGGGTCTCTTCCAACCTAGATGATTCTATGATTCTATCTATATAGCATCTACACATGTCATGGTTTAATCCCAGCCAACAACTAGAACCGTGCAGCTGCTTGCTTACTCCTGCCACACCAGTAGGGTAGGGAGAAGAGGAGGGGAAAGAAAAAAACCTCATGGGTTGAGATACAGACAGTTTAATAGAACAGTAATGGAAGCAGAAAATAACAATATTAATGGTAAAAGAACATACAAAATAAAGAACACAAGTCGCTCTCAACACCTGATGATCAGTTGTCCAGCCCGTCCCAAATAGTGGTTGTGGATTCCTGTCCCCCCAAAGCAAGGCCCATTTATACACTGAGCGTGATGTTTATGGTACGGAATATTCCTTTTACCAGCTTGTCCTGTCTGTGCACCCCCTCAGCTTCTCTGTGAAACTGAAAAAGTCGGTGACTAATGTAAACATTACTTATCAAAAACTAAACCAACATGTGTTACCAGCATTATTCTCATACTAAATCCAAAACACAGCAACTAGCAGAAAGAAAATTAACTCTATATCAGCTGAAAAACAGGAGAACATAAATTAGACACTTGAAATATATACACGTATCTAATGAATACACGCAAGCATATATATATCAAAATAATGAGCCTCAAAAAATGCAGTTTGTATGTGTTGAAGGAAATATAAAACATGTATTTCAAACCATCAGGTGCGCGTTAAAATTCTCAAGAAAGAAAAAAATAAGGAAGCTAGTCAAGAGAAGTTGAACATATGCTGAAGAAATACGGACCAATTATCTATAGGACAAGTTAGTGTGATGGATAACTTATATTGTCTACCATTGGAAGAGATCTGTTAAATTCAGGTGACTTTAGATTAAGTTTAGATAGTACAAAAAAAAGAGGATAAATGCATAGGAGATCTCTTACATTGCAAAATGGTGTGATCTAAGATTGTAGCTCCAAAATGTAGCATGCAACAACATGCTGTCATTGTAGACTTACTTCCATTTAAATACCTTTAGCAACCTTTTAACACTGAAAAACAAATGCTATTGATCAAAATTAACATTGTTGTATTTTAATGCAAAAGATATGGTTTTCTAATTTTTTAGGGTAATGTAGGTCCCATTGGTCCTCCTGGTCCTGCCGGCCCACCTGGAGACAAGGTAAAGCATTCTCCGTAATGATGTTTGATGTTGTAAACACTCACACTGGTTGCTGACTCGTGGAATGAAGAAAAACACCTAGTAATCATTCTTGTTCCTTACAGGGAGAGACTGGTCCAGCAGGTGCCCCAGGTCCAATGGGTTCCCGTGGTGGTCCTGTAAGTGATTTTTCTTTCAGGATAACTTTACCATGGCTCCTCTAGCCTAGTATAGACATCATTGTTGCACCTACCTGATCAGAAACATGTGTGACTTGAATTCAAAACTAAGCTTATTTGGTCCTGCTGACTCCTGGGATTTTCAGGTCCTTGGCTCTTCAGAAAATCAGTGCTTTTAACAATGTAAAGGGTTTGGAGGGCTGCAGTGACAGGTCAGGGCAAGAGTGTGAAAAATAGTTATTTCTGTCTCGTCGTATACAGTTAAGCAAACTTTTAAAAATACTATTATATTTATATTTTTAGATGGATAAAACAGCATTTTAGATCTCGGTTGGATCTGGGGCACACCATGGATTGTACTCGCATTTTATAGAGGTGTAACTGAGATTACTTTGTCAGACTTTAGATAATTATCCAACAATTCCTGAACAGTTGTTTTTAGAGCTCAGGAGCAGCCGTTGTTTTGGGTTCCGTTTTTTTCCTCCAAAGGCTGATAAGACACAGAAACTTCAGTGGTAGCCATGTGAGCATTCTCTAACTTGTGAAAGTGAAGCCTATCTTTCCAGCATCTTCAGTTGCTGACATGTTGTTTTCTACAGGGTGAACGAGGAGAACAAGGTCTTCCCGGACCTGCTGGTTTCCCTGGAGCTCCAGTAAGGATAAATACTTAAAAGCAATTGAATATGATTGTCAGTTTTTAGTTTCTCTAAGTTTATCCACATCCCAGAAAGACTTGCTGCAATCCCTTTAACATAAATACCTGCCACATACATTTGATACGTTTGCTACCCTTTCTGTACTCAAGTCACACATAAAGCAACTTTTCTTTACCCTTCCCTTCCTATACGGGTAGGCCAATAGAGTTCAAATGCATTCACATTTGATTTAATATTGAAATTCCCTTCAGAAAAGTATCTGGGGAGGGTTTCTCATCACAGTGGTATCATCTGTATTTTTTGAATTGTAATATAACAATATGATTTTTCTACAGGGCCAAAATGGGGAACCTGGTGGGAAAGGAGAAAGAGGCCCGCCTGGTCTACGAGGAGAAGCTGGACCTCCTGGAGCTGCAGGTCCACAAGGTGGTCCTGGTGCCCCAGTAAGTTTTTTCGTGTTCTTTATTGCTACAAAGAGAGGTTTCTTCAGTTCTCAAGGTGGCTGGGCCCAAGTGCGAGCATTTGAACTGCCTGAAACTTAATGACACTTCCTATAATTGAAATCTATTTATCAAATAATTTGCTTTATCTGTTTCCTTCCGTGTAGGGTCCACCTGGTCCCCAAGGAGTAAAAGGAGAACGTGGATCTCCTGGAGGTCCTGTGAGTATCTCTTAGACTTAGTCACTGATAAATAACTCTATTACAACAAACATGATGTAAATGAAAAAGCTGACCTTCAGTGACTTTAACAGCTGAAGTTCAAGAATAATTAAAGTGTTCCAGAAGGAGTAATTAAAGGAGTAATTGAAGTGTTTAGTGATCTGGATTACATTGATTTTAATATAAGGTGCCAAAATAGCTTTTGGCACAATGACCCAAAGCTATAAAAAGGCTTATCTCAACAGTTATTAGATTTACATGCCGCTTTGGCCAGGTTTCTCAGAGCCCATTAGCTCACCTCTGAGGAAGAGTATAGGACCTTCCCTTAAAAAATAATAAATTAATTTGTTAATTAGTACTTCAGCTCCAGGACATTTAATTCAAGTTTTAAGCAAAATGGCTAAATATAATTCAAAGCCAGCTGTTACATAAAAATCAATTTGTTCATGTTTTTCCAATCTTCAGAAAATGACAACTAAAAGTATTGATCTTTTATAGGGTGCTGCTGGTTTCCCTGGTGCTCGTGGTCTGCCTGGTCCCCCTGGTAGCAATGTAAGTTGTCTTTTCCCCCTTTTCTTTTGTTCTTACCTTTTGGATATATTTGGACATGTATTAATATATTAAACTATATCAAGCTGTATGTACCTTGACGTGAATATAACTCATATAACATATCTCCTGTGATCTGTCTTACTCTTTTATGATGCAAAAAATATTTAATTCAGGATCTTGAATTCGTATGTATTTTCAAAAAATTTTGTAGATCACTGTTGAGAATTTTTTTTAGTTGCCTGTTGAATGGAATGGCATAAGCTTTAATTATCTTGGGACAGAGGAGTTTGGAAAGATTCCTGTAGGAAATTTTCTCTCTTATGCTGTGGCCTAACTCTGAAGTTTAATTTACCAATCTGCAGTATAAAAATGCATGCTGATGCATTAGCTAATTTCATTATTTCATGCAATATCTGTGTGTGAAGAAAAGCTGTTTCATAAAATCCTTGCATGTTCAACATGTACCTACTTTTGACTTGCATAGTAAATATTAGATTCTGATTTTTGATTCTTTAAAAATTAAGAAAATTCAAATAATACAATGGATTTACCCATTTTAAAATCAAAATTGCAAGTAATCCTTTGCTGTATTTTAACTGAGATATAAAGTAATAAAACTTTTATATTTTAATAAAAAGATGATTATATTTCTGCTTATAGTTACAGATAGATACAAATTAGAATATTGCTGAATAAAAAGAAAAAGTAGGATTTTATTTAATCTGCTATTAAAGTCAATGTTATTCTTTCCATTGATTGGCTAAGTTAAGAGATTTAATGAAAGACATTTCATTCTGCATGTCTGCAAGAAACCACCTTAAAGGTATCTGGCATGAGTGATTCAAGAAATCAGTGGGCTCTGCAACTATTTCAAATTTCTGTGGCAGAGCCCTGGGCTAGGAACATATGTCCTGTGTTGGATGCGTTACGAACACTGGGCATCCAAACTGTGCAGGTGTTGTGTTATGCAAACCCATGTCCGGTCATTAAGGACAGAAAAAATCAGCTATGAAAGGTGTAGGTGAAAGGATTCTCTGTATAAAACCAGATCAGATTTGGAGCATAGAGGTTGGACCCTAAATCCACCTTCAGGCAATGAATGGAGTCTGGTTGGTTTTCATGAGGAAAGATCAACACAGTAAGTGTGTGCTACTGTTTCAGATAACGCAGCTCACGCTTTTCTCTTTAAAATTCTTTTTAGGGTAGTCCAGGTCCCCCTGGTAATGCAGGGCCTGCGGGCAAGGATGGGCCTCCCGGACCCCCTGGTAGTGCTGGTTCTCCTGGCGGTCCAGGACCTGCTGGAATAAGAGGTGAGCCTGGCCCACCAGGTGAAAAAGGATCACCAGGCACACGAGGAGAAAGGGTAAGTACACATCCAGACATGGACCGTTACACTAATTGACAGGGAATATGTTTATCAAGAATAAGAAGCCACCTACTGAATGTTGAAGATCCTCAGTATTGACCGCTCTGTCCTTTTCCTAAACAGGGGGCACCAGGAGAACCAGGTCCTCAAGGCATCGTTGGTGGCCGGGGTAACACGGGTTTGCCAGGTCTGCGTGGCCCGAGCGGTCCACCCGGTATGGCGGGTGCCAAGGTGAGAGTGCAGTCACTGCGGCAATAGCCTCAAAGCTAATGCAGGAACTGTAATCCAGCTGCTAAAAATACCTTTGTGTTACAAAAAGTAATGAATGTCTTGTATTTTTAGTCTAGAGAGTACAGAATTTAGTTCTATTTGTTTGTAGCTGTAAGATCAGGCTTGAAAACATCTGGTAACAAGCAGCTGTCTGTTACCAAGAAGTATATAACCAGCTTCACCCACTTAAGGCAGGCGATGGGCTGTAAACTCTCCTTGAGACAAGCATGGAGTCATAGGTTCACCTACCGCAAGATGTTTATCTTTGCTTAATTCTCAATACGTTTCTTGCTTAAATATTATGACCCAAACAGGAAAATACTTCCACCTCCCTCCAGAAAAGGTGGTGTGAGCCTTGATTTGTATTTTATTGCTAATATTGTGATAGGCCAGCATTTTTTTGTTAACTGGCTTTTGGTTTTGGGCAGATAAGACAGGACATACCTGTTTATCATTTCTTAGTTGGCAAAATAATAAGGAGCGTTCCTTGAGTTCAATGGCCTTGCGTGAATAGTACTAGCGATGAAAGGAAACCAGTTTGGGCAAGATTTTATCTTTCTTATTTTGAGTATTCACAGTCACCAAAGTCACACTGACCCTTCACTTCATCAGGTCTCCTTCACAACCGGTGCATATTTAATTAAAGATATATGATACAATGGTATTTCATAAATACATTATCTGCAACGAAATCCTTTCCCTTTTTGTTCAGGGTGAAGATGGTAAACCAGGCACCAACGGCATCCCAGGAGAACGTGGTGCTCCTGGTCCGCAAGGTCCTATTGGACAAAGAGGCTTACCTGGAGAGCCTGGCAGAGATGTGAGTGGATGTGTTAGACCTTCCTGCTAGCTTGTGAGTTACAAGCGGGAGACACGGGGACTAAAGTTGTTTTAAGGTTCACAAAGCCTCCCTCAAGTGCCTGATGCACAGGGGCCCAGGCAGATTACATCCTCATGGGAGGTGGTGTAGCCTGCTGTCTCTACTATAACTTTTACTACCTGTGGACCATGTCTCTGTCTCACTTGGAACTGGAGACTGTGCTGCCTGTAAGCCCACAAAATAATGCAGGTGTGAGATCTTTTACAGGCCCCTCCACCTCCAGGAACTCTTCCTTCTTGAAAACATTCTCTTTGATGAGCATTATTTTAGCTTACTGGAAAACAAGCTGTCTATTCATCATTCAGCTGATGAACAAACTGTACCACCCTTTTTTTTTTCCAGGGTAACCCTGGCTCAGATGGCTTACCTGGACGTGATGGATCCCCAGGAGGCAAAGTAAGGAATCACCAATATCTTTAGTTTGCCAAATAAATGTTATGTAGAGATGACAATACACGTAGCTAGTTCTGTGCTATCTAACTTGTTCCTTGAATCTCTTAGGCTCCACTGAATGTACTCTTTATGTTGTAGTTCTGTAAAACATAAAATTTCTTATCATGTCAACTGTGACCATCTGCAGGGTGACCGTGGTGAAAGTGGCTCTCCTGGCCCTCCAGGACCTCCTGGTCACCCTGGACCTGCAGGTACCAGTGGTGCACCTGGAAAAGCTGGTGAAAGAGGATTTCAGGTAAGACCAAACTAAATAGCTTACTGCTTATTTACATACCTTTCCTGTGCAAAGTGCATTTCATTCTGTAATAAAGTGGAAGTTTGGAACAGTCATACATTTGTTACTGTCATAGTTTCTTGGCATTGAGAACCTCCTTCATAAGAATATCAAGAGGAAAGACATCACAGTTTATGTTCCTGATAACTGTATAAATTAAGCTCAGAATCCACGTACTCCTTAGGATGCCAAAAAGCATATCATCCCACCAAGCCCTAGCTTAATTTCCATCCATCTGGTGCTCATGCAGCACAAGGGATGTTATTTATTTAAGATAAGGGAGTAACTTTGGAAGTCTTCAAGTTATTTCTGAGAAGTGCTGACAACAGCACAGCTTGAGCGCTGAGCACCTCACAAAACGAAGAAGGGGTCAAGTGCACGTGGTATGTATCAGTGCCTACAAGGAGCTGAGTAAGACTAACATTGGTGGAAAAAAGAACTGACCAAAATTCTTGCTGATTATATAGTGTGTGTGGAGCTTCCTCTTGTTTCCAAACAGCTGCTGGCTTTGAACAAACTGCTTATCTGAAAATAAAAAGGCAGTCTAGTCAACTCCTAGTGATCCATGCCATCTTATTCTTATTGTGTCACAGGGTCCACCTGGCCCTCCTGGCTCTTCTGGTCCTGCTGGTGCTCGAGGTCCTGCTGTAAGTCATATTTAAAGTATCTGTGATATCATACATTTCCTGTTATTTGGACATTTTTCTTATTTCTTTATGTATTCCTTTTATTGCAAATCTACTCTTCAAGGGTCCTCAAGGCCCTCGTGGTGACAAAGGTGAACCTGGTGAAAGAGGTAGCAATGGCATAAAGGGTCACAGAGGATTTCCTGGTACTCCCGGTCTCCCTGGTCCTCCCGTGAGTATTTTGCATTAGATCAGGAATTACAGCTGTTCTTAGTTCCTTTGGTTTGAGTCCTAAGAAGCTAGTTAGCCTAAACTTAATTTACTGAGAAAAGAAAGTAATTATACAAATTACACAGAACCTGTGTCATTTGATTCTCAAATGTGTTCAAAAGTCCAGATTCCCTGAATCAACCTGAAATAAGTATTAATGAGGAACTGGAAGAAGCTGCTAGGAGCTAAAGCTGGGTTTGCTAAAATCTCTTTCAGCTATATCTGCCTTTGCCTGAACACTTTCATTTATATAGGCTCTTCCTGATTAAATTGTAAAAGATAAAAATAGGGGTTGAAATATTCGTATATTAGAAATCTATGCAAGAGAGACATCTAAGTGCATGAAAAAGCTACTCGCAGTCCAAATACCTCTCTTCTGTCACACATCTTCTGCAGTAATTAATATTAGGGCAAAATGGGCAAGAAATTGTAAACTTTGTAACCTACTGAACTGTAAACATGCATTACCATTTTGAACGGTTCTTAATGGCTAAAAGGATAATAGACAGGTATTGATGACAAGTGAAAATTTTAAGAGGGGTTTATACTCAAGAGAACTATTAATAGCACTCATGATACAAATAAGAATCAAGGAACCAAAACTCGTCTACTTAATCTAACAATAATGGCAAAAAGAAGGAAGTGTTAAATATAAATGCCACCAAAACCAGCCTATTTGACAACACAATATAACCTATTGTCTCACTTATGAGTAAAAAAAAAAAAAAGTCTGATAAATTCTTATTTGCACTATGCCAGCGAGATGATTATTTTTAAACACATGGCTTAGTCCTTTGTGATGCATACATAAAGCAAATTTTTAATGCATTTGAAAACATGAGTGTTTTCACTCATATTAATGAGTGAAATTTACTGTTAATATGCTTTTATAGTAATATCCAGCAATTTCAGCCTATAGCTCTGTATTCTTATGAATACAAGATTTGATCTCATGTTAGTTGGCTTTCTTGCATTTCGGATGATATTGCATCGCTAATTTTTTTTCACATGGAGAATATTTGATATTTTTTTTCTTTTTAAAGAATCACAAACACTCTTTCTCATATGTGACGTAAGCTTCTTAGAAGGATGTGTCTCTTATAATCAGAAAGATGTTTCAATGTCTCTATTTAAGGTACATGCAGGTAGATACAAAACGTTACTGGCAGGTGTATGACTTGCTTATCTTTTCCTCGTAGGGTCCTCTGGGTCCACAAGGTGCAATTGGAGGTCCAGGAGCTTCAGGCGCAAGGGTAAGAAAAACTCCTTACTTCGCTTAACTGGAAGGAAGATTCAGGCTGTTTCTTTAAAAACAAAACAAAACAAAATTAAAATTGGCCATCTTAACAGGCAACAGCTGAAGACAGACACCTGATAAATCAGACCGAGATGTTAGATAATTCTCAGAAACTATTTCTGAATTTGAGATTATCTGGTAAACTATTTTGACCATATTATTTGTGTTGAACATTGTTCTAGGGTCCCCCAGGACCAGCTGGGCCGCCCGGAAAAGATGGTACAAGTGGCTTTCCTGGTCCAATTGGTCCTCCTGGCCCTCGTGGTAACAGAGGAGAAACTGGCCCTGCTGTAAGTAAATTGTGCTGCACACTCAAACAAACAGGAACTATTCATGAAAGATAGGGTGTTCTCCCATTTAAATATCTCCCTCAGAAAATTCTGCACTTCACAGACAGTTTGTGGTAGGAGGTATCTAGCTATCAAGGCTAAATCCAAAGAAATACAGGTCATTCGTAGTTCAGTGAAACTATTGATGCACTGGGTGTTGTGCAAGGCTCAGATAGTCATTGACATCTCTGTGTACAATGAGAAGGCAGGATGTCCTCTTCACTTGAGACCACAGACTCCCTGCGTGTCTGGGAAGTGATGAAGCGGGTCTCCTCGACTCCTCTAGAGAGGCCAGCACTGCATAGGTCACTGGCATAGTCACTTCTCCTAAAGCCAAGAAATGGTTATTCTCTGGATTTTGGTGGAAAGGGTTCCTTCTCCTTCTCAAAACCCAGACAGAAGAAGGACAGTCACAGCTTGAAAAAATTAGGAAAAGAAAATTCCTACTTTAGAAAGATAAAGGCCTGGAAAGTCTAACAGATATATAGCAAGTGCCGTTACTTAATGAATAAGTAAAATAAATTTTTATGCGATGTCAGAATTCTCATTTTTAATAGTTTTAGCTTTAACCTGTGATCTCTACTAAGTGCTACGTTCGTTATTTTTTTAGGGTCCACCAGGCCAGCCTGGTCTTCCTGGTCCTTCTGGTCCTCCTGGTCCATGTTGCGGTGGCGGTGGCCTGGAGAGTAGAAAAGGTCCAGCGGTCTATGGGTATGAATATCAAGATGAGCCAAAAGAAAATTCTATCAATCTGGGTGACATCATATCTTCAATGAAATCAATTAACAACCAGATTGAGAATATCATTAGTCCTGACGGGTCACGGAAGAATCCAGCTCGTAACTGCAGAGATCTGAAATTCTGCCATCCTGAGCTCAAGAGTGGTATGTTAGGTTCTTATTTTCACCAATTGTAGCAGATCTGTTTGGGTTTTTTTTTTTCATGAATGCTATTATCTTTGAGTACTTAAATGCAGAGATGCTATAAAAATTTGAATTGTCATTTTTGGGTTTTTTTAACAAATGTCATGATAAAGATGATAAATGTAATAATTTTAAAGTTTAATTTGCTGTGTATTTACTCAGTATATACACTGGCTTCAACTCCAGTCCTTATATGCTTATAAGTGAACATTTGTCTAAACAATTTTGTGGAAAATAAGCCACATGGCAAGTATAAGTTCTATATTTATTTCAAATGCCAGTCACATTATAGTCTTCACATGAACTCAGTATATTTTGATACCATCTTATTTTCTGTGGCTTCTCTTCTGTCAAAATTAATATGCTTCCTTATGTGGCTCAGGAATCTGGCATAGAAATAAGCTTCACCATCATGCAGTCAGATTCTTCTCCAAATATGTTAAGCCCCTTTAATACTTTTTTTTTTTTTTTTTTTTTTTACCTCTAGGAGAGTACTGGATTGATCCTAACCAAGGCTGCAAGATGGATGCCATTAAAGTATACTGTAATATGGAAACGGGTGAGACATGCCTCAGTGCTAACCCCAGGACCGTGCCAAGGAAAAACTGGTGGAGCAGCGAAAGCAGTGGAAAGAAACACGTTTGGTTTGGAGAATCTATGAATGGAGGCTTCCAGGTAAGAAATTACCACAGCTAACAGCCCAAAAGGTAGTATGCATATTGTACTGATCCACTAATAATCCTGAAATCAAACTAAGCTTAACGTTTAGTGTGTGAAATAATAACAATTATATATAACAGGACTGTCCCTGTATGGATTAAACAAAAACTGTTGCTTACGTGTTACGCTCTGCAGTTCAGCTACGGTGATCCCGAGCTTCCGGAGGATGTCTCAGAAGTTCAGCTGGCCTTCCTCCGCATCCTCTCGAGCCGTGCCTCCCAGAACATCACCTACCACTGCAAGAACAGCATTGCCTACATGGATCAAGACAGTGGAAACGTTAAGAAAGCTCTGAAACTGATGAGCTCTATGGACAGTGAGATTAAGGCTGAAGGAAACAGCAAATTCACATATGCTGTCCTGGAAGATGGCTGTTCTGTAAGTAAACTAGACTTTAGTATAGTATTTTAGTAAATAATTCCCTCTGGAGGACTAGACCCATAATAAAGGAAGAGAGTGCTTTGCGTGGCCTGGGTAAGGAAAGGACCCAGTGTTGAGAGGGACACGTGGACAGAGAAAGTTATGAAATACAGTAAGCTGTAAGCTAACTTTAACATAGCCTGACACTGATGTCTCTAACGTGGTTTTTCTTTTTTGTTTTCTTTTTAACTTCACAGAAACACACTGGTGAATGGGGTAAAACGGTCTTCGAATACAGAACGCGCAAGACAATGAGGTTGCCTGTGGTTGATATTGCACCCTTAGATATTGGTCGTCCTGATCAGGAATTTGGCGTGGACATTGGCCCGGTCTGCTTCTTATAAATCAAAGATCCTGCTCTTTCTGAAACTCCAGCAAACAGATTCACACTCCAACTGTGCTCCTTTGTTTTAGCCTTGTCAGCTAGTACAGGTGACCATCAGTATCCCAGTTATTTATTAACAAAATTTCTGGGGGGAAAATCAATTTGATATCAAGGGTTATTTTTTTCGCTATTACACAAAGTACAGTAAAAATGCTTTTTTTTCCTCTATTTTTTTTTTACCGAATTCCACCTTCAAAACATGTCTCCGTGGTGCTATAATACAACTTCAACACTTAATAAAACAACACTGTGTTCTATTATTTGAATGTTAGCCAATTAACAAAGCACTGATTGCTCCCAATACCAAAGTTTACCCTTCTTTCTAAGATGCAGTCCATAAAGCTAGAAAGACCTCCCTGTTTCAACTACCTCAACATGGACAGAAACTGGGATGTGTCTGATGAGTCAAACCAAAAAATGATCAAACAGATCAATCAAAACACATTGGACCCATTGGTCAATTCATTTGGAATCATTTGGTACAAAATTGTCTATTTCTGTACTGATTAGCTGTGAGAAAGTACAGTGTATTTTAAGAGTTTAATAATACCTTGATGTCAGTAGTCACCATAATTTTATTGTTGGATTGTATTCTGTTATATCAAAGGTGCTTTTCTACTTTCCTGTCATTGCTGGTCAAGACCACTAAAATTGGGGAAGTGTAAAAGACTAATATGATGGTGCTAATGTATTTTTCACTCCTAACTCTGCAAGTCAGGGTTATTGACTTGCTTAAAAAAAAAATATAAAAAAGGTAAAGGATTTAAAGCAATTGTAAATGTCTCCTGTCAAAGATCGTCATTGGCATGTCATAGTTGAGAACTTTCTCCCTTCACTCTGTAAAAGTAAATAAAGCTGCAAAATTGTGAACTTCTTCTGTCACATTAACACATTTATAGTGTTGAAGGTTAACCATCTTTGTAAGCTTTTATATGGTTGTTGGTCTATTCCTTACAGAGACACATAATAAAATATCTTAATAAAACTCCTTGTTGTTTCATAAAACTGGCTTTTTTATTTATTTTGCTATTTGTATCTCTTTCTTCAAACAAATTAGTAAAGCAGGACACAATTCTGGTACCACTTTAACTGATTTTTCTAAGATAATTTGTTTGAAGGAAAACTCAGTAATCCTAGGGGATGCAGTTTACGGCATCATACTATCATATTTTCTTTCCTACTTTTTCCACTCCTCGCTATCCAGTGGCTCTTTTTTTCCAATCATGGATTGCTTCTCTGACAGCAAGATCCAAAACCAGCACCCGTGCTCCAAGGCAGATCAGTCTGGAGGAAATAGAAGACTCCCCTCAAAAAAAGCCTGCTTCAGTCTAAATAAATAGGCAGTCATAGGCTACTATCCTTTCAGATGGCAGCTTAAATAAACAGCCAAAGGCTCTCCCGCAGCACAGGCTAGAAGCACTAGTAGTTTGATGAAGCTGCCATTTTGATGGTTTTTTCTGTTTGCTGGAGCTGCACGACTAAGTCATCCCTGGACTGTAGCAAAAATTCAAGGAGATGTACTCACCACAGTAGTTTGGCAGTCCCTGAGTTTCAGGCCAGAAGAAGGAACTTTGCCACACGCCAGAATCCAAGCCGTGATACCTCTCCCAGTGGTAGAAGTTGATAGATGCTACTCAGACTTTCCCATGAAGGAAGATACAGAGCCTGCCCCGGCATCGTTACTGCACCACCACGCGTTGCTCCACAGCCAATGGTCATTAAGGGTGCTCTACAACAAGGTCAGACAACAAAAATTAGGGAGAAAAAAAAATAAATCAGATTCTTAAAGGTTCTGACTGAGGTTTATGCATCCTCTCAGAATACTTTCTGGATTGGACCAAGCTGGAAAACTGGCCAGAGAAATGCTGCTTTTTCAGAAATCTCATCAGATTTGGGGCTGAGCCAAGACACTGTTTTGCTCTGACATCACAAAATTCGGACATGGCCACACAGAAGCAGAACAGTGAGGGTCTGGGGACACCATGACAGCACAAATCAACACTGGCGTGACTGTACTTAATGCAATATAAAAGAATAGTACCAACAATTCATAAAAAAAAATACTGCCTTTCTCAGGAAACCTCCTCGTTTTATGGTGAAAATAGCTAGCATTTCTGGAAGATGAGAATTACATGTATGTAATAATACTGATCTGACATAAATTACGTGGTAGGAAACCTTTTGACTGTAGTTGAAATTTTGTGAAAGCAGCTGGTAAGAATACTGGCTGATGGAAAAAGCATTGGAAAAACCTGTTCTTAACCTCCATGGCAAAAAAAAACCAAAACCAAAAAACCAACCCTCTGTCATCTCCAGTACTTCTGTGGCTGAATAAATTGTGATTACATAACCTTAAAACTGAGGGTTTGGGGGCATTTTTCTAAAGAAAACATATAGTCAACTAGATTTTGATTAATAGTTTCTACTAATGAAAGGTGATCCTGGAACATTTGCAGAAAACACAAAGAAATTGCCAAGACCACTATAAAAAAATTTCCTTGCTCTAAATATCTTCATCTTTTTCAGAGGGTCAGTTATTAAGCCACCATGATTCTGGTACTGCTGTACTTTTACAGAAGGTTCTTTGAGGTAATAGATATATAGGATCATACAATCATACAATCATCTAGGTTGGAAGAGACCCTTGGGATCATCGAGTCCAACCACCTACCCTACTCGACAAAGTCCTCCCCTACACCATATCCCTCAGCACCACATCTAATCGTCTCTTAAACACATCCAGGGATGGTGACTCAACCCCCTCCCTGGGCAGCCTATTCCAATGCCC
>JAHREE010000161.1:5330188-5390822 GCA_033628505.1 Tringa tobata | reverse complement strand
ACAGTTCTGTGATGCTTTGTCAGACACGAATTTACGTGCCTTTTAGCTGCAGAAACATTCCTAAATAAGGCTCCATTCTTCTCTGGAGGATGGATAGTAATACCTCAATTGAGGAACTAATTTTACAATAGAAATATTCAATAGTGCACCATTCTCTGGTATTGAGAACACAACAACTCATAATGATGATGAAATATTGTTCAGGGAAACCTTAAACCCGAGCTTCCAGAAAGATGGTTTCTTCCTTTAACAGCAAGGAAATTAAAATGTGCAAGAAATTAACAAACTAGCCTTCCCTTAGTACTTTTCCAGACCTTCTCCCAACAAATGATAAAAAATCTAATGCTGACAACACAATAGATATATTAGCAATCAAGCTCCCTGAGTTCTCTCCGACGTGCAAACCTACAAAGCATTTCAGTTTTAATCTTTGCATCGCTCTGGTCAGATCCACCTCAACACTATCCAGTCTATCGGCTCTACTGCGGCCTTTCTTCTTCAGCTTATGGAAAATGCACATTATTTCTTTTACTATTCCTAAAGATATTGGCCAATAATCACCTCATCAGAATGAGCAGCAACTTCACAAGCAAGCCGGTCTTTTGTACCTAGTTTTCCCTTTTAGAGCATATATATGCTCTCTTGGGGCAGAGAGGGTTTAATGCAGGTGATTCTTAATCATAATTCATCATATTCTTCATAATGGTTCCCATGATCTCTATTTGATACACTAATAATAAGCATTATTAGTGCATTACTTCTAATTTTAATGAGCCGAATTTCTAAATAGCATGACAACAGGTAAAATAGGTTGGCTAAAAACATTCTACCTTTTAAGAAAGGGAATCTAACCGGTTCTCGTCTAGGAATTTTCCTCAAGAGGGCTCCTCTAGGGACAGTCTGAACTCTGCAGAATATGCTTGAAATCACACACTTCAATAAAATCTCGAAACTCTTAGCAACCAAATTGCAATCCACTGGACTTAATAATACAGAATCAAAATGATATTTTTTTCCTGTAGCATAAACATGCAGTTTGGCCAACTGGGTCTATGGATCTGCAGTTTCCTTGGCATTTCTGTTCCAGCTATTAAACTGCTGATGTTGTTTTACCTTTTGTCATGACATTCATTTAATGATAACAGCATAATTGTCTAATACTATCACTTTTACCTTGTTTTCTCTATGGTATTCACCTACTTTCAGGAAATCTTTCTTTTCTTCCATTACCATTTGTACATTTCCATTTAATTGTGCTTTTCCTTTTGCAATTGTTTTACTCTGTCTTCCTCGAATCCTATTCTTTCTATAAATATCCTCTCTCAACGAGACCAACTGCCTAGGAAGCATAGCCTTCATTTCCTGAAAAAAATGATTTAAAAAGCCATAGATTATGAAAGTGTTTACCAGTCCAATAACTACTTTTCTCAATCTCAGGCAGCTACAGGAGATAAAAGAAAACTACGAGCTCTTACTCTACGGTAATAAGAAAAAAAATGCTTTTTTTGCTCTTAACTCATTTTTAGACCCTTTATTTGCCTTCATAGAGTAAAAAAAAAAAATAAAAAAAAAATAAAAATCTTTCTCATTCTCCTCTATTTTCTTGCTATGTTTTATAGACTTTGGTTGTGTTGCTTCTAGCTATAATTCCGTGACATTTTCTTTCTTACCTTTATGTGTTGCTTGATGGATTCTTCTGTGGCATGTAATGCTCCTGGTACTCTACAGAATCTCTTCAGCATTTAAAAACCTTAGAACTGAGTATTTATGGTAGCTACAAGGAAGATAACAGATAGGCAAGGAAGGAGTTTGAGGGAGAGAGGCCATAAGATTTGAACCTGTGCTCTCACGCACCCAGAGACAACCGAATAACCACTAAGTTAGAGGGGAGTACCAAAAGAAAAGAAAAAGGGAAAGGTCAGTAGGGACGGAGGGTGGAGGAGATGCATCTTAAGCTGCTCCGTCAGCTTTTTAGAAGAGCATACATTCAGCCCAAATGTCACTCTAAAACTGAGGTGCATAAATCCAAAACTGTGATTCAAAAAAACCCCTTTTGTTCAGGAAGGACTTAAACCATCAATTCCTTGTTTGCCTTACATTTTAGGCATCCAGAACTGCTCAGTACAAAGAGCTCTCTGCAAGAAGGCTCTAATGCAGTAGGGTGGCTATTATCTCATTTGACACATGCACTCAGTGATGGGCTCCTCTAGGAAATACAGAAGGAGCAAGAACATTATTTGTTTTCTTTTTACAGTATTAATATTACTTAATTATGCTGTATAGAAAGCAAGGTTAATACTAACCAGTTAAAGCACTGGGCATGTTAGCTGATGTATCCAATAAACTGTAGCACTGTGATCAGTTCTGTCCTCTATATCTCTTTCTGCTCAAAATAAATTAGGAGAAAATGTCAAGCAGGTATAAGAGAAAAAGCCTTGGAGAAGATATTATTAAACTCCTTGCAAAATATAATGTATATTTAATATAAAGGTGAAAGATCACTACAGCTAGTCAATAGCAAAACAGGAATCTGCTCAGCAATACTTGAATATCAATTCTTCATTCATTGTGCTTTCCGATAAACAAACTTTTTCATTCCTGGGAACATTTATCATAACCTCCAAGGCGCATTGAGCATATCAGAAAGGTCTTTCACATTTTTCCTCCCTCAGCAAGAATGTAATTTTTCAAAGTTTTAACTTGAAAGAAATCTAAAAGTATAATACACTGTAAAAAGTGGTCATTGTTAGGAGACACTGACTGAGAAAAGAAATCCAAATTGGATTCCACTGTGCAGCTGTATAAAATCTATGCCTTGATGGTGAAAAATTAAATACCCCAAAAGACTGTAGAACAAAGCTGTTGCTTTTCATACTCAGCTGCCTTTTTTGTTCTCAGTGAGAATTAGAAAGGTGAGGTTCCCATTCCACAGAGAGGGCCCCTCACACAAGGTAAGCTCTGCTTGGTCCCAAGTCTGTAATCAGCTCTGTAATTACATACAAAATCACCTTCAGAACAAACACTGGAAATCCAGATAAACTGGTTAAAATCAAATTACAAAAGAATCCAAATGTTTTTCCCTAAATGTTCAAGCTAACCTACTGCATCATCAACGCCACCACTGATGTAAACATAGAGTAAGTGCTAAATTATGAGCAGTGAATAACAGAATTTTACCTTCTAGATGAGATTTTACTGAACAGTTGCCACACAACTATTGCACTACTGTTTTTGAGAAACCAAGAGAGATTGTGTTAGCAACTGGCAGTCCTGGGGTTCATTTCTCACTGAGGACAGGTCAGTTATGGAAAACAACAGCAATAACAAACTCTTATAACTCGAATTTAATTTAATTTAAATACAGTATCTGATATTATATTATTGTAACCACTCTAAACTGCCTTTTTTACCACTTCTGAAGCCATTTGCAAGAAAGAAAGAACACCACTAAATGTCATAAATAGCTGATATTTACATAATGCTACCTTATAAGTAAATCAACCTTCTGCAAATTATCAGCTCATTCATTCTAGGTCCATGAAATTAAAGCTGTATTTACAGGAGGCTACGCCACATTGCCTGGATAAGAGCTAAAGCAGTTTAAAGTAGTGAAATTCCTGGCACCTCCATTTGACCACTGAAAAAGATTCTACGATACTTTGAGGAATGCTTACCCAAAAGAGAGGTAATATGCATGCCTGCTATAAACATAGTTAGTCAAGAGAAGAAAAAGCCCTTGCATTACAAAGACTCCTCAATTAACTACTTGGATTTCCTGCAAGCTCACACTTCGAGTGAGACTTCACTTCAGTGATTCTCCAGCAACCGTTTTTACAGAATATTACCATAGAGTAAAGCTCTAAGTAAAGCTCTTTTTCAGTGCTCAAGGCACCCAGCTGAGGAAATATTGCATGCTTCGTAGCATGCAATACGAGATAAAGATTGCAAAGAGAGGAGGAGATAAAGACGCAAAGAGAGGCTTGAAAAGAAAAACCAAGTATCGTTCACAATGAAATACTCTTCTCCTTCAACAACCTCCTAAAACATTTATACTAGTCACAGTTCATAATAATCTGTTGATGAAAATCAGAGATTAAAAATAACTTTCAAACATGCATCTATACCGCAAATGTTATTTATTTTGTGCATCTGGATAAATGTCCTGTAGACGTATGAGCACAGCCACTGGAGCTGCCATAAAACCTCAGATTATTCAGTAAAACTGACTACATATAACTTCTTAAGAATCCAATATGTAAAGCTAACTCCCGAGTCACATACTTATAAAAACTATCTCATGCTAGTGAAAAAGAAATCATAGAGTTCCTGCTTGGCCAACCAAAGCCCACAGAAAACGTCAGCGTGAACCTGTCAACTTTCCTCCCAGTCCCTACCTACCCTGTAGGGACGTGCACATGAACAACTGGAAAACTACCTTGTTACAAATGAAACTTCATGGCTTGTCCAGAAACCGTTTTCTATCAGAGATAACTTACATCGACAATTGGCTAAGTCACATTTTATTCAGTCTTGAATAAAAACTCTCTGTCTCTGGAGTCTCAAACAACCCTAATTAGGTAGCTTTAACAGGACTGCTGGTGATTAACTCAAATAAATTGACACCCATCTTGTAAAAACTGGCGCAAAGACAGCATTATTCATACTACCTTTATATTCCTAAGTGTAAAATACTCCAGGAGAATGCATTGCAAATGAGTTATTCAAATAGCAACAAAACAAAAGCAAATACCTCTACTGTTAATTTCCTGGAAATGAACCGATATGGGACACGTAAGAAGGAATTCTACAAAAAGGAAACCACTTACATAGCGAGAAGCATGTATTTAATTAAATGCTTTGCAAAGATACATGAATAAAGCTATGTGCATGACTTTCGTTAGGGATGGCCCCAGCTGTTTATTTTTTTTAAAGGAACAAACAAAAAACGTGGAAAGCACAGATGCAATTAAAAAAAAACCAAAACCAAAAAACTAAGTAAGTTTGTACCCACATACTTTACAAAATAAAGCATGTTAGTGGTACAAAACATTCTATATAATGTATGATCAACAAATAAATGCACTGTAACATTGTTCTCTCAAACACCATAAGCCTAACAGCTAAGCTCTGAAAATGGCATTGACAGTAGGCATTTTTATTTCATCAGCCTCCTACAGAGTCATTTAGCACCATCACTTTTTTGTTGTTTTTGCCCTGCCTATCTCCTTTATCGAAATAACAAGAGAAGCGTAGCACCTTTTAGTATCTAAAATAAAAACGGAATATTAAATGCATCCCAACTTCCAGAGATGAGGTAGCTCATGCTAAGAAATGATGGAACATTCTTGCCTTGACAGCTCAAGGCCAATAAGTCAAATTCCTGGTGATGCATGTCTGGATGTCAGCTAAAAACAATGAATTTCTAAACTTTCTTTCTCTTTATTAACAATTGGTCTGGTATACATGTGAATGATTTGCAACATACATAAATTGGCACCGTATATAAGACATCTGTATAATTTGACATGTAATGGCTTCTTAGATGGGCAAGTATTGGAAAATCAACAAGTATTGGGTTTAAGATGTATTTTGAAGATTAAGGATCATTTAACAGAATTACACAGATACATTGTGAGAAGTGAAGTCTGGAATTCAAATTTAAGATATGGGACACCCCTACTAAAAACTCTATTTACCCCAGGAGTACTTTTACTTCATAAATTAATAATGGCTATGGAATACTCTTCTGAGCAGACTATTGCATAGGAAAGTGCAGGAAAGAGAATGCCAAATTAAGATGATCTTGCCTGAAGAGATTTTCTTCTACAAAAGACATAGATTTCTGTTAATGACTACCATACTGGCAACCACAGGAACACAAACTGGGGTTGAGGGAGTACGTATGACTGAAATATAGCCAGCGGTTCACAAAAGTGCTCTACTTTTTCCGTTATTCAGTATGCATCCAAGCAAAAGAAATAATCCTTAGAGCTTTACATAGTGCCACATTAGAACTATATATTTTGAATACCGGTAAATTTAAAAATAATTTGAAACAAAAGCAAGGAAAAGATTCATATTACTTTTAAAAGGTGCTCACCAATCCTCTTAAAAATGTATTGTTGTACTAAAAAGTTGGTTTCAATCATTTAAAACGGAAGGTTTGTAAGTAAAATAAATATTCAAAAGGAGGCCGGGCATTTAAAAAGAACCGTATATACAATGCTGATCCAATATCAGCCATTACTTCAAGAGTCTCAGGATTAACTTCCATCAGTCTAAGTTCATGTGTTTAATTGCTGCTGTTGCTGGGTAGTGTGTTAATTTCCCCCCTTTTATACAAAGCAAACTGGCCCAATTTCAATTCCAAATTCCTGGTCGGTACTGCCAATGTCCACCGGTGCAATATCTATGATAGGTAAGCGTGCCACATTCTGTGTTCTGTACTCAAAGACAGTCTTGCCCGTGTTCCCATTACGTTTCTGTAGGGGGGAAAAAAAAAAAAAAGAAAAGAAAAGAAAAAGAAAAACTTAGGCCAGAACGCATGTCAGAAACAGTTGGAATCCCAGCTGGCAAGTCAGCTGTCTGACAGTTCAGAAGGGTCTCACTGTATCTTCACTGAGCAACACCCCCTTGCCTGTACTGCACCTTGGTTATTTAAAAAAAACAAACATATACATGTATAACTTTTGCACTGATGAACAGACCCGTCAGGCTGACACAGCAGGATTTCCCCTCGAGCTGGATTGATTTTTCTTTATGTTATGAAATTCTTCGCTATGTTTTAATACGTGCCTGCACATATATTCGTGGGCTTTATTTTGTTAAAGCACAGAGACTACTCTAATTCATTTCAAGTTTAAAACTAATTTTAGAAATATTTTGTCAGTATCTTGGACTTGGCTGAGAAGACTAACAAACATGAGAAAATTTACCACTCGCTGGTTTTTATGCCCACTAAGATTTTCTGGGGAGAACATTTTCCTTTCCAAGTCAGTCAGCCTTAGTACCACCGAGTTCCCTCCAGTGCGTTGCCCCATCTGGCAGACAAACGCCTGAGGTTATCCGGCCTCTTTGTGTGATGCCACACAGAGGTACACGAGTACCGAAAACCACAAAATGGCAAGATACGTATCTCAGTATGTTCACCAATAACTAGTAAGACTAGTAATTTGTAAATATCCTCTAAATAGTGCAGACTTCCTTTATGCAAAGCTAGAATTGTAGTAAAATATCTATTTGATCAGTTACTTCTATAATTCATAGTGAAATTCTGCAGCACTTTAATTACCACATTCTGTGGAATTTTTTTCTAAAATCAAGGAAGAGCTGAAAACATTAGAAGACAAAAGTCCTTTTATCTCCATAACAAATGACAAAATCAACCAAACTTACAGAACAGCTGTCATGTAGAACAGTGTATCTGAATCGACTGTTTCCCTCCGCTTTGATCTCCAGGTCATTGGCCCCTTTCAGAATTACAGCTTTTTTCAGGTTCTTAGTTTGGTCATCCATATACCCAACACTGTTTTTACAAAGGTAAGTGATATTCTGGGAAGCTTCCTTTGATAGGAGGCGTAGGAATGTCATTTGAGTGACAGCTGTATCCCCGTACACGAACTATGAAGATAAAAAAACAGATCAACATACATTATACGAAAATTCTTTAAGAGTTCATAAATTTTAGAAACATGTCATTATCACAACCCTTTGCAGATATGACTAGCAGAAGCCCTATTACATAAAATCTAAGGTTTTATGTAACAGGGATCATTTTGGAGAATTTTGACCATAAAGCTCTGCAGCTGAACAACTGAAAGGCAGGTGGGTCTCCACACTCATGCCAAGTTTTGGATTGAATTCTGCTTTCCTTCAAAAAGGGATTCAGTACGATCTAAGCCTTCCGTATGAAATAGTGCATAGAGCAACCTCAAACTAGATAAGGAAAGTCAAGCACACAAAAACCTTTTATTGCGTAGCGGCTATATTGCAAATCTAGCAGCTAGTTTTCTATAGGCTTTGTATTGTATTGTATATAAAAATAACTGTAGATTTCCATACGGAGTTTATCAATTAATTAACTTACATAGAAGTTTGAAAAATATTTTATAATATGCTACTGTTTCTATAAAAAACAGAAGTAATTTTTCTACCAATACAAAATTTCAAAAATTCCTGAGATATTTTCCCTACCTGTGCAGGTTTAATTTTATTCATGCTTTGTGAATCAAGTAAAAAAAAAAAAAAGTCATGAATGACTAAAAATTTCTCTGAACTTGATGAACAAAGAAAATCTTATGCACTGACACTGTCATTTTTTATGAAATCTGTTATCTCTGTTTAGCAATCTCTCACATGTTTATTATTTAGGCTATTGCACAGATCATACTCTTATCAAATCTAACCTCGTTTTCAAAAATTAAGTGACATCTTGGGTTATGGCAAGTTCCTCTGAATTTAATAATAAGTGAAAGAATCTCAATAAAGCAATCAATATCACATCTGTTCTCAATTATCACATCTGTTCTCAGTTGTTGAAGTTCTGAACTTCCATCAGGAATCCAATTCATAATGGCACTATTATTTTCACACACCAAATACTTATTTTAAAGCTATTTAATTACTTCCTATGAAATAACAATTGAAAATATTTCCTGTGCTTTTGATTTGATGAACTAGGAATAAAAATGGCAAAAGCTTGTAAATTTATTATATATTTTGCATAGCATAAAATTCTGTTATTTGGCAGGATCATTAAGCCTAGTTTTAGAAGTTACTACACAGGGAAAACCCAACAGAAGGCTAAGAGTTCAATTTTTGTCTGCCTGGAGACTGATGTATTCAGCATGGAACATTCTAACACATATGATAACAATCATTTTTAAAAAAAAAATGGATTAGCTGAGAGGATTTATAAAGTAAGCTTTGTATTTTTTAGTAGTGAAGAGCTTACTGAAAAAAAAGGTAGAACTAAATCAAAACAGTAGTGATTTAAATCATATATCTGGGTAAAAGTACACTTTTTAAGGACAAGGATGGTAAGTTACTGAAGTAGACTGCTAGAGAAGTTGAAGTTTTTGGGATCAAGAAAAATAAATGTCTTCCAGCAATGGTATACTTATAGCCAATGCTACCTTAGATGCACTTGCATTGGTTGTCCCAGCTCTTTCCCGTAATTACTGTATGGTAACAACCAATTGAATATAAGCCAGTCCATCAATAGTTCTGACTGTAGCAGAATCTGCTCAGAATAGCAGATCAAGTTCTAAACCAGAAGGAAACAAGTTTAATACAAGTAGATTCTTGACATTAAATATATTTAGTTACCTGTGATCCCCTGTTCATATCCAGGCCATACCAAATGGGCTTTACATCAGATGACCTGCTGGCCCACCATGTTTTACGTGGTATAGTAGACGGATTTGCAGAAATGCAGGTCTCTCCAGTTTCCATGTTGCAATATACTTTTATAGCATCTTCAACACATCCCTGGTTAGGATCAATCCAATATTCACCTACAAAGAAATAATGTAATGGAATCACATTTTATGTAAGATCCTTGAAATAATTGGGGAGATATAAGCAAAAGTATGTCATGACAGTACAAAACACAAGGCATGTGTTTCACATAATCTGATGTATGTTTTAATGTGTGCCATCAGGTAAACACTATAATGTTACTTCAAGATACATGCTGACAGGTATTTCAAATATTTCAAAACTGGGGAATGCAGACTTGAAAGTTGTTTAAGGTTAAGGTTGTTTAAATCCATTGCCAAGCTCCTGGACACTCCAAGTGCATAAAGAACACACAATGACTAGAAGACAGTTTTCCCTACACAGAAGAAACTGATGGCAGCACCTCCTAATGCTGATGTTGGAGGCAAAGTTTCAAGAATCAGGGAAGAAGCTGGTAAGGTCTGCTGCCAATTATGACTAATTTCCAGTCTGTTCCGATTCATCACCGGTAATCCATCTAAATTTGGGAAAGTCCTAAATGACATATTAGCACATTTCTGCCTACAAATTGCCACTATGAAGCAGCAGCAGAGAATTCCAGATGGAAAGCACTCATAGGTTATCAGCCCAGAGGTAATGTTTTGAGCTAATAGCAATTAAGCAAATATTCACAATAGGGGAACCAACCAAGCTGTGTCATCATATAAGTGGTACTTCATGGTGAAAACACTTTCAGAAGCAGTGTTCCATGGAAGTATAAAATATTTAAGATTTTAAAATACCTTTGAATAAATACTGAGTAAATAAATACGGTATACATTGGAACATATACTTCATTGACAAGAAGAAGTTTTCAAGGTCCTAGTGTGAATGTCAATTTAGACTATCAAAATCTACACTATTTTTTTCCAGTGACCAAGTATCTACTGGAAATAGGACAGAATCATATGGCACATACAGGAGGTGGTATGTTTATACGCACCGCTCTTCTTGGATGGGTGGCACAGCTTCAGGTCATCACAAGTCCGTGCCGGGTGTTTCTTTGAACCATCTGGGCTGCGCATAGTCTCAATCTGGCTGCTCAGTGACTTCAGTGTGGCATGGACTCCTGGGTCTGTTTTATTATGGTCATCAGGGGCTGCTTCATCTTCAGTAAACTCTGGTAGAGGATCTGCCATGGCATCATCATAGTGTCCCATAATGTCACCAATGGCAGCAGTGAGGTGGCCTGGAGGTCCTGGAGGGCCAGGAGGGCCAGGATCACCCGGTGGACCCTAAGGTTAAAACAAAAGAAAAAAAAAAAAAGCAATAGAGGCACAGCAGAGTAAATACTATACAAAATGATAGCAAAGTCAGCCACTAAAAGAGCTAAACTTCATGGCCAATCATGCTAAAGTGCAGGGAAAATTCAAGTACAGATGAACAACTCACATTTCCAGGTACAGGGCTAAGAGATCAGAACTGCATGCGAAGTATTCTCTCTGCTTCATGCCCTCTCTGCCTGTCTTAATACCTTGCTTAATTTTTTGTTACTCCTGATTTCAGACTTAACAGCTGGAAAAAGTCATCAAGGAATGGCTACCTCATTCCATTTTTTAAAGCCATCTCCCTCTCCTGGGGTTTTAGGACGCGATTTGACAAATAGCCATGATGAACTGCAGATCCAGCGGGATCCAGTGAGCTAACTGCAGAAGTAGACCCTGACTGGCCTAAGGAGAGCACAGGTTGATAAGACTGGGTCCAGAAGATGAAAACTAGTAAGAAATGAGCCCTTTCAATACCTAGTTACCCTGGCTATTTGTTGGAAAAACTGTATCGAGCCTTACCCTTTGTCTTGAGCTCATGGATGTTTGAGAAAGTGATGCAACAGACCGTAAAAATCTCCTTATTTGAAGGTAACCTTTTTCCTCCATATTCCCATCAACTTACCTCAGGTCCAGCTTCTCCTACACTCCCTCTAACACCAGGAGGTCCAACTGGCCCAGGTGGACCGGGACTTCCATCTTTGCCGGAAGGACCAACTGGACCTGGAGGACCCTACAAAGCAAAGAGAAATAAGGAATGTATTCTAGCATTTGATAATGAATGCCCTTTACAATCAATATCTTTTCAGGAAGCAATCTGATTATTTCTATCTATTACCACCCTTTTTCTACTTCTCCAAAAGTAAGAAGGCAGCTCCGATGCTGTTTTTCTGAAGTCAATCACCTCAGCCGATACACCTTAGATGAGCTGTATTTTTTTCCCTAAACGATTTAAGTGGGTTCAATTCCAGGTGCTACAAGAACTGGAGTAGCTGCTGCACACCCACAGGTACACAGACTCAGAGATATACTGTCACTTGGGCACATCCAAGGGAGTCATATTTCTCCTTTACCTTCCGGTGACTGATGTACATGGGGGTGTGAAAGGCAGAGTAGCAATTAGCAGAGCTGCCACATATATGGCTTTGTATCAGCTGCAGCAAAAGCATTTATAAAAAGAGACTGTAGCCCTGTAGTTTTTGTGAATTGACCTTTTTATCTAGCTATAATCTACACTTACGTCAAAGATTTACTATATCAAAGAAGGTAATGTCTCTCAGCAAAAGATAGTAGGGTAATCATTACATGATACCAAAGTCAACAAAAGCCAGTGAAATAAAAGTGAAGCAGAAATAACAATCTGATTGTGGAAAAAAACAAGCAAGAAATATCTTAAACCTGAAATATTATACTCACCCGAGGACCAAATGGGCCTGGAATGCCAGGACTCCCCTGTTCACCAATTGGACCCTAAAGAAAAGAAATTATTGTATCATTGTGACATTCAAAGCATATTCCTTCAGTTTTAAAGAATCAGTGTGTGGTATACACAATTCTGTATGAATAGGATTATAATATACATGAACAATAGGTAGTGCCTTTCCCTCTTATGACTCATTTTCACTCTGTTGTTCTCTTTTGTCACAGAGTAACTGTAACCACAATTTAGATTAATAGAAGCTACTGGTGCTTGGCCATGTATAAAGCTGTTTCTGCAGAAAAGCCTTACTTTCATGACATTTAGAATGAGATTGGCTTACAAAAGAGTAACTGATAGCACTATTATGAAGTGGAAAGATGCTCTGGATGTTGGGGTTTTTTTTGTTGATTCTTTTCCTGTGTGTTGAAACTTCCAGCTCTTGTAGAGAGTCAGTGAACAAACGTAAAAAAGTTTTCCATGGCGTTTCCATTCAATTGCCACTGAAATCATGAAGTTCTTGCAAATATGAGTGACAGATACTATCAAAGTCCTCATGGGATTTTGCATTTGATTCTTTGACTGTAAAGAATTCAAACACTGGTAAAATGCATTTCATGCTCTAATGTGCTTATCTCAAACTATCAACTTTTGTTACCATCTTGTGCTGACAGGTGAGTGACCCGTCACTGCAGAACTGGCACAAATGGAACAAAAGTAGGAGAACACCTACCTTGCAAAGCAAAGGTTTACCTCACTATGTAATAGTATTGTAAAATTCATTAAAAATATTAGCACGTACAGACAGCCAGGCCACTCACAAACACCTTGTGGGGAAAAAACCCACTCATGCTGGCTTTTTTTTAACTTTTAAAATAACTACGTTCCTAATACATTATTTAACAATTAAGGATATAAAATTATAGTAAAACTAGAACAACTTACAGGAGGACCAGGAAGACCTTGAAGCCCAGTGAAACCCCTGTGTCCTTTCTGGCCCCTATCGCCTCGATCTCCATTGTCACCTTTGTCACCACGAGGTCCTTGGGGACCCTGTAAATAGTGATGAAATGTAAAATTCTAAACTGGAAAAAAAAACCCACCCTCAAAAATCCTTCATTTTCTTTTTGACACTGCCTTCAGGCTTCCTTCTCTACTAAAGCTAGAAAGGTGGTGCTGCAGCAGCACCAAGAATCTTAATTTTTTACCAAAGAATAAATAAACAATTACAGAAAACTGTTGTACTTAATTCTAGTTGTAGCAAATTTAGTCTATTTAGCTTCCTAACACAGTCCAAAAAAAAAACCAACCAAAAACCAAAACACAAACCTAAAATACTAAATTAAATTATGTACATAACAAAATTTTTAAGATTGAGAAATGTCTTTGCCTTACTGGATATGGCAAATGATATTCGTAGATGAGAGACTCATAATAATAAAATGCATTTTCAGTATGAAATCCTACATGTTGCTCTTTACTTCACAGCTCCTTTCACCTTCACTATGATTAAAGTACAACAATGTTTAGGCTCCCCAGTACAAGTAGCTTGGTTCTATCACCACTACAATTTAATTCTTGGTATTTCTGATAGTTTCAAATTTTTCATACTAATTCAAGAATCACTGGGGAAAATGGCTGCTTCTTTCAATTCTATATTTCTCAGCCCAAATTGCATGCTAAATTTCTCAATGCCAGATTCCAAATAGTTTATCAATGGCATCATTATCAGTAACTACTCAATAAACTTTTCCTGTCTCTCATATGACATCTGCTTAGGGACAGGACAACAATCTCTTGAATTTCCCAAGTTTGCAATTAATTTTTTTTCCAAGCTTGGATTGTAGAAGAGTTATGTAACACAAAAAGATGGCTTTTGTTTATTTTTCCATTTGGACTGAAGTCAGAATCTCATAAGTTAAATTAAGGCAGTTTCATGGGAACAGGTGATTTTGTTATATTTCTGCATTTTTTATCTAAAAATGTGCCTCTTTGTTCAGCACTCATTTCTTTACCCCTTATTAGAATTGTCAAACACAGAGTCCAGCCATTTGTTAACTCAGGTCCTACTGTCATCTGGACAGCAACACACTCCAATCAAAGAGGCTTCCAAACGCATTTGAAATTTCTCTGCAAAGTATTTCTAAAGAAAGTGTAAAAATGTTAGTGTATCCAAATAGATTTGTGCAGCTTTGCAGCTCAGAAGACTACCTGCATGCACTTGCAGTCAGAACACTAAAACTTGAAGCCCCATTTAGCACTCTAATTCGGGCTCAGTTTCTCATACAAACTTTCCTGTAAAAAGTATCTCAGATCAAACGACAGTGATCGTGGGGAACTTACAGGCAAACCTCTTTTTCCTGCACGACCCGGGGGACCCATCGGACCTCGAGAACCCTACAAAGATTACATATGGAAGATATGTGAAGCAATGCACAAAAGCACACAGTATTTTTTTGATAAAGTATTAAAAAAAAAAGTCTCACTTACAGTTTCACCTCTTTGACCTGCATCTCCTGGAGGCCCAACGGGACCTGGAGTTCCTGGACCCCCTGGGGAACCTGGTAAGCCTGCAGGGCCAGGTTCACCACGATCACCCTGCAACGCATAAACTCAACATTATTTATCTAGAGAGGACTGGACTAGACCAAAGCAACAGGAATGTAGCATTGCTAATCTATTCTCTAGCAATTACAATCTACAAAGATACTACTCTGTGACAACCCAAGTCTGAGTTTGTGGAGGCAGGTGTTCTTAGCCTCTTAGCCACGTTTCTTCAACTTTGAGAGGTACGACTTGTTCAAAGCTGTGATACACTTTCAGAACAAGTTCTCCATTCAAATTAACTGAATGAAGAGAAAATCTACAATAAGTCAATAATAAAATGGAGATTTTCAGAAGTGACTTGAGAAAAAAAAAATATTCTTACACGTTCTCCAACAGCTCCATCTCGTCCAGGAGTACCATCATTACCAGCAGGTCCCTAGAGTTATGGAATAAAATTAGGGTTATTGATTAGCTCTGTAATCTTACGCTTTCATAAAAAGAACTAGAAAGCTATTCTCCACCTGTAACTTCAAGTTGAGGAGAATAACCACTAGCCTGTATTTTTTTGCGTGTTACAAGGCTCTAATACTTACTTCTGGACCAGCTTCACCTGCAGGTCCAGTGGCACCTGACTGGCCAATAGGTCCTGGGGGACCTTTATCACCAGGTGGCCCCGTGGGACCTTGTTTTCCTGGCGTACCCTAAAAAAAAGATGAGAAATATCATGTCAAAATTTTAACTCAAAACAAGGAAAGCACAAAAAAACCCTGCTGCCTGAAAAACACTACTCATTAATCCAGCCTGAACTACCATCAACATTTGTAACTTCCAAAACCTCATAATTAAGGAAAATGTTCTTATAGATTTTGAATATATATTTACTATACTGCATATTTTTTAAGTAGTTTAACTGTGTTAGTTGCTTTTGAATAGGCTTTTATTGACTAGAAGCTACACTTGAAGTTAGTGTACCTAGTAGCAACTCTTTTAAGCACATACTCTCGTGATATATCATGTCTGATGGTATTATCTACAAGAGGTAGAGTCTTTTTGACTCTAGAAAATTGTAACTCGGTTTGAAATAACTAACATGGGGGTTTTTGTCTGTCTCAACACCAAGAAATTTTGTTAGCCTCAAATAATTTCTGACCAACTTGAACTATAAATTGACTTTTATGGCAGATCCTCCGTACCATCCCTTTTACTAATAGTCTATTTAATGACTTTATCTCCTGGAGCATTAGGCTTTACAATAAGTGTTTATAAATTATACATGAAAGCAAACAGAGCACAAATGGCAATTTCTTTATGAAATTTTATGTTTATGAAATAGCAGTTACAGAGTATTTACTCACATTCAAGTCACCTTTGGGCACCTAAATGAAGACTCTAAGGTTGTTTTTTTCAAGGATCTAGTTTTAAGTCAAATAGGAACATTTTAGCCAGAAGTCTTAATGCTATTACACACTTACTCTTAATTCAGGCTGAGACCTTCCATTATGGGAGGAACAAAATCTCTGACCTCATGCATTAGCATGAGATTTAGTTATTTACTATTCTCTCTATATTCACTCCTGCAATTGGAGTTTTCCAACTTTCTCTTCATGCTATGGGGCACTATGTTCAGAATCCCACAAAGATGATGAGAATGCCCAAGTCGGTAGCATATTGACTTGGTTGTTACTCACTGCAGGACCCGGCAGCCCTGGCATGCCTCTTTCCCCTCGCTGTCCTGGCATACCAACGATACCTCTTTGACCAGTAGTTCCTGCTGGACCAGGGGGGCCATCTGGGCCCTGAAATCCACAAAGGATAAAATAATGTTACTATCATTTCAGTAGCAGTAAGTGTAATGAGACCAAGCCTAGAGTTGGTCTAGGGAGAATTACAAACATCAACCAGGACGTACCGGCTGCCCGTCTTCCCCTGGATCACCCTTGTCTCCAGGACCACCAGGAGGCCCAGATGGTCCTCGATCTCCCACACGGCCATGAGAACCAGGATCACCACGAAGACCTGGGGGACCTTCTTTTCCTGGCTCACCAATAGGCCCAGCAGGCCCTGGAGCTCCCTAAGATTAAAACACCTCGTTATGTTGGACCCTTTTCTGATCAGGACAATCAATTTCTAAGACGCGTGCTTTGATTAACTATAAATATGCATACTCTAAGGAAGGCCCAAAGTGTGAATTAGATAAGAGTTATTATCATCTCATTTAAGATCAAATAAATGAGATTAAATAAACATATCATCTCGTTGTGCCGAAGATACACCCCTCCCTACACAAAATTTGCAATTCTAAACTCCCTCCTTTAAAGACAGGGGTCTTGTCTTGTCTTTTCTTTTCTCTTCTCTTCTTTTCTTTTCCTCAGGTGTACAACTACTGCTAGAAAATCAACCTTTGCCCATTCTTTCCAATATCATCAACCTAAAGTCCACATTAAAACTTTTCATTCACTTGGTACAAATTAGTGTTTAATGGACATTTGTTCACTTCTCAAATATTTTTAAATGACTTCACATTTGTATTATGTTTTCCACAAACTTCACACCTTTTGATAAACTCACAATGACTGCAAGTTATTTGTCTCATCAAAACATTAAAATCCATACGCAGAGAGTGAAACACTTCTCTGCATGGAGTTGAAGCCTCACTTGCTGATCCACAGCTAATTTTTCTTTCTTTTAGTGCTTCTGAAAATATTTAGACATGTGAGATTCTGTGGTTTTGTTATGGATTGTTTCTTAATTTATTTTAATGGATCTTATGAGTAACTCCACCAATGAGATAACTCAGCAGAGGTCTCTTCTTTTTCCAAAACTTCTCCTAACTTCAGCCACCACTGAAGAGACAAAACACTAAAAAGTGCAGGATGATATTGGTTGTTGTTTTTTTTTTTCTATAAGCAATGAAGTCATTAGAGCAGCTTGAACAGCCCAAAGCCTCCTTAACCCAGTGAAAACTCTTGCACTAATTTGGACACACCAGCACTGGATTAAGCCCAAGACTAATGAGTTTTATTTATGAGGTCAGATGTAAGCATGCAGGCACAGAAGTCAGCGCTGACAAGCTGTTCTCTTCTATAGCATCAGGCCATAAACACTGCTTCATGTTTCCTGCTTTACATAGTCTTGAAGGTTTTCAATGACCATTTTATAAAACACACCTCTTAGGAATATGACAATTGACTTACAGTAGGTCCTGGAGGCCCAACTCTTCCAGCAGATCCTGGGAATCCAGTAGCACCCTAAAAAACATTTTAATGCCAACTTTATTGAAAGAAATACAGCACTGGTTACCTCAAATGTTCTCAGCTGAATTCGTGAGCAAATGTTACAATTACAGACTGTGAAAAACAAGCTGAGATGAGGAACACTACACACATTACCTAAAATTTCAGTATTAGATTATCTGCGGTCAGGTCAGAAAAAACAAAATCTACTTACAGGTGGACCCTGAGTTCCTCTACCACCTTTCAGACCAGGAACACCTGGAGGACCCTAAGAGGAAAGGAGAAAGAGAGGGGTGGCAATGAACACCCAGAAGATTTTAAATAAGCAAGATCAGCCTGTGCCATTGGTTCTCTGACAGTAGTATTTATACTTGCCGGTGGACCAGGAGACCCAGCAAGACCCTGTGGTCCTGGAGACCCAGCATCTCCTTTCTGTCCAGGTTCTCCAGGTTCACCTTTCACACCTGGTTGACCATCAGGGCCCTATAAGAAATTGTATTTAAAAGAGACATCAGGTCAGAGAATATCAAATCTTTCCAGCCCAACAAAGTCATTTTGTGAGGTATTTCTAGAAGACAAAAAATAATAGAACATATCACCCCAGGAAACAGTGCATTTGCTAAGTGGTTCATTTCAAGAGAAATCTAACAGTTCAGCACAGTCTTTAGAACATCACAGATGGGATTTTCTGAAGTCTGTGAAGTTAGAATTTCCATTTAAAATATTTTTTTATCTAGCTTACATTTTTCTTTCCTTTAGATTTTCCTTTTTCCTCATTAGTTATTACATACCTAAAAGCAAAAGGGACTGAACAAATGTTGTCATCGTCTTCTTTTTCCCACCAAGGGAAGCAGGTGCCTGACTCTTTGTGAAAGGTCAAGGCAATATTTAGGCTGTGGGAAAGTTTGGGGTATTCACTGCAAAACTCACAAACTTTCCATTTGGTCCATCAATTCATTCCAGCCTTCATTACTCATGGAGAAAATCTTTGCTACCTTCAGTAGATGACACTTTATAACTTGCCTCACTTTAATCTTAAAGGAGCAACATAGCATATTCATGAAAATATGAAATCTGATGAACAATTACATAATCTTATCAACAGAACCATTTGTCAATTGTCTAGGGTATTTATTGGCCCTTTTCTTTACTTGCTATACTGATGGGAAAAAGAAAACACTCTTTTTGCAACAAAAATTTGATGCACGTTCCAGAACACTGCAGACTTATTCATAATGAAGGAAAATAAGTATGTCAAAGCATGACTAAAGGAAACTCATTACTGTTACAAAACACATACCGGAGGACCAGCAAAACCAACAGCGCCAGTTGGGCCATTTTCTCCTCGGGAACCCTGGTAAAAAACGTAGAATAACTGTATTTAACATAAAAGTCTTTCTATATACAGTATTATTTGCAGTTAAATATACAAGAAAGGATGTTAACTATTTACTGTTGTGTACTTATACTTTTGCTCTATTAATCAGAATAAAAAGATCTTTTAATCACAAAATAAATGATGTTAACTATTTTAAGATCTGCCACGTGTTCAAGACTATATATAAACTTTCAGAATTTAGAGATGGAAGCATGCACAAGGACTAAAACTGCAATAGCAGAAATCCTGCTCACAATCATTTCCAGTGATAGCAGGATTAGCCAAAGTGCACACACTTTATGCAACCTACCATTCCAATCAGATAGGCTGGGAAAAAAAATAATAGTTCAAAGACGTATTCTTCTGCGAGGTCAGAATGGGCTATGACCTGCTTCAACTAAGCTTTCCACACAACGTTTGTTTGGAACAGAAGGAGCTAGAGGCTGCCAAGCTCCAGCACTCCCCAGAGGGGCGGAAGTTATTCCAATTACACTGGAAATAAGGCTGTTCTGATTTATGACACAGGCATAATCAATTCCAAGCAGTATGAAGGATCTAGAAGGGCTGGGTCTTTAACTCCCTAATCAAAGCCAACCGTTAAATTCCTTAAAATCACAAAATGGACAGAAGATGACAAGAGTTGGCATAATTAGATGAAAACTAAGATATACTTCTGTGATTTGTCCATCTAAATATTTGTACGTGCACAGTAGAATATGGTACAGGCATGCTTTTAAAAAGATTTAAACAATTAGAAGTGGTGTTATACTATCACAATTGAGATAAATGAGGGTAACTCTATGTAAATATTGCCCTCAAACAAGCATAGGACAGAGGAACAAAATCTGCCAATATCTTTGCAAGTACACAGCATCAAGACAGGAACCAGAGATTTTGGCTACAAAGAACAGTGAAATAAGAAGAGGAAGACATATCAGCAAATGATACAAAACCTGGAGTTTGGATCAGTGTTAGATATTGTTAACTTATGCCAGGCAAAAAACAAGCATGTTTACTCACAGGGTTTCCACGGGAGCCAGGAGGACCAACTAGACCTCGAGGACCTGGTTCACCCTTAAAATAAAATTAAAGCTTATTTACCAAGTAACTTATTAGACAAGTAACAAAAGTGCCAATAAAGTTTGATAATATTAAGAAACTTCATTAGGGAATAGCATAAAAATCTGTTTACCTTTTCACCCGTGGGACCTGCTGGACCCATTGGACCTATTGGACCAGGGAGACCCTTTTGAACAAATTAAGATAAAAGGAAGTTAAAAAAGGTGGTGCTTCAAAATACTTTATTTGAAACTTCTCATATGTTACTATTTCCATATGCTTTTTCATTGCTTTAAAGTCTCCTTTATCTCTGAAATCTTGTTGGGTCTTTTTTTATACCTAAAATTTACTTGCATTTCCTTTCCCAGTGACAAAAATCCCATGTCTCAAAAGCCCTGCTTTCGTTCATTCTCTTTCTTCACTAACTTTATCTTCTACTTTATGCAGAATTTATGAATAAGGTCAATGATAAAAAAAGCTCTGGCTACAGTTTACTCTCTCAGGAGGAAACGAAGTCCTCTTTTCCCCACTTGCACCGAAGTTCTCTATTTGTTTTATGCTAGTATTTCATTTTTTTAGCATGTACGTCATTGCTTTTGAAGATTAATTTATATCTTGAAAACCCCTCAAAAGTATCGTTTTTGTCTTCATAGGGCAGTTAAGCAAAAAGGTTGCAATCTCTCCACCCAAACCCATCAACTGCACATAATGATCCTGCAGCAGTATTCATAGTACGTTCTTGAATATTTAGATATCCCAGTTACGATTCTCTTTCACTATGAGCAGAGTACTACAAACTTTCACCAAGTCTATCACAAAAAAAATTCTCCCTCCCCTAAAAATCTGTATTCTTACTTGGTTCAAACTGAAGAGAAATAAAAAAAAAAGATAGCATTAACAAAGGATACTGCTTCATCATCCATGCTCTCGTGACAGGTTGCAGACAGCTAGCTTTAGAAGGGGGATGTACATTTTGTTCACCATTACTCTCTTAGTTACTGTAAGCTATAAACTTGCCCTACAATGACTAAGAACTGCTCTGTATCTTTGGATACTATCCGACTTACAAATAAATTCCAGATCACAGCTGCTAATTGTGAGTTAGTGTTTCTGTATGCTAGGGTTTCTCATAAAAAACCTTCTTTAACTAGAAATTTAGTCCAGTCAGAACCCTTATCTTTCATACGTATCTCAGATTTCCAAATCTGACTGCTTTTCTAGCAGTTAGTACTCCAACAGGTTTGCAAAACCCAAGAACCTCAGGTAGATGCAATTTACGTAAAAAGTAACTCCAACAACTTCTGGGAAGAAAATATAGTCAGTGCATATACGACAGACTCATTACATTCAGGATTATTGGACAGTTGGTCTGTGCAGAACTGTGTGTGCAACATGTCTTGAATATAATGGATTTACCCCACATGAGCAGACCAGTCATGTAATTATGCACAGGAGGTTCAAAGCTTTCCAGAAATGTCAGCGATTTACTGCATATGGGGCTCTGTACATTTACAGGAACTTTCGGCTGTGAAACTCAGGACAGAACATGGGCAACTCCGTCCAAAGTATAAGGAGGCATCTGCCTTAGTCCAAGAGGCATACCTAGTGGGTTTGATTTTTTGGCTATTGATCTCTGCCTGTCCCTTTTTTCATATTTTTACTATGGTTAGCTTAGCTGAATCCCAAATGAACATGCTACTTCTTGGAATGCTTTCCATTTACATCTTGACTCCCACTATTGATTATAAAAAACACAGGCTTGGCACAACGGCATCGTAAAACATTGTGTACAGCAGCCTTGAAAAACTTGAAGACCAAATTTAAAGGTTAGAGGGAATGAGAATGACTGTCAACCCATGGTATCACCAAGTTGAGTAGTGTTTAACTCTATGAGCTGAGAACCTCTAGCACAATAAACAATCTGCTCTGTGGAGAGTAGGTCCAAAAAGAGTGAGAGTTACTTACTCTTGCCCCGTCGTTACCAGCTGTACCTTCAGCACCTTTCTCACCTATGCCACCCTATGGAAAATACCCAGAAAGTCTCAATTATGACATTGAATGCAGAGTAGTTCGTACTCTAGAACAATTACAGTATTAAGAGATGGGTGATTCTACTCAGCACAACAGCAATAACCAAACTTACTCTATCCCCCTTGGGGCCAGGCGTTCCAGCGATCCCTCTTTCTCCAGGCATACCTTGAAGACCCGGTGGGCCTGGATCACCAGGAGTCCCACTAGGGCCCGGACTTCCCTGAAACAAATAGAGAACAAGTTGTTGTCTATTCATGTGAGAAGTATCCTTGTCTCTAGGCTGCAGAACACGCTGTGCCTGTGTTGAAGTCTCTAGGGTACAGTTTTAAGTAATAATTTTCTCTTAAATTTGGACTTTATTCATGTCCAAATACTTTTCTTTTCCCATTGTGTTACTCAGGAACTTCAGTTGTAATACCACAGTCCTTCCAAATACATTAATATTTAGTCAGTCCATACTGGGGATGAGAACAGGCAAAAAAAGAAGCTCAAGCATCTTTCTAACTTGACCTCGATACCACATGGGTCTATTACACAAAGTAGCTACAGGTAGAAGTTGCCAGAAGCAGAGATGGTTTATTTATGCTTTGCTTCTCCCAGCTCATATCCATTACAGGTCCTGCATTACCAGAGGCATTCCATATCTGGAGTGACCTTCCAAGGCCCAATTATAACAATTGCAGGTGAAAGGCATGCAGCTTTCAGTATTTTCTTTTAAACAACCAATTCTGACAAGATTCTTTGTGTAAACTGGTATGGTTCTTAAAACGGAGCCATTGCCAGTGGGTTTTCTGCATTTCAGAAATGGCTTTTCCCTGTTCTACTGAGAAACAAACAAACAAAAAACCCACTTTAAAATCCAGACCTCTATAAATTAATACAAAATGTGATTTCTCAACATTTTAGTATCTTGCAAGTTATTAATAGTGTTATACTAGAATAACTGTATGACCTCTTAGACCTTACCTCTTATGTAAACAAGATACCTGTCATGAAAACAGATCCCTTTTATAATAAAAAGCTCTCTTTTTTGTTTGTGCAAATGAACAGAATTATACATTACACCACTGCAACAACACAGATCTCCATTCAGCTTACCTTTGGACCATCAGGACCATGACCTCCAGCCATGCCCTTTTCACCCGGGATTCCTGGTGTACCTGGTTCTCCCCTTTCCCCTGGATTGCCACGTTCTCCCTAGAAAATGGAAAATTATTACTTATTTAGAAGTCAGGATAGAGTTCTGGTAGACAAAATCCTATATACACCATAAGTGCAGCACTGCTATTTGAACAAATTCTAGGAGCACTGATCAAATCAAAAACGCTGTTAAGGTAGGGGAAATAGCATGTAGTTCAGGGAACTAAAATCTGTCATTTCACAGCTGTAAACCAAATTGCTTAACAGCTCATACTCAACGCCACTTCATGAGCTATGAAACCATTAAAGGTGGTAGGTTTTACAGAAACCATACCCACGTTTACAACCACCTTATTTGTGGGAAATAAGTCAAATATCACTTTAGCTGTTAAAGTCCATACTATATATCATCTTTCAACCTCAGAGAATTGTTATGAATGTTTAAACTCTGAAAGAAAATACCTACCCTAGGGCCCATTGGACCAACAGCCCCAGGATCTCCAGGCACACCCTAAGAAGAACAGAATTCACCATTAGAATGAAAGCATTATTCATAGCCTTATAGTTAAGGAAATTAGAGATAAACATTTTCATTTATAAACTACTGTGAATGTAGATGGCTAGTTCTGAATATTGTCTATGACAAGAGGAGGTAGTCTAGCTTCATTCAAGAAGATGGTCAGATTCTAGTAATCATTTTATCCAAAAGCAGTTCTCAGACAGCTTGCAGACTACATCAGTATATATTTTGAAACAGAGTGGGAACTTAAATTACAAAGAGAAGAAAAGGTAAAACTACTTCATGAAGTGAATTCTTGTTAAAGTACACAGAAATTACCTGATCACCTGGCTTTCCTCCCTCACCTGGAGGACCTGGTGGCCCAGGCAAGCCCTGTAAAAGTACATAAAATAGTCATTAACATGACAGAAAGTTATGTAAATCCAGATTTAATTAAGACATCAGTAATATGAATGTAGTATTATACTCATTACAAGAGTATGCCCTCAGAGATCCCCAAGCGAAAAAGCTAGACGAATATTTCACACAAGTGTTCTTCCCCTCTAAATGAGATGGCAGCCCTTCTTCAACATTTGTAGGACATATGCATATCAGCCCTAAAAATAAAGTTATCTATAAACAGAGATTGACTTAACTTAATTAATACTTCATTACCAAAACAATTCCTTTGCTCCATATTTGGAAAGTCCTTGGAAAATCTCCAAATTAAAACTGAAAACCAACAAAGGTTTTCTCAAGGGATACAGAGCTAGTATTTAAGCCTTTGCCAATTCAATTTAGTGTAGAGCTGATGTGAAAGCTAAGTATTACTAATTATTCTGAGCATCGTTGCCTCAGTTCTGAAATTGTATTTTCTTAAACATGACTTGATTTATTTTCTCCAATGTAAGTTGATAAACACATGGCTGTTTATTTTTTTCTTTACAAATGTGAATGTACATACCTGAAACCCTGTAGGACCTGGAGGGCCTTGTTCTCCTCTTTCTCCTGCCAGACCCTACACAGAAGAAAGTAATAAGCACAAAAGAAAGTAATAAGTATGCAGTAGAAGAATATAGGCAGGCTCCACAATTTTTCTTCTCTCTAAATATGTATATTTTCAACTATGTATTTCTTTATTGTACATTTTACTTACCGCAGGCCAAGATATACCCTATCTAAAAGATGCAATAAGCTGTATCTTATTTCTTTATTTTCTTATTTCTTTCTTATTTCTTTCCTCAGAATTCTGTGCTGACAGGAAAACACTCAGTTCCCTTGAAACCAAGGAAGCGAGGAAAATGAACTATGAGAAAATTTTGCTCCTTGCACTATTTTTTGAAATGGTCAGTAAAAAGAATTAGGCTACTAATATATGTATTTTTCAGTATAAAACTTCTTATTTTTCTAGGAATTTTTTTTCTTTAAATGTTCTTGGGATTTTTTGTTTGGAATCAACAACTAGCATGAAGATAGATAAAAACAGAAGCATAAAGAGTAAGGGATGGAGCAACAGGCAGGCAGGGAGAGTGACAAAAGTTGACTTACTGGTGGGCCAACAGGACCAGAAGGACCAACTTCACCATCTTTACCGGGGGCGCCCTAAATTAAAATGACACAGGAAGAAGTCTTGTATAGTGAACATATATAGCAGAAGGGCATCATTTTAGGTAATCACTGCAAATAACAGTCGCACTCACTCTCTGTCCTGGGACACCTGCATTGCCTGCTTCTCCAGGTTTTCCAGGATCACCCTAATTTGCAGAAATAAAAATGACTGGGTTTACATACTGTATTCATCCACTAAAATATTTGCAAATGTTTAAAGTTAACAGATGTTGGGTACCAGGTGCCATACTCACACTACTACCCTTTGGCCCAGGAAGGCCCATGCTGCCTGGCTGACCTCTGATTCCTATTGAACCAGCTGGACCTGGACGTCCATCTTCTCCAGGAGCACCCTACAGAGAAAAAACATTTTCCACATCTAGTAATAAATGTATTTTACTCATATGAAACTATTTACCCCAGAAAATGTTTGCATATATAAAAAATAACATTAACCTGGTTTGGCGCTATAGTTATCAGTCAAAACATCTTTAAGCAGACATAGCTGTCACCATCAAGTCATTACATGTACAAATACCTTATTGTTTCCTTTAAGAGACTTTTAGAAAAGATATTGACTTAAAATGGTTTAGAGGCAGCTAACAGACATTGCTACACAGACAAAACTAAAGGAATGTTATCTGCGCTAATTTTGGAATTAGGAATCTAATGTGAACACTTAGAAGATGAAACTTCAGAAATCAAGAAAATTCAAGTTAATAACAGTAATTTCAATTATTTGGAACCTTTGAATTACTGTTTCCTCTCAGAAAGGACTAATTTCTGTGTCACTTACCAAGGGGCCAAGTTTTCCTTCAGGGCCTTGAACACCTGGATTTCCTGTCAAACCCTAAAAGAGGGAATAATATTGGTGTTACGTACTGTATTTATTTCTAGAACAATAGAGAAATGTAAATAAATCCAACGGATATGCTCAGTTACTACCATCGTACAAACACTAAGGTGTTCTTTACACAAGAATATCTTCTCTGTATCAAAGGTCCTCATCCTCATTTTCACCTCACAGCTTCATCCCCCTCTGTCTTCCCTTTTCCTATTCTCCCTTTTCTTTTTTTACACATCTTGAGCTTCTCACAGGCTCATCTTTATTTCTACCAACATTATCCAACAATCTATATCACATCTTATACTTACTGCTCTCCTTTCTCTCCTTTCATGATTTTCCAAATTCTCCCCAAATATTTTTCCTGAAAAAATTTCTCAATGGCATGCACCACTCAACTATGTAAGTTATCAATCACAAATTTAATGAAGGTCTGGCTGTCAATTCATGTTATTTGTTGTGACTATGTGCTTTATAAGCACCCTTCCATTAGTTGCATTAGCTGGTCTCAATCAGGGCTTTTTGTCCTTTTTCGAAGACAAATGGAACCTGTGCTTCCGAGCTTCAACAGGAGAAAAGATAGCCATTTTGGTCTTTACCCTCTAAGTAGCCTCACTGAAACAAATTGGTCCTTGTATCACAGCTTTGTATTTCGGCAAAGTTCATTGCTGCCTTTTGAAACTGAAAGATATCACGGTTTATAGCCATGGTTTATAGTACACTGTTATTAGTTTCTTACCCTTGCCCCTGGAAGGCCAGGTTCACCAGGACGCCCAGGATCTCCCTGACCTCCTTTTGGTCCAGAAGAACCTGCTGCACCACGCTCCCCTTGGGCACCCTAGAAGATACCAATGGGCTACTAGTTAACAGGTAGCAAAAGTAAAAGAACAGCAATAGTAAGAGAAAGTTAAATAAAACAACCAGCTTGTATTAAGGACGTATTTTTGCAAAGTTCCAAAGCATTAATAGTTTTATTACTATTACTTTTTTCCAAAAAAATTATTACTTAAAAGTTGCCGCTTCCATAAAACAAATATATATAACAATTTCACAATCCCTGTATTCTTACCAAGAAGCTAGGAATTTACAGAAACACTACAAAAATATGTATGTGAGTCACTTCCCTGGAAGTGCTATAGCACTTAGGAAAGCCAAATACAGATAAGACTATCTGTTCAAGGGGCACGTCTAGAAAAACTATACCACATAACAAAGAAAAGGCAATTCTTCAAATATTTATCTACTATAGAAAAATACATAAGCAATATAGAATTAGAAACAGGTCAATATCTCTTATCTATTCGCGTTTCAGCACGAGGGAGCATTTAGTCAGGAACAAGCAAGGAAAACTGAGTATCACAGGAACTGAAAGTGACTTTCCCCCCAGAAATTTCAGTTTCAAAATATCCAGATCCCTTTTATGGCAATTCCTTTTCACCCTATTTCCAACGATTTTGAGGATCTGTCCATTTGCCAATAAGCATACATCTTGAATGGAACACTTTCTTTCTGTATGTCTGAAAATTTTAAAAATTAGCCAAATAAAAGATAGACACTTTAATTTCATTTACCTTTGGTCCAGGCAAGCCATCAGAACCTGGAAAACCACGATTACCAGGAGCACCCTAGGAAAAGCCATAGATACAAGATTATCATCCTAATTTTTACCAAACTTACTGCAAATAAAGTACTAGGTTTATGGTTTAGGGGTTCAATTTACTTCCTTACAACTTTCTTACTTCAATACTTTAAACTTGGGGTTTTAACCACTTGGAGAGGTAGAAATATCAATGTTTCATTCATGCATGCTGAACAGCTCCTTTGTGAACAGACTCATTGAAAACAAGATGGCCATTTGTACAGGGGTTAAGCAAAAAATCTGTTAGGAAAATAAAGTTTGACTACACCCAAAACAAAGCTGTAAAAAAATTAATGGTTACGTCAAGAGAATTTTTGTCTTAGCAGTGCATCTCTCAAGACTTATTATTCCTTTGTATTGCTTACCCTCTCTCCAACAGGACCTGGTGGACCTACTGACCCTGGATCACCTCGAGGACCTCTTTTGCCTTCTTCACCTATAGGGCCAATGGGACCCTGGGGACCTTGTGGGCCCTAAGGAAAGTAAAATGTTTTTTAAAAAATCATTGTTAAGCCCACTACTTCACTGGTATACTGAAACAGACTATCTTCTAAACATCTTAAACATTTTTCCAAATAAAAGAAAAAAAAAGTATAGCTAAGATTTGAATCAGTTAAAAAATGCACCTTTTCAGCATCAGCTTTTCTCTTTTACAATTTTTAAAACCTAATATTTCAGTAAGAATTGCACTATGAATAAACTGTAATTCTGCAGTTTGGCCACAATGCTTCTTATAATCACCTATTTGCTCACATACAACAATTTGTACTTATTATTATCAATTGGACAAGCTGCAAAGGATTCAAAATTCAGTGAGGCTCTTGTAGAAATTCTCAAAGAAAGGAAAACAGTCAGTGGTAAGGAAACCGTTATTTCATTTGTACAGTTTTGCCAGTTATTAAGTGATGTTTCAACTAGTGAGAAAGAAAAACCAAAAGTTAGTTGACAAGTCAAACTAACTACAACTCCGCAAAATCACTTTTCTTCCAAAATTCATATGGTTACAGCATGGAATTAACCACGTTCTCAAATAATCTTAGCTGTTGACTAAGCAGCTACTAATAGCTTACAGGTAAAAATATTTCTATTAATGTATAAATAAAATATAATTAATATATACATAATTACATATAGAAAGGACTTTTTAATTATGATTAGCACACAGATCTGAGTGCTTCTAAATATCCAGAAGCATATGGATCTATTTCTCATGAAATGAAGACATTAGAATAAACTCATTCTGCATGCTACAGAAACTTCAGTAGATGGATTAATTGGTTTCCGAGTCCTTTAAGTCTGTACTGGGTAGGTAATTCATGGACCTGCTTCACCGTTCATTCTTAGTACCATATAGCCAGGGTCATCATGGTTTGTCTTCCACAACAATTACTCAAAAAGCAGAAGTAACTTCCTCATGATTACAAGCATCAAAAGCGTCTTGAATATTGTAAGAATCTATTCAAAATACTCATACAAGCTTTTGCGTTTCCTTTTCATCTTACAAAGCACATGGACACTTACAGGTTCACCTTTGGGTCCTGCTTCTCCCTTGAAACCTGGGACACCAGGGTCTCCCTGAAAACAAACACGAATAACACCTCTAAGGTTAAAATTCCACATAAACCATTCAACCCTTTTGGATTATACAATTAAACAGAAAAACATTCCCTAGCTTAGTAACTAGTTGTAATTTATGCTTACAATTGTTTGTCTTTCTCCTTAGCGTGCTTGTATATTATAACATTATCGAAACAAAAATTTAAATGAGACAATTTTAAGAGGTAATGGTTACTGTTTGCCCAAGTTTATATAGATACTCTTCATTCTTAGGCCTCTAAGAAAGTTTGTTTGTATTTTGGACACACAGAAGATTCACGAGATCCAAGTTTACTAGCATGTTATTAATTTATTTACAGGAACCTCACTGCTAATCACTGTTTTAATTTCATAGAGTGACACATTTACTAGGCACCATAATTTCCAGAGACAAAGACATCATTACCGGCTGGCCTCGAATACCAGGTGGGCCAGTACTGCCTTGTGGTCCTGGGGAACCAGGTGGACCTGACAAGCCAGGGGGGCCTCCAGTGCCTGGAGATCCCTATAAATAAAAATAATAGCAAGGACAGTTAGCAAAAATAATAAAAATAAGGAAATAAAATAAGTCCACTTACACAATTTCCTCAACATGTGATATGATCACTTACAGTTGGGCCCTTAGCACCTGGGGAACCATCTGTCCCTTCAGTACCCTAAAAATAACATATCAATCATTAAAATTAATTTTAATGAGGAGGTTATCAATAACAAAAGCAGAATATGATAGTTATTTTATCCACTTTACAAGACAAGACAATAAAGAACATTAAATATACACAGCAATGTAAAGATCTACTTGTGCAAATGAGTAGATAATATGAGTAACAAAGTGTGCAAATTAATGTGACTTTTCACCTTTAAGATCCTATGTTTAAGCTTAAGCTTTAAAATACTTGTAGGATTGAGACTGTATCAGGCTGTGTAACTTCAGTTTTCCAAGTTATTTTAATTAAGTAATGAAAAGTTATTATCAACAAAATAAGCACAAAAGAAATGAATGATACTTTGTCTTATCTGGGGAAAAAGTAATTTGAGCAAAACTCAGTGCCTATCAAGTGGGGTATTAAAATTCCCCATAAAGAGGCAACATGTGCAAGCTGAGCTCTGAGGAACGCAATTTAATGTACTTACAGGAAGACCTTGAGATCCAGCTGGGCCCTGGGGACCTGTTTCACCTCTTTGTCCTTGAGGACCTTCAGGGCCGCGAGGACCTGTTGGACCTGCTTCACCCTAAGATTTCACGTGAGAAAACAACTGGAAGTTATTTTCCTCTAAAAAGTAGCACCTCAAAGTAACTAAGGAGAAATATTGAGTTGATAAGATAAAAATAATTCAGGTTTTGAAACGCTTTATTATCCTCAAAATATATTTTTGTTTACTTAATTCTGCTTCTACTACTTCTATGTGAATGTAAATTTTAAAAATACAAACAGAATTTTTCCTCAATGTATACAAGGTGAAGGATTCTTTCTACAGAGAAGCAGCTCTATATCCAGCGGCCAATCAAATGCTCAGATCAAATGCTTTAGAAAGTCATCTCTCTCTAAAATCCCAGTATGCTTGTGTAATTTGACAACTTTTTTTTAGCTTTGTTAGCAGCTAAGGCATAAGATTTAGAAAGGATAACGCATCTGGGGTTTTTTTGCACAGTGCAGATTAACTCACCATTGCAGCACTATATTAAATATAAAATCCATGTAAGATTGGACTGGATGCTCCAATAGAAAAAAAAAAAAAATCATCCTGGCACCTCCTTTGAATTTTATCTTTATATAGGAAATTTGCCTTTTGGAACTGTTAACTGTTAATAACGTGTCTTCATAACTGATTTCCACATCTTCATTGTGTAGTCTGCTTAGCTTTTATGAGTCCAAAGCAGCTATTCCAAATTTACATCATCTGATAATCAAACTTGAAGGTAGCTCCTCCTTTTCAAAAGCTTTCATTGATTCATCATGTGATAGCTTCTCCAAACATTTATTTAGGTATGAAGTAGTACTTATCCATACCAAAAACATTTGATGAGATGCACTAAAAGGTCTATTATTTAATTGTATATATTATGTATACTCATATTAAGACTTGTTTCCAAAAAACTGTTTTGTAAGTGTTGCCAGCTTCACAACACCACAAAACATCTGCTGAACTTGGCTATCTGACTAATTGAGTTTCTTCTTGTATAATTTTTTCCTATCATGTTCTAGGAGTGTTAAGGAACAAAGAGGAGCAGCTGGGTGGAGGGCAAGTACAACAAGTATAAGGAAACTGAACAAATTGTCTTTTCTACCTTTGCAGACATAGTCTCAAGGCTAGAAAAAAAATAAATCAAGCGCTTTCTGGAAAAAAAAGTGAGGAAACTCCCACAAAGACAGTGCTGCATCCAGTGAAAGTTTTCCCTTTCAGCCCAGTTACACAGAGCCACAAAAGGTGGTAATCACCATTTGCTCTATTGTGATGAACAGCCGTACATCTCTGTTGGGGTTCAAGCTTTTTCCTTACCAGTCTAGGTCATCTCAAATAGTGTTCTCGGCTAAAACTGGAAGATTGAGCACTAGAAGGTACTGCTTCCGTACTGTCTTAGACTAGTCCTCACAACTTACCTTGTAGAAATGCATGTTATTATTCTTTCAATATACTAGGAAAGATTCCTGAGGCACAGCATGACAGCCATCTTATAATCACCCCTTAGCTCAAGCAAAAGTGAAAGCAAAGAATGTATCCTAACTGTGGGGAATTGCAATTGCGTCATTTGGCTTCTGATTTCTATCTCCTGTCTCAAAGTCTTGACTAAGATTGATTCTTAGGGACTGATACACGTGTCAGTCTGAACTCTGTGTAGTCTAGTACACACTATTTATTTCTGTGTCGTTATACATATTACAAAGATATTTTTGTTTTATTTTTTACCTTTACACCCGGAACACCTGGAAAACCTGGAGAACCAGTTATGCCAAGTGGGCCCTATAAAAGACAGACACAGAAAGCTGTAATTCTGCAGTTTAGATCACACAGAATAATATCTAATTACAGGGTAAATATGGTTCTGGAATTAAAGGTAGTATTAGTCATGAAACATTTGCTCATAACAAAACCAAAATAACTATAAATGTAATTTTTTAAGTGATACACATAAATTTTATGAAATTGTGTTGCAGTATTTTAATAATGTGCTTACTGACTTCGTCAGTTACAACTCTTGATTCGGCTATTGATGCCCAAATTTCAATGTACACAGTTCACAATTATTATAGCAGTTGTTTTTCAATTTTAGTTTTTAACAAAATATTATAAGCTGTTTTTATATCTATGCTAACATGGCATAGTAATTAAAAGATCAGATACTTGTTAAGCTATCACAATTTGTCCTACAGAATGGGCAAAGGAGAGTTTCAATGCTTTAAACCTCAAATAGTAACCCGAAAATAAGAGAAATACAAGCCATGTCTACATTGGGTTGCTAGACAAAATTTTTGAGGTAAGCAACATGTCAAGTGAAAATATAAATAAAGGCGATGCAACTACATGCCATACGTCCTACTCTTTCACCCCACTGACATTCCCAAATTCACAGCCAAATTCATTCGCAAGCTTTAAAACACAGATTCTGTATCAAATTTCCAAGACTGTACAGACAAAGATGAACAGCAGTGACAGATTGCAGCTTGGATTTTTGTTCAGAAATAGGCAGGTTATTTCTGGAAAAGGAAGTGGAGGAAAGGCTGGGTTATGCCACATCACGAAACACAACACTGTGCAGAGGTACACCTTCAGCTCCCAAAACCAGTACAGCTCTTCCCAAATAGCATTAGATCTTGAGATAGTCGATGCTGGATCTAAGAAGGGCTAACAGCTTGAGCAGAATGTAGTACTGATGTAGCTACAATATTTCTGGTTCTAGAGCCAAACGCTTGGTGCGCTGTGCTGCAGAGTGTAGATGCACCTCACGTGGCTGCAAGGACATGAAGTATGGGCAGGGATGCCAACACGACAGATTGTCCAAACTCACTAGAAAGCAAACTTCAAGTGTATACTCTTGAATACACCTGTATGTCATGACATAAACCTGTCAAAGACTTCCAATTAAGGGCTTTAAAGTAAATTTGTAAATTATTTCCATTTTCATAATGCCTCTTGTGTTGAACAAGACATTCAACAGAAGACCTTTCTACTCTATTATAAACTCTCTGCAGGGCGGCACACAGTGGTTATAAATATTCACTACAACGCTATTCCCAGATGATTCCTCTTTATCTTTTCCTGATTTTCTCTCTTTTTGTAAAATGTGACGCATACTGGGAAAAAATGTTTTATGTAATAAAATCCTGCTTAAAAACTTAATAAGAACAATCTGTCCCACTGAGCATTAATTACAGACAACATTTCTGCCATGACCTTGCATTGGATTTCTACAGAACTGATGTAACAGCTCACTAAGTGTATTTTTGAAAACCTATGTCCCAGTTTATTGGATAACAATACACGTCTGCCAAATCTCTCTCTTGTTGCATAAAGAATTCCAGAGTTATGGTATACTGCTGCACTGACCCAAGCAATAATGCAATTCATTAACACTTCCTCCAATGAGAAACATATGCATTAAGTACCAGTATCTCCCTCGTGACACTACATGGGATTTTACCAAAAATGTTAGCCAACCAGTTATCACATCCAGTGAAGCTAAGCTTGTATTTTATTCCAAAGAAAAATTTCAAGATTCATGTAGAATTTCAGAGCTTGGGACGCAGCTTTTTTTAACTTTATCATTTGTTTTCAATACTGAAAAATCTTTTCGTTGTTTGAAAGTTTCTTCCAACAAGTTACCCTTGTTTCTTGATATTCTACATAACTGAGTTTTGCAGCTTTTACACACTTAAACTCATTTTTTGAGTGTCTATTACAGTTAATTATTTCTTAATGAAATTTATAATAAAACGGTCTGTTCATTAAGATGACACAGGTTACACAATTTTTTCTCAGGACTCATATCACTGTTAAATGAAGATTATGCACAGAAGGAAATTTAATTGCAGGCAGGTGTGGGTTTGGGTTTTGAGGGGTTGTGGTTTTTTGGTGTGCTGTTTTTTGGTTTGGGTTTGTTTGTTTTTTAAATTGAATGTCACAAAGCGGTAAAGGTTCAGGTTGGCTACATCACGGGGCAGAAACTGTGAACCACATTCTAGAAGTAATGCTTTCAAAAAAAGCAAACAAAAAATAATACCACATTTTTAAAGCGGAAGCTGGCCTTGCACAAATAATATGAAATCATCATAAGATTTCATTTGCAAAAGCAATACGTAATTAACTGTATGTGAATAATCCCACTGGCCTACTAACACTCATGTAAATTCACTCACAAGCATTTTGCAAATGCACTGTGAGATTGGATTGTAGGATGGAAAGTATCCCCCTTTGATACACTGACACCCACAGCTGAAACCACCACAGTCATCTTCAGCCTTGTTGTAATCAGGTGAAAACTTCTACAGTCATGCATACCAGGCTTTCTCAGTTTGGCAGACAGTCACACATAGGCCTCTGGTTCTTCAGTTCAGTGCGTGGCTGTCCATAAGCAAAAGGCTATATTTTACACGTTTTGTAATGGATAAATTGCAGGTATCAAGTTCATCTATCAGTGAGTGGCATTTCTTCTTGCTGGGAATAGGTACAATCTCATTTGTCAGCTTTGTATGTGAAGATTATACACCATTATAAACTGTTTTATATTACAGTGCATTTCTTTAAGACACATATCTCCCTGCAATATGGATCCCACTTCATAAAAGCAGCAAGGTATCACTTCTCCAGGGAAGATGCCACTTCTCTGCAAATTAAAACCTTCAGATGAAGCTACAGAGTATCATATCCTGGAGGACAGCACTAAAGCTAAATTGAGTAGAACTAGGAATTGCTTACAGATCATTCCAGGTGCACTACACTGTTACCAGTAACTGCCATCTTTTGTGCTTTTGTGCTTCTTTTGCTACTGTAAAAAGGCAAGTGGGCAATATAAGGTGAAAAAAATAGATTAAAAAAGAAACTTACCATTGGCCCTGGCTTCCCAGGCATACCATGTTGGCCACGTCCACCCTATATATGAAAACAGCAAGACAGAGCATTTATAAGAGCTCTAACTATTTTTATTTATTTATTTATTGTTAGCATTTGTGATAACAGCCATATATACTAAAGCAATCAAAGAAATCCTGGATTACAGAGCCCTCCAAGCACTGGCATGGAAAACTTCTGGAAGAAATTATGTTCCCCTTCAAGTTAATGAATTTCTCTACTTTCAGAGAGGCCAATATTTTGACAATGTCATCGTATGGAGCACGTAACAAACAGAACACATAAAAGTCATGGGGAGAACTGCCAGAAAAACAATACTTGACACTGGATGTAAAGCAACAGAGAGAAATTTCTACTCAAATATGATCTCATGTCAAGGCTAATCCCTCTTTTTGCTGAAAAGCAAAATATTTTTTAAGAAGACAGCCTTATTACCTGGAATTAAATCATAAGAATTAATTTAAATTGAAAGTCTACACTTTCATTTTAAACTTCTTTCCAGAAAAAATGAATACATATTATTTCTAGTTCAGTAACTTTTGGTGAAAATGGTCTCTGAAATTTCCCAGAAAGATGACATTTTTGTATCACAGAAAAAAGTGTTGTGAGGGTATTCAGCCTTGTGGGTAGCTTTGGTATGAGAAATTACCATACAGCTAGCATTCTCCTTTTAAAACTCTTTTTGACTTTAGTAAAGGTCTCACCCCACAAAACTGCTCAGCCCTAACTTTCTTAAGCTAAGCAGAACTCACTACAGAAGTGAGTTCTAGTTCTAGTAGAAGCTAGTCACTACAGAAGTGACTAGCAGTCACATAAACAAACACTTTCAGGTCCAATGATTTAAATTTAAGTAAAACAAGGGAAGAATTACAAGAAAAGAGAAGGAAGATCCTACTTACAGGGGCACCCTGTGGTCCAATTCGACCTCTCTCTCCTGGCATCCCTCTAGGTCCCTTGAAGAGAAAACAAAAAGTGCATTATTTGGGAGCTCATCATGGCAGAATAACAAAAAGGAGAAACCATAGTTCACGTGATTTTTTTTTCCCCCCACAGTGAAGAGAACACACGCTACCCACTCTTTTTTTTGTATCCTTTTCTTTGCTTTTTAATTATTTTTTTTTAGCATACTTGACTTTTCCTTTGCTTCAAATAAGTTTTGCACTGCATCACTCTTCAGTGAGTTTCTGCTCAGTCTCCTTCATTTACTCTTAACAAGAACATGATTAAGTTGACTGAGACTACAAGCATGATAAGGACAGATGATGCAAACAACAGTTGCAGAACCAAGATATTTTTTTTTTTGTAGCTACAGATGTAGCTTATCTTGTCCTACAGCAGGAAAGAAGCAGCAGCTTACATAATTCCTTGCAGCCTCACAGGCTTACCCAGTGGAAAAATTAATAGACTGTAATTTCTCTTTTCCTGTTTCAACAGTACTTCCAGTTTTAAACACATTAGAATAAATTCTGTATACACTCACCAGGGTCAATAATGCAATCTCATTTACTATGTCTCATTCACAAACTAGGTTCCACTTCAGGGATATTACATTCTGCATGACACAAGACGGTGCTTCACAGAGAGATGGCATTATCTGATATCAGAAAGGTGCTTTACTTTCAGAAGCACTGCTGAGAGTCCATTTTTGTCATGCTGCTTATCCTCACCATAATCTCCAAAATCTCTGTCCATGGTTTTCTTAGTTAGTGCATTTCTTACCTAAATTATTCTTTTTCTATCTCAGAGGAATCTAAACCATTTTTTCTCATATTGAAATCACTCCATATGAAGCATCAACATGTAAACAAAAAATTTAGTCACCCTACACTTACATGAGTAGGCAATCACAAAACCTGAAACCAAGTTTCTGTTGAGCCTTCTGATTTATTATTATTATCTATGTCTGTGAATCACAAATAACAGCTTATAGTGGACTAAATTTACTGTTAGTGTAATAGAAAACAAAGTTTAATTAAGAGAAAGTTCAGCTTCATGATATCAAGTACAGATATCAAAACCTTAAAATTCCTGTTAGCAATAGCCTTTACAATGTTAAAGCCACTTCCGTAATGTCCAATGCATGTAACACTCACTAGAGGACCCGTTGGACCCATGGCACCTGTTGGTCCAGATTCTCCCTAGAAATGGAAATGAAATGACACAATTAGAGGAAACGGGTGAGAGAAAAATAGAGTTGCATGTTTTCTGCTTGTCCTCCATGCTTACATTAGACCTAAGAGGCAGCTTTGCACAGTCACCTGTGTGCATCACGGGCACTGTTCCCCACGCTAATGGGAAATGTCATATTCATGTATTCTCAGTGAAGCAGATTTAAATCCTACCCGTTCAAGCTAACAGCCCACACCACCTACTGCACTGTTTCTACCAAGTCTCCTGCTGTTGTTGGCTCCCCAGAAAGTGATAAACAATCTCAGGAAAGACATCTTTTCTCACACAAACTTTCCTTAACTACTGATTCCACATTTAAATTTATATTTTGGAAGATTCACTTCATTTACTACCTTTTTAATCTAAAGGAATAGTTCTGTCCCACCTGTGATTGTCACCTATACTTGATCAAAAATGTTTCAGCACCAGCACTGACTGATGTGGAGAAGTCTGAAAAAAAGGATTGTCTACAGCTGTCTATCCTGTGTTATCACTGCTTTGAGCTGAAGTTGTAAGGGTGCTGCAGTACTACTGAGAATCAAAAATTTTAAGATAATAAAATTGTTAGGCAAATAGTCAGTTCAATAAAATATATTCTCTCTCCACTTGAATGCCTGTTTCTTTTAAGCCAATCTCTAGTATGGTAATCCAAAAGAGCAGAATCAGGTTTCAGTTATGCATTGATATTTTATTTTATTTTATTTAAAAAAATAACCAAACCCCGACTTCGAAAACTGTTTTTCTTCTTTACCACATAAAGCCAATGAGAACCACAAACCGGTTAAGCAGAAAATTGCAAGATGTGCATGGGCTCTTTGTTAACAGACTTTGTTGTCTTCAGTATTTTGTAGGCCTAAAGCAGAGCTCCAGCTGAAACTGTGACTGGCACTATTGAACTCTCTTCCTGTCTAAAGCCCAGACATGTCATTGTAGAGCAGTTTGTATGGATCAAACACACAGTAAAAATGGACAACTCTACACAGCCTCTCCACTCCATACAAGCAGCACTGACAGGAAAGGGTACAAAGCTGTGTTTGAAACATCTACTATCTTTCATTATTTTGGCATTATGGAAAACATGTTTAAGCATTTAGTTCCTTGGGCCATGAAAATACCTTTGCTCCAGCTGCTCCAATTTCACCTTTTGGACCATCAAGTCCTTTCAATCCCTGTAAGAGTTATAAAAATATGGAGAAACTAATTTATATATGTACACACATAGAGCATTCCTATTATTATTGTTGTTGTTAAAATAACTCGATACTGAGGTGTTAAGAATGGATCTAAGGTGGCAAGAGCAAGAAAGGGAAAAAATAGAGAAGAAAAAAAAACAGATGGAATAAAGTTCTTAAACATTTCCTAAATGGAAAACATTTGTACAAGGTACATTTCCTTGGATTTGGTTTCCTTTTTAAAACAAGAACACTTGAAAGAAGAAAAAAATAAAACAACAAGAAGGAGGCTCTGAGCCATAGGAAACATATTTATTCCTCCCCAAAGCAAAATTCTGGGCAGAAAACCTGGTAATTTGTAATCACTCCATGTTGCAAACATATCCACCTCTCAAGTTCCCCACCCTAATGCAAGACTTGCCAACAAAGTGAGAGAACTGTCAGGTTTGTGCCTACTGAAGCTTGGCAGGGCCCATGCAAGCTCCTTCCAGATTCCCAGATAATTTGAAAATAAAGTGAAGAAAGCAGTAAAGAATATAACACAGAGGTCAGCTTAAAGGGGAATAGCGTTGATTTTCTGCAAAGCTCTCTTTCTCTCAAATGCCAGTAATTCTGCTGCAATTGGCAGGACTAAAAGTATAGTCGAATTCACAACTAACACAAAAGAAGTTGAGTATCTTTATACTCAAACTGCCTGGAAACATCATCTATAAAGAGAGGGAAAATCTTGTCTCTTACCCTGTGACCCTTGAGACCTGGGAGACCAGGAGCTCCAGGAAAGCCTCGAGGCCCCTAAGTAGGAAAAAGAAAAAACGAGTAAAATCCTTACTTCTGCAGAAAAACCTAGCGATAATGCTGCTAACAGGGAAGAGAGTAGCAGCTAAATACTAATACTCCTAGCACTCCTTCACCTTGGTGACATAATATAGCGATGCACAGCCTTTGGGTGGGTCACAGATGATACAGCATAACATGCTATGAAGTTAGACAGTCTCAGCATTATGTATATTTTCACTGATATTAAAAGCTTTATTGCTTACATTGGTGTATGATCAAACGTCAAAGAAGAGTAATGACTAGTGGTAGATCAAGTTTTGAAGCTTAATATGAAGAAACCTTAATTGAACAGAGACCAAAACTCAGAGCCATCATTTAAAATAAAATAGAAACTGAGACCAAAGTGTAAACCGTACGTGTTCTTTCAGAATATTAAAACACATTTAACAATTAAACCAAAGTTGCCTTGGACTTAGTTTCCTACCAAGTTTCCCCATTTCTCTTTCAGGAAAGACCAAGTAACAGAAGGGAGCCAGGTGCCTCGTGTTAGAATATTGGTCACATAATTTTGTAACGGAAAGCACATTAATACCTTAATACTCTCAGATGACAATTATTCAGCAAATTGTTTAAACGTATAATTTCTTCACTATAGTACCTCTGAACTAAAAGTCTCAAAAAGATTACAGTTCTTCATCACAAAAAATCATGAAGCTGTATTATGGAAAATGAAGCATCATGAAACAACACTGATATTCAGGGGAGCGAAAAAGAACATCTGAGATCACAGCATTACAGAGGAGAACTTCACAAGCTGGTTCGTTGTTAGCATCAAGGAACGTAACAAAGGTCTTTGTCTTCCCATAGTGAATTATATGGATAATGTTTGATCATAAAGTTTGGTGGGAAATTACTCCAGAATTGTCAGACTCCTACAGGGAAAATTACTTTATGGAAGTATGAAATTTCTGAAATTAATATATTAGATTGCTTGAAATTATTTATACTCAATGAGTTTCTTGTATATAAATTTGAAATTGTACAAATTATTCTTATTTAGACTGAATATCACCTACAAAAACTATTAGCTTATTCAGCCAGGGCAATCAAATGCTGAAGCACATACACGTGACAAGGCATATGGCAAGGAGGCAAATCATGTACAAGAGGAAACAGTTCTTGTGAATGGCTGCATGGTCCTAGTTGCCAGCTGGGGTTAAACCACAATAGGGTCAAAATTATGTAAGATGATAAAATTATGTCATTTTATCATCCCATGTACCTGTTTTCTTTTATTTCTAGAGTAAACCATGACAAGTACAGTCTGCAGTACAAGTATGTATTATTTGGAAATCCTTTAATCACATTTGCATATTGAAAATATAGATAAAAATAAATTATATATGTCTATGATACAATCCCCTCTTCCCCTGCCCTCAGACTGACTGTTATAAAGGCAACGCAGTGCCACCCCAACCTGACATCATTTTGTAGTCTCTGAGCACTTCTTGTGCATGATTGTGAATCTGTTGTACTGTCATCTGCTTTATGTATATTTCATCTATGAAACAGCTGAGACGTGCAGCCATGAAATGATTCTTGGGATAAACCCAAGGACTTTTGAATCACATGTTTGGTTCTGAGCTATCACACTGATTTGGATCAACAGAGTAAGCTAACAAAAGTACTTCAGAAAATGGATGGAAGAGCTTTGTGCTCATTGAGGTAGTGATGACATCAGTATGATTATTTTGCTAAAATGTAAATAATTGTGCTCTTACTGGAGATCCTGGAAATCCAGGCTCACCGGATTGTCCTGGTCTACCAGGTTCACCCTAAGGAAAGAAAAAAAGGAACAAATGAAAATAGCAAATGTGAAAATTAACTTCTCTCATCATTCCTCCATTCAAAAACATGAGGACATTAACATCAGTATTATCTATCTTATCTTTACTGTAATAATTTCAGTGATATATATCATCTGCACATATGACTAGCAGTGTGCATTAGAGACATTAACTTAAAAAAAGCTTTTAACAAAGAATTGCCACAATTGATGATTGGGTCCAAAATGCATCTCAGCAACACAAGATGGTGCTGAAAGGTAGTTTTCCTGTGAATTAATAAGGCAGCCTTATATCATCCTCACGCAGAGTCAGATTATTTTCATTTTCCATAGGATCAACAGTGTAAAACTGCCTGCATTGTAGCTTGTTAATTCTCCTTCTGTTCAATGTTTGTAAATGTGTTCAATTTCATTCTAGGTTGGTGACTCTTTTCTGTGTGATGCAATAGGAAAGAAAATACATATAATACACACATCTTACATACATGTGTATATACATGGAAAGAGTCATAAAATCAGTTAGGAATACAAGAAATTATTTAAAAAATAAATAAATAAAAAATACTAAAATGTTATTGTCCAGATCCAGGTGAATGTTATCATCAGACAGCACTTCTAACTCATCATGCGATCCCCAAAAGAGGAGATGCCTCCAATTGCCCACTCCTAACTGTGGTATATATTATGTTTGATTTCAGAAAAGACATCTCAGCTGAAGAACTGGATGAGGTAAGAAATAATAAAGTGACGGTGCTTAAGCCTTAGGTATGATGGTGACACAAGGAAAAGATCAGAGGGGTTTGAAAAGGGTTGCTAAGGTTTTCAGTTATGACTCTGCACTTAATGAGGAGTACGATTACAAAGAAATGTAAACAGATAAAAGTAGTTACAAAAGGCACATCTGCTGTTTGGTCACTGTCTCAAAGATGCCAACTTTTTTTTTTATTAAAAATAAAACAAGATTCAAAGAATAACAAACTTACATCTTCACCAGGTTTGCCTGGAGGTCCCTCTGGTCCACGAGAACCAACTGGACCCTAAGAAATAAATATATTTGTTGAGAAGTCAATTTAGCCATCAATAAAATATCTACTTGCCCCATTTCAAAATCTGGTTTTGTAAAAACAGATGTAGAAAAAGGATTATTTTATGCCTAAACATACTTGCTTGATTTTGTAGTGTTCTTTCTAACCATCCTGCCCCTAAGAAACCTGCATTATGTTATATAAAATATAGGATGGAATCTTTAGAAGAAAAAAAAAAAACACAATGCATTAGAAATCACAGTTGCTGTTGCTGCAAATCTCTGGCTCTTACTTTTAATTTTGAATCATTTTATCACCGCCAAAAGATAAATATTTTCATCATCCTCTGTGTAAGTTACATTACCAGGTTTGTTTTTACCAGTGCTTAAACATCCTCGGGTCTGCGCTGGAAAAGTAATAATGATTGTTTACACTATAGTCATTATTATGTATGCTCAAAACAATTACAATTCATTGATTCAGGACAACATGCTTTGAACATCACAACTCTTGACTGAAGCTACTTAACAGCTTCAGCTGAGACAACACAAAAAAAATTTTTCTGAAGGAAGTATAATATATTGTTTGCAATTTTATTGTAGAAATGTTTGTGTTTATTCATCTTACCATAGGTCCTGGATCCCCAGGTTCACCAGGTGGGCCTGTGGGGCCAGCACCACCCTAAAATTAACCAAAGATGAATACAGTTACAAATTCCAAAAAGTAAAAATATAAGGCTATAAATTAAAATCCACGATCAGGAAAATCACAGCCCATGGAACAACCTGGATTCTAATTCAGAACCAGTTTGCATTGCAAAATGAGTGAAGGTTGAATACTAAAATCTCTAAAGCTTTAGATAAGTCTAGTGCTGTACACAAATCTCACTGCAAACCATGCTAATATCAAAACCAAAACAGTCACCATTTTCATTGCTGTTCCCTCATTAAAAAATGTCTGCTGGGTTAAAACCTTGTTAAAGGTCTAATATATTGTTCTTTATGAGTTAATTTCTGTATACAGAGCACATCTGGAGCAGACCTCTAGAGAGCCACAAGATGTTGCTCTAGATACAGATGCATTCATCAGTGCAGCACTGACGATGGACGTTGCCTCAGAGATGGACACACACTGTGTGCTTTGCCTTCACCACTGGCCAATTCTCTTAAATTCCCTGAAGTACTTACTTGTTTTCCTTGGAGACCTTGAGGACCTCTTGGACCCACCGGACCCTATTGAAAACATAAGTTGTCACACACTGGAAAACACCCTTCCCCAAGTAACATTCATCCTACAAAGACAGCAAAATGGCCTGATAGAGACCTCCAAGATAACATTTCTATGGTCAAACCATCTGAAAGGCTTTTACTCAGGAAACTGCTGTTATGAAATACAAAAGTACACAGAATGGAAATCTTCAAACTCAAAAAGCCACAGCAGTGTAAATTCATTAGCAGCTGAAAATATGGGCTTGTTTGATTTCTGGAACCTCACAGTCTCTGGAGTCAGTCAGAATAACCGGGTTGCCTGCACAGCTCCACGGAAAAAAAAGGTAATAACAGAATAGCATTGGGGAGAATATTTTTCTCTAGACGGGAGTCTAATTACTCAGATTAATTTCATAAAGGAATCAATGACAAAAAAAATTCATGCTGCTGTTCTCAGTTGTGAACAGCAAAAAGCAGCGATGGAAGGACGTATTTTCAGGAATCGTACAAACCACAAAACAGCTTCCAAACAGTTGTGGTCTGTTACAGAAAATTCAAATTTCCCCTTTAAAAGTTTCATGGAAGTTTTAGGAAAAATCTTGTGCTTTATTGTAACTTACACCATGACTTAAACATAATCTCTCTGAAAGTAAATCTCTTGCTCATAGCAGTACAAAAATACCTATAGAAGGCAATAACTTCCATTTTGACAGAGGCTCAATATTTATGTCTTTTACACACAATTCATTAATTTTTACTAACTTTTCCAAAGCAAACGTAGATGAGTCAGTAATAGGCCATTTAAAAATTCTAATCAACATTAAAACCAAAACAAAAACCAATGGTTAAGCTGAATGACTGTCAGTTACTCAGTTTACAAGGAAAGGAAAAAAGCATATCACAGAACTTGAGGAATCAGTCCAAAGACACTCAGCTAAAGTGAGTGACACCTGACTTCAGTAAACTTTGTGTAAGGCCTTAGAGATATTGAAAGGCTAGATATTGAAAAATACCTTAAAAGATATATTAACATTAAAACAAATATATTTGACAATGACAAAAGAATAGGCTGTACAAGAGATGCCATGTCTTAAGACAAATAGAGTGAAAGGATTAAGCAAAACAATGGAGGGGAACCAAGTAAGTTGAACAGACCTGTGGAACAATCATTGTATGAGTGCACAGCAAATTCACTGAAGAGAGACAGCCATAAAAAAGGAAAGTTCTTTAAAGAAATCATTGCAAAATTTAATCCTAAGGCAAAATATCAGATCACCTTTAGAACCTTTCAATTTTTATTGAAACTGAGTTTGAAGGTTACTAGTTGGGTCTTGGAGGGATAAGATTCAGGTAGGCAAACTCATGGACAGCACAATCACTAAAGGATGGTTTCCTTAAGAACGAGTGTTAAAAATAACAGCAAAGACACTAGCAGTATCTTCAAGACATCACGATGTGATGAAAGTAGTGAAAAGAGACAATATTCAAAAACAGCCCCAAGAGTTCTAGCAGAGACAGCTTAGGCTGGTGAAACAGCTTTCACAGATGGTAAAAAAATTTAGTGTTACCATTGAGTCCCTAGTGCAGTAAAAGTAAAGGGCATTATCTAAACAGTGAGAGATGCCCATGATAAAACTGGACCCACTCGAGAAATAGAATGTCTGTCTTAAAATAATGAAGCACAGCTTTCAGTTAACAGCTGCTTTCAGAAATAATCTTCTTAATTACTACCAAAAATAACTATCTTTGATGTCACAACATGAAAACAAGCCTTCAAAGTGACATACTTGTTTATTCCGCTTTGTGGTAAACCTGGTGCTTTTCAGTTGCTCTGCAGTGACTCAAGGTAAGAGAAGATTATAAGAGGGCTGGAGCACCTCTCCTATGAGGACAGGCTGAGAGAGTTGGGGTTGTTCAGCCTGGAGAAGAGAAGGCTTCAGGGAGACTTTATAGCAGCTTTCCAGTATCTGAAGGGGGCCTACAAGAAAGCTGGAAAGCGAATTTTTACAAGGGCCTGCAATGATAGGACAAGGGGTAATGGTTTCAAACTGGAAGAGGGTAGATTTAGATTAGATATTAGGAATAAATTTTTCACTGTGAAGGTGGTGAGGCACTGGAACAGGTTGCCCAGGGAAGTTGTTGAGGTCCCATCCCTGGAAATGTTCAAGACTAGGCCAGCTGTAGCTTTAAGCAACCTCAACTAGTAGGAGGTGACCTTGCCCATGGCAGGGAGGTTGGAACTAAATGATCTTTAAGGTTCCTTCCAAGCAAAACCATTCTATAGTTCTATGAAAATCAGGAGCTTTTTTTTTCCTGTACCTTACTCTTAGTAGTTGCTGTATTTCAGAAAGAGGAAGGGAAGACAACAAGAAGGCTAGAGGTGGGAAAACAGCTTTCACTTTAACAGAAGAGTATTTTCTCACTTTTTTCCAGGTACTGTGCAAAACTGCACCAGAACATACAGTATATCCAGGTTCTAGAGGCATGGGAAGTTGAAGAGGATGATTTCCCCTTTGGGTTTTTGCATCTGCACTCCACTTCCAACTTGTTTTACAGTACAGATCTAATCCCGTCTTACCACTGCACCAGGCATCAGTCCCATCTGACTGCCAAGTCCAGATTTTTCATCCAGTCCTGCCATCTGAGCTGAAAATGGCTGAAAAAATAAGGTGGGTGATTTTAACTGTCAGTCATTTTGATGCTTCATAAAGCAAACCAAATCTTCGTTGTTTACCTTGGTTTTGCAGCACTAAGAACTGAACTTTTGTTTTAATCATTGAAACAGAAGTAGCTTTTCCTGTAAATTTGAGGTGGTTTAAGGCTTCATAGACCAGTCAAATGCATCATATTGTCTGCTTACTATTCTGACTCTACCTCCACTTGAATATTAAACAAATGAGAAAATTACCTAAAAAGAGGAAAGCCTCCTGTGAAATTAATTAGATTTCTTTCACCACCTTCAAATTTAAATCACACCTTAACTTCATCTGTAATACTCCTTCATGTCTTGTAAGCCTTTATTTTGTTTCCACCTACCGTGCTTCAAGTTCAGAAGCATCTTAAGGTAAATAGAAATGTAGCTGATTTTATGATTTCAAACTAGACTATTTAAGCATGTTGCCCTTATCCAGCAAAGTTGAAGGCCACTGCTGTTCATGCCAATTCACAGAGACAAATGAGTTAGAGCAGGGAGAACCTTCAGTGCCCTCCTTCTTCAAGCACATAGTTGAAATGAACAGTTTTATTTTGCTTCATTCAGACTCAGATCCTCACTCGTGGCAGGCCAGAGATTACAGTGGCTGAGAAGGAGGAGTAACAGTACAAATGTCCTTTCAAGTCTTCTAAGATTTACAGTTTGTTCCGCATCAGATTGGTCCCCAAACACATTTTTTGCAAGGCTGGAGATTGCCTAACTTCAGAGACAGGAATACAAACCAAAAATGTCTTAGATCTCTGGCCACACCTATTATTTCATGTTTTCAGTAGAAAACTATGAAGGATGGTGGTCTAATGCCCATTCTGGTGCTTCTGTGATTCTAAGGGATTCCTCTGTGCTGAAGATGATTACTTGGGCTGAATCTGCTGGATTCAGAACTATTTGGAAAGGTGGTTAAGTCAAGAAATGCTGCCCAAACTTGCAAGCTGTTGGCCTAACATGAATATTTCAGCTTATTGTCAGTATAACTCTATTGTTTTCAGTAACATTGCAGGAACAATGGAGTGAGAAATCAAAACAGATATCTTTCAAACAGCAATGAATGTGTAACTGAATATAGATGAGACATTCAAATATGTATTTCATTATAAATCACAATTAGGTTCCATAGTTGGTTGGTTGGATTTTTTTGGGGGGGGGAGGAGGGNAAATCACAATTAGGTTCCATATTTGGTTGGTTGGGTTTTTTTTGGGGGGGGAGGAGGGGGGTGAGGAAGGGGGAGAGTTGGCGCTCAGGGGCAAAGTCTTGCAGAATACCATGTCTGCATCTATGGCTGGTCAGCACTGCTTTTCACAAACAATTCCATACTTAATCTCACTGTTGGTCTGAACAATTCTAGCAAGATGTACACTTAACCACATTTTAGTTTCTCTCATTAGTTATTCTGTTATTTACAATTAATCTTACTTTTTCTTTTTCTGTATTCCTAATTTGGCACACCAGTTTCCCTTGGGTTTAAGCCAGGTGTAAGTAACGAAACCCTACTGAGGGTTTTAGATTTGGGCACCTTGTCTTTTCTAAATGCTAAAACCCATTGAGAAAGGTGTGTCCTTTCCAGGGTTTCTCATCTTCAACTTGCTCCAATTTTTGGCAGAACTTGGACTGCCACTAGCTGCTGTCCCTCATGACTGGGAGACAGGAACTGTGAGCACAGACTTCTACATTCACTGATACAAAGAGAAGTTACTCTTTGTATCATGTGGATCTGGCCCAACACTCACGTCACTTTCTACTAAAGCAAGTGTAAAACTTACCCTGCTAAGTCCATCTGGTCCTGGGTGGGTAGGATGCCCTGGAGGACCAGGGTCACCAGGCTGGCCAGGAATACCAGGTTCACCATCAATCCCTTGAGGACCACGAGGACCCTGGAAGGAAAAGCAGAAATTCTAACAGTGTGCAAAGGTATTCGTTAAAATCACTGTAACTGGCAAACAACTGCCTTGTTTGTGTTAAGTCTTTGTGGCATGCTTGTCATAAGTGTTCTATATTTCTACAGAAAGATCTTCAAACAAACAACATCCCTCAAGATCTGCTCCTACCTTCAGATCAGACGCACTGGCTAAAATTAGTCACAAATCCAACAAGTAAACTGCAGTAATTTGTCTCGGAGGCTCTAGAAACTCAGGCTTCCTATCATTCCATAGTAGAGTATACTATTCCTGAAAAACTATTTGGCTTTGCACACAATATAGAATATCACAGACTTACTTCTAAAATACATATAGCTGAGATTAGTGTACATATGTACACGTTTAGGAAACTCCAATGTAAGGCTGGATTTTTACAGTGTTCTGACATCAGGAAGGGTTTAGACAGCTCATACTATTGCTGAATTCTCAACACAGTTACGCTGCCAAAAATGTGGAGCAACTCCCTTGGTGTCAATGTTATCTCTAGCTAGTATTTGCAGAATAGGCTAGGGGGCCATCCCTTTGCTCCCATTTTGATCAGCCACTTTTGATTCCTAAACTGGATTCATCTTATCTTGTGTCAGAACTAAAATTAAATACGGAAGCAGCTAATAAAACATTAGTGGAACAAAATCAATAGTAACAGGGCCAATAAAGACATACTTCAATCATAAAAGTGGACTTCAAAGTGCTTGTCACTACTGCTTGCTTAATGAGAATAAAACGTTTGACGATGGTGAGGAAAAGTTTTACACTGCATAATGAATTCTCCTATTTCAAGGATCCTTAAACATAAAACTTTGGAAGCCTGGCTCAGTGAGTCATCTTTACAAACACAATTATAATCAGACAGATTGCTTGTATTTCCATGAGTTTTCTAGGACTGTGTTTCCTTGCAGTCTGCAACACATTTCAGTGGAATTTATGTCTGAACAAGTATGGTTTGAACTGGTATGGCTTGAACTAGTATGGTTCAGATGTTAAAGAAACAGCATGCCCTTGGGAAAGGGCTACACTGGAATAAAATTCACAGTAGGATTCCTGGAAACTCCCAGTGAATGAGCTAATCTTAATTTTTGATCTGTCTTTATAGTCTGAAATTCTTATAAGGCTAGCAATCAGGGGAAAACCTTCTTCTTATCAGAAGACATGTACACAACACACACCTACTCGCAGAATGAGTTGTGAATAGCTGGTATTCTGAAACAAATCAGAAGATTCATGCATATTGGATGGAAGCAGAATATTCTAGCAGAAAACGTTATTATTTAATATTTCTATTATAAACAGAAGTACACACTGCCAAAGCTGAAAGTGCATACTGTCCAAAGGAGGAAAAGAATTAGTTATCATCTTTCATTTGTTCTCAAAATAAAAAGAAAACAAAGATAAAGATTAGAGAAAAAAAGTTGCCTATAGAGAATTATGCAAGCTGATATTCAACTACCAATTTTCAATATCCAAACCAAGCCACCTTAACAAAATCTGATCTAGAAAAAAGTTTTTTTTTTCATTCCTTTTTAGAAAAGGACCTCCATTTTAGTCACCAAAAATCAGCCTTCTTCAAGAGCAGCACTGCAAATCCTCCACCTCAAAACATCCCTGAAACGCATGTTTTGTACTTGTTGGTGGCAGCTAACCAGTATTATATAACCAATTTTGGTTTGGGTTTTTTTTAATAAATAAAATCTTGATTATACTTTTATTTATTTTATATTGTTTATCTATTCTTATGCTTATTTGGGGGGAAAAAAAAAAAGGCCTTTCATTTTCCTTCACCAGCTCAAGGTCAGTGAGGTTCAAAAAAAAAAAAAACCAAAAAAATTCTAATACAGGCCACGAGGTGGCACCGTTTAAACATGGAATTTACTCCTCCTGGCCCATTGCCGCTGCTGTTCAGGAGAGTATTACAGGGTTTGCCTGTAACGGAATAGAAGGAAATGCAGATCATGGTACAATACCCTCAAACTACTATGTATTTTAACTGCTTCTGCAATTACAATCGCGTGTAAAACCATACTAAAACAATACGTATCAGTGGTTCTGAGGATGCTCAAGCTTATTTTATGTCTTCAAAAGCTCATTTGTAAACACCTAAAATTTTATCATGCTTCAAAACTCCCCCTCCTTAGATGCATTTTGCCAATGCAAACATTCTATTCCCTAGCTGTTTCTCTTTTGTTGTTACACGAATGCAGAATTTGAGGGAAAAAATATGCTAATACTCCTGAATTCATTTAACATGCAAGGGTCCTGCTTTTGTAAAAGGCAGAGATCCATAGCAAGTTTGAGTTCCTTTTGCTCACTAGTCAGCAGGACCCCACATAAAGAAAAAAAAGAAAAACATCCAAAGAAACAAACAAATGGCTTGTAAGTGTGCTTAGTGGTTTTGTAATATCACCAGTCAGTAATGTATTTTACCCATACTAATTTTATAAAGGGTGTCTGTACAAGGTTATCTGCTCCATGAGGTATTTTACACAAACTGCAAACAATGTGCAGAAAGATTTTACTGATATAAACTGCCGGTGTGAGCTAACATTTTTTTCTACAAGTATAAACAACATCCTGCACTAGCAGTCATTTTGTATCTAAAAGCAGTGCTTTTTGGTCTCAGATCTACACTCTGACATACACACAGCTCACCAGAACCTCTGCCGTAACATTTTTGAAGGAGCTGACTGGTTCATAATCCCTTGATATTCCTTGAAAGCAGTATCATAGCCTGTGCCAAAGGAACTCCGTACCCTTTTGGTATTTCTGGTGCTTCTAGCCACAACCCAACAGAGACATACAATGGATGTATGGCACAGAATCAGACATTATTTAGCATCTCATTGATAATATTGGAAAAACATTAGGAAAGCCTTTCAAGACACCCCTATAAACACAGTAAAGATTTCTCTACACACCACAAGATCTCACAATTACTCCCAGAATTCTTTTAAGCATCTTGATACTTATTCATCAGACAAATGTCTTATGGTGATCTAGAGAGCAGCAGTGGCTTGGCCTCCATCTCAAAAAGACTACACATTTATTCCACTACTTTAGAAGAAGTGTCATTACTATCTATGGCAGGCACTCACTGGAGGAACAGCAGAAAGGACTCAGTTTTAGGCCTATGCCTAAACTCAGTATCAGCTTGCTCTCTCCTGAGGGATACGAAAACACCCACATTGAAATTACAATGACACAAATCTTTAAAATCTGCTTTTAACAGCTGCTGCTCTTTGCCCTAGCTTTTTCAACAGGAACATGTCATCTTTGGTATTTTCAGCACTCCCTTTTGGCCTTTCTGTGGTTCTCCACATGCAGACACTGAAATTCTCTTGTGAAGTCTTTATTTCCACTGAGCAATCTTGATTATATTATTCACCAGCATACCAACATATGTAGTCACATATTAACTCCTGCAAACTTCCTGAGCTTTGCCTTTTCTGAAATACCCTGAGCCACACAGGTCATGCTGCTTCTGATGCACAGTAATAACCAGCAAAAAGCCAGCAAGCTCTTAAACAAGCAAACATGATGTTCCAGTTTTTTTCTTTTAAAAAAAAAAATTGGAAGAAAGCTGTACTCTCAGACACCACTTTGGGAAAGTTTGTTGAGAAAGTATGGGTTTTAGTGGAAATACTGCTAAACCTCTGTCAATTATGTCAAAATATTCAGGTTTCAAACTACTCAGGGAATGGTGAGATATAAATGTGTTTCTGGTTGTTACCTGATTCTTGGAAAATATGAGGAAAGTTCTGGTAATTCTAGAAGACATGGAGACAGTTAAAAGCCATCTAATCATTTGAGGTTAGTCAAGTGCTTGCTTTCAGAGATATTTAATAACTTACAGGTCTTCCCTTTGGTCCTCGTTCTCCTCGCGGTCCTTGTGAGCCTGGAGGTCCCTAAAAGAAAGATTAGAAATATTAAGTACCTTTTAATGTAGCTAATGATTAATAAAGTTCTGAAAATATGAAACACAATGCTCGTTTGAAAATTAATTACAGGGGGTGGGTTTCATATTATCATAAAGAAAGCAGTCACCAACTACTCAATATTTCTTCTCAATTTCACATTGCCTGAAGGGAGCAGAACCAGGATACAGAGATCTACAAAATGGTTTTGTCTCTCACGTGTTCCACAAGTTAATTTAGCAAAGGTTTTCTGAATGCTGAAGGCTCTTAATGCAGAGGTGCACAGGTTTGAGACATCCTTCTTGTTAGCCCAGAACTGCTCTCTGTTTAGCTGCAGCCTGAGAGCATACTGCACCTCCTTCTACTCCTGCTAGATCCCTGCCAGAAAAGCATTCCCCAGCATCAGCCTCGCACAAAAGTCCTCGGACATGCGTGTACTACAAACACACATCCATTCACTTAGGGCATGGGCTGACCTGAGACTAGTAAAAAATCCCATAGTCTAGTCATCTCCTCAAATCCAGCGGCTTTGCAGGCAATACCCACTACAGGCAGGGAAGAGTTCGCCTTTACGTCATCCTCACGATATAGAACAGAAATGGCAGCAAGTGGAAAATGGTATCATCAGAGAAACAGAGCACCAAAAAATACTCACCGCTGGTCCTGGACGGCCTCGTATTCCTGAAACCTAAAGAAGGCAATAGAAATTAAAGTTACCACATAACATGATGGCATTATTTGTCATGACCAACCTACCAAAAATTAGTTATTGAAAAGTAAATGGCAAAAAAGAAAATTAAAGTAACCAGGGAAGTTGTAAGGCTTTTTGGAAAAGAAAAATAAAATAATTATAAATTCAACTGGTTATCTCTTTCCAGTTTGGAGTCTTTTTATAATCATAGAATCATAGAATGGTCTGGGCCGGAAGTCTGGCCTCCCCACAGTCAGCAGGGACACCCCCAACTAGATGAGGTTGCCCAGGGCCTTGTTGAGCCTCACCTTGAATATCTCCAGGGAAGGGGCCTCAACTACCTCCCTGGGCAACCTGTTCCAGTGTTCCACCACCCTCATAGTAAAGAACTTTTTCCTAATACCCAATCTAAATCTGCCCTTTCCCAACTTAAAGCCATTACCCCTCGTCCTGTCACTGCAGACCTTGGTAAACAGGCTCTCCCCAGCCTTCCTGTAGGCCCCACTCAGGTACTGGAAGGCCGCTGTTAGGCCTCCCTGGAGCCTCCTCTTCTCCAGGCTGAACAACCCCAGCTCCCTCAGCCTGTCCTCGTAGCAGAGGTACTCTAACCTCCTGATCATTTTTGTGGCCCTGCTCTGGACCCAATCCATCAGATCCATGTCCTTCCTATATTGAGGACCCCAGACACAGTACTCCAGATGGGGTCTCACCAGAGCAGTGTAAAGTGGCAGAATCACCTCTCTGGACCTGCTGGCAACGCATCTTCTGATGCAGCCCAGGATGCGATTGGCCTTCTGGGCTGCAAGTGCCCACTGCCTGCTCATGTCCAGCTTCTCGTCCATCAGCACCCCCAAGTCCCTTTCCTCAGGGCTGCTTTCTAATACCTCATCCCCCAGTCTGTATTGATAGCAAGGATTGTTCCGGCCCAGGTGCAGAACCCTGCACTTGCTCTTGTTGAACCTCATGAGGTTCACCTGGGCCCACCTCTCCAGCCTGTCCATGTCCCTCTGAATGACATCCCTCCCCTCTGGTGTATTGATAACACCATACAGCTTGGTGTCATCTGCAAACTTGCTGATGGTGCTCTCAATCCCTCTATGTCATTGATAAAAACATTAAACAGTCACACACAGTTCACATCATTATGAAGAAAATCTTGGAAGTAACATTGCTATTCTAAAAACGAAATAAATAAGTGTATTAAAATGATTTAGTCTCAAATTATTTATTCTTTTAATTTGTTTGTCTTCATGCTGGAAAGTGATAATAAGGATAGAAAGTGACAATTTATTTCACCTGTTTTCTCAAGTGTCCCTACATTTTCCAAATACTAATTTACCATTACACCTTGGTTTCTCACACCTCCACAAAATTCTAACTATAGAGATTATGACAGATTTACCTCAATAAGATTTTTTTCCCAAAATGCAATTCACAGGAATTTCAAATGTTACATATGTGAAACAACGTAATTAATACCATTCCCTTCATTCACAGGCTGTGTGTTTTGTTGTGTTTCCTTAATTACTGCAATTCTGCTTTAAAGTAGCAGTGTACCCTAAAGGTACACTTCTAGGGTGTGCTGATAAAAGAAGACAAAAATGGACTTACAGGTGGCACTATTCCAGGTTCTCCTTTTTGTCCCTGTAGGAAAAAGATACAAAAACATCAGATGGCAGAAAACAAGTGAAAGTACAATTAACAGCACCAGTATCACTGATACCATCCCTGTGACTGTGACAAGTGCTAAGAGTTCTCTAAAGATACAACTGAGACTAAATTAAAGTACCTGTGATAGCTAATCCATACTATTTTTAATGACTATGGACACATATTAAATGAAGGCTATAAATGAACAGACTTTTTCTAACTGCAGAACATACTGGCTGAAAGAGGAGTCAAACTAAAAATTACTGTGATATTTAAGTACTAGAAAACATGTAGTTCTGTTATTGGACAATTTGATTCATACAAAACGCAGAGCCCAGAGCAGCATTCAGATTCCATTTCTTCAAGGTACTAAATTAAAATTCATATAATTAAATCTATGGACATAAAATACTTGCATGTCCATCTGCAACATAGGGACAGAATACAAAATGATTATCGCATAGCTTCAGACTGAAGGACACAGCATTTGCCAATTGCCTTTTCTTTGAGCTGCATGTGTTGACAATGATTACCTGTTACATGAAATAACTGGGTTTAGACCTATTGGTAGTAAACATTTTATTAAGGAAAAAAAAAAAAAAGAGGAATTTGTAAAGGTAAAAAATTTTCTGTCTTGTTCATCATAAGCTGGTTACAGTCTATTTATTTCCTTAAACTACTTCTGCACAGAGCTACTCCATTTTTGTAAGTGTATATCCTTGATCACATAAAAATGATTTCCATTATATCCTGTAGCTGTTTCCTTAGAAGTGCATTTATCAGAATGTATTTTAATTTCTTCTGTAACAATAGATCTTTCTGTTTAATTGCATACGAAAGATGCAATTCATATGCATAATTGCATATGAAAGATGCTGCCCACAGAATCGTGGCTCTGTGCCAGAACGCATCATCCCAGTGCTACCTACTGCAGACTGGGCAGCTAAGCCTCAACAAAAACCAAGCTGCCAGTTTTAATAGTTTGGCTTCTAATGACCTAGTGGTCCCCTTCCCTCATTTTGTGGCACTGCTAGAGATAAAACAACCAAACTACTCAAACTGGAATTCCTTTGATGTAGACAGCAGGGATTTTCAGCCAGGGGATTATCTATATTAAGACCAGGATTTTTGCCTGCATCCCAACATTTTTTCCACGTGAACTGCAATCTCCTCAGCCACTGAAGAAGACCAAGAGGAAATAACTAAGTGTTTTTAACAGAGTTTATATTTGATTTCTGTGAAGCACTCTGAGGAGATGAAACAGATTCTTTTAACAGTTGTAATACATTAAAAAAAAATTAAAAAATCTTACCTTTCTTCCTCTACCTATTTAAAAAAAAAGAAGAAGAAAAGAGAAAAAAAGAGAGGAAATTAATGTTTTTAAACATTAAAAACACAGTAAGACTTGAGTGAAGGTGTTGCAGCTAGAGCCATACTTGATCCTGTTTGCACAGAAGTTTTGCCTACAGGGAGCTGGGGAAGTTCCCAGGGACATGCAGACTGCCTCAATTCAGGTGTGAGGAGTCAAAACGGTTTGCAATGATGTCCCCTGATTTTCAGCCTTTTTCAGCGTTGCACAGAATAAGAAAAAGCATGTCAGGAAAGCAGAATATCTTGCGGGGAATAGTCAGAAGCTGGCCTGATGATTGACAGTGAAGTCAGAGGAAGTTTTATTACTGACTTCAGTACAAGCAATGCTGATGGATCCACAACATATTACATGATATTTTTCAAAAGATTGAGCTGAGGCATTTTTGACCTTTTCTTGTTTGAAAAGAACCTGCAATATCATATGCCTGAATTCAGAGCCATATAGCCACACTCATATCCAAAAAAATCCTTCAGAGGAGTAAGTTATTAATACCTTGAATAATAGTAAGGAATTCTGGAATGTAGCCATACTGCTTTTATATTTGTTGGGTGTACCTTGTTGGCCTTGGCCTAATGCCTCCCAAAACACAGCAGGATGTACCATCTATTTATTAATACTTGCCACATCTTGTTCCATTGTTCAATTACATAAGTCCTCACTACATGCTCTTTATCACTACTTTATTCTATATTAAGATTATCAACAGCAATTATATCTCCTGAAGAAATGGCTTTAATTATTATATATATATATAATGTAGTTCAAATAATGCAATACACAGTATTAACGAGCAATAACTGCAAGTTAAGAGATTTTCTTTTAGAAAAATTGAAGGGGGATTGCTTCATCCAAGTCTCTCCAGGAAGAAGAAATGGACTGGAAAAGACATAATGTTTAAGGTACGTAACAGAAAGTATGCAAACAGGGAGTTAATAATACTTCATACAATTTTTTTCTCTCAAGTCTCACAAAGGGTTCACACATCTGTGTTTCCACTTCGGGGAAACACTTTATACTGTTTACATATAATGTTTACATTTATTCACCCATTGGAGGAGCCTCAAATTGAGTATTTTATTAAAGCATGCACTTATTTTATTTATGTTTATATAATAAATATTTATCTTGATATGTTTATGATATGTATTTATCTTAATACATTAACCTTTCCATTCCAGATGAACCACAAAAAGAAGCCAGAATTCAACCTCCTTGAAATATCAAGATGGAATTCAGATCAATTTTTTAGTTATAAAGCCATTTGGGTTTATATAACTTTCATAGTCAGAAGAAAGCCCTTTCCAGACCCAGTTCAGGTGCAACCCAAGATGGAAGAAAACTGCCAAGTATCTACTCTCTTCAGATTTAAACTTTCATCATGGAAATACTATTAGAAATTTCAGTATCATGAGATCCTAGTTCTTCAGGCTGGGTCTCCTTTCAAAAAAGTGAACTGGAAAGCAATCTTACCAATAGTGGTGTCAAAATCACGTGTTGTATGGGGACACACAGGACAGCACTCTCCTGGGGGCACCTGTGGGTTCTCACACTCCAGCAGATCTTGACACTGGATTTCATCGCAAAGAATAGCTCCGTTGTCACAGACACAAATTTGGCATGGTGAGGGCTTCCAAATATCTCTGTTCAGGTACATCTGGCCATTCTGAGTGCAGGCTATTTCTTCAACATCTTCTCCTGGGATAGGACAGAGAACATTTTCCAACCATGAAATCAAAGAAGAAGTCAGTCTGCACAAGGGAAAAGCATATCTGAAGATGAGATCACATACACGATGAAAACAGTCCACCCAGCAGAGCTGAAGCTAATATTAAGGATTTTTAAATATTAGTAATCTTAAATGTCTTTCTTACTTCACCACCTTAATTCTTGATCAGAAAGAAGTAAAACAGAGTAATTTTGGAGTGCTCAAACCCACCACAATATCAAATGAACATTGCCTCAGGAGTCTCTTGATGTGATTCTGCTCAGTGGGTACTAACTCTGCGTTGAGGAACTCCTGCTATGTGCCAGCTCTTCTGCACAGGGTGTTACAGATGTCTGACTGGGGAGAAGGACCTGTGAGGCTTCCGTATGGAAGGGCATACACTACCTGCTCCCTGCTGCAGGTACCTTACACAGTCAGACTTACAACAGCATTGACCAGACATGGCAGTGTTTGTTGAAAAGAAAAAAAACCTAATTTATTGGGATCTTGGTGTAAGGTAATACCAACACAGACAATCAAATCTTCCAAACAGGACAGTCACTGTTCAGTGGCAACAGCAGTCTCCATTGCAGGGGTACTTGCAGCAAGTTCTCCAGCTGAGTGAAGAGAGGCTCCTCAAACTACTCATTTTTATAATCCAGCTGGTCATGGTCCTACATGATTACCCCAGCACATGCATAAATTATTGCCATGAATATATATTAACTACAAACAAAATACCTCCTAATTATTTTAAGTATATATGAAAGACTATCCAATGTGGCCATTTATGTAAGAACTTCATTGACTGACTATATGCATACATTCCATCTACGTACATATTCACACATTTGTATGGTAGTCATTCTATTTTATTGAAGTTGCATATGTCATTTTTGACCTAATGCACTCCATTTACAGAAGGTTTACTTTCTTGTCTTAATACTATTACTTTTCTCTCTTTTCCTTGAATCCTAATTTAGAATTAATTTCTTACTAATTATTTAGAAATCCATTCAATATATTTTTGGCCTCTCCTCTCCAACCAACCTACTGCCACCAAGGCAGAAGAACTTCTCTGCGTTGAATTTATAACTTAGAAATTTCAAAAATTTCCTCATTTGATTGACAGCAGCATTTAAGGGGATATATCCATCTGTTTAGGTGCTGTTCTATCCATACTTAAGTCTATGCCTTTGTTTTCTTCCTACTCGGTAGACAAATACTCCAACTATCTGGATTATTTTTTTTTAATCATGAGGTGAGTATATCTCAGTATCTCCCCCTAAAAATAAAACATGTCTGACAAAGAATTCAAAAATCAGGTAAAGCGGAAACTTTTATTGGGTATTCAACATTTTACAGAATGCCCTATCAGCAAAAAAAAGGATTTTTTCACTTTGGCCCAATAAACATTTTGTCTTCTAAAGGAACACAAGCACCCGCAAAAGCAAAGAACCAGGCTGTCCCTACGCAACGGGTCACAAACTTGTAAACCAAGAACTTCAGTGCCAACCTCCTGCCACCCCCCTCTGAGTCACACACAGCAAAGCTGTCACGCACAGTCCAAAATTATTCTCTTGACTCCTGGGATGCTGTGGAGAGGTCTAATCTTACCTGGGTGGGAGCTCCGTCTGACTACACAAACCTTCCTACCAAAAAAATCCTTGAAACTGGACAATCCAGGTAAAACCATTATCTGAAAATTCCCAAACAGCCCTAATTTCTAACTGATATATATATGACGCATGCCACTCACAATCATTATTTTTTAAGAAAACCTGTTATTAGAATAAAAATTAACAGCTCTAAGTACAAGGACAGTTTCACTGTTCTATGCATTTCTGTCCTAATTTAAACCAGCTGTAAACAGAAAATCACAAAGTAATAAATATGAACAGATTTGGAATTTCAGCTTCATGCCTTAATTCAAGTCCAGTTACTCCATCAATGTCAAAGCTTGGAGAAATGGAGCAGATGTGCCATTAACTGTTGCCTGCCATCACTAGCTTCTACAGCTTTCTAACAGGAACTGAAATCCAAATTTATACCAGGTGAACTCCTCTCTTCAATCAGTTTATCATATCCACTGACAAAACGACTCAAAGGGGTGCTGCAGAAGCTCAGGAGGAAATGTTTTCAGTGTGAAGTAAAGACATCAACCAAGTGTGCTGTACAGTCCATTTATGACACTGTGAGAATCATTTTCCAAACTGCAGATCATATTTTGGAAAGCACTCTTCTCGCTTCTCCCTTGTGTGCATGACATAACGCCCTGTCTGACATATTTAGCCTTTTCCCCCCAGATGTCTGGCATATGGTCTATGTCTTCCTTAATGTAACACCCGCAGAACTCATCGTGCTGTTCAGAAGAGCAGCAGTTTGCATAAATGAAATTTCTAAGTTACCGAGCCCAAAGTCAGCATTCTGTCATGACTTCAAATAAACCACATAGCAACTGCTTTGGCAAATCAGAGCTGAGCCAGATGGTGACTAGCTTCTGCCTGGGCCCTGCTCAGTGGCTGAGAAAGACGTAGAGAAAGATTGAGGGGAAAAAGCACATACCAACTTCTGGGAGTGTACTGAGAAGTCTATTTTCCTATCAGATTGCAGATATGCTGACATTAAAAAACCAATAAAACACCACCACCAAAAAAAAAA